>CM035411.1:205957734-206357734 GCA_020310875.1 Ceratopteris richardii
ATGCCTATGTGTATGTGTATGTGTATGTGTATGTGTATGTGTATGTGTATGTGTATGTGTATGTGTATGTGTATGTGTATGTGTTTGTGTATGTGTATGCCTATGTGTATGCGTATGCCTATGTATATGTGTATTTGTATGTGTATGTGTATGTGTATGTGTATGTGTATGTGTATGTGTATGTGTATGTGTATTTGTATGTGTATGTGTATGTATATGTGTATGTGTATGTGTATGTGTATGTGTATGTGTATGTGTATGTGTATGTGTATGTGTATGTGTATGTGTATGTGTATGTGTATGTGTATGTGTATGTGTATGTGTATGTGTATGTGTATGTGTATGTGTATGTGTATGTGTATGTGTATGTGTATGTGTATGTGTATGTGTATGTGTATGTGTATGTGTATGTGTATGTGTATGTGTATGTGTATGTGTATGTGTATGTGTATGTGTATGTGTATGTGTATGTGTATGTGTATTTGTATGTGTATGTGTATGTGTATGTGTATGTGTATGTGTATGTGTATGTGTATGTGTATGTGTATGTGTATGTGTATGTGTATGTGTAATTGTATTTGTATGTCTATGTGTATGTGTATGTGTATGTGTATGTGTATGTGTATGTGTATGTGTATGTGTATGTGTATGTGTATGTGTATGTGTATGTGTATGTGTATGTGTATGTGTATGTGTATGTGTATGTGTATGTGTATGTGTATGTGATGTGTATGTGTATGTGTATGTGTATGTGTATGTGTATGTGTATGTGTATGTGTATGTGTATGTGTATGTGTATGTGTATGTGTATGTGTATGTGTATGTGTATGTGTATGTGTATGTGTATGTGTATGTGTATGTGTATGTGTATGTGTATGTGTATGTGTATGTGTATGTGTATGTGTATGTGTATGTGTATGTGTATGTGTATGTGTATGTGGATGTTTATGTGTATGTGCATGTGCATGTGTGTGTATGTGTATGTGTATGTGTATGTTTATGTGTATGTGTATGTGTATGTGTATGTGTATGTGTATGTGTATGTGTATGTGTATGTGTATGTGTATATGTATGTGTCTGTGTATGTGTGTGTGTGTATGTGTATGTGATTGTGTATGTGTATGTGTATGTGTATGTGTATGTGTATATGTGTATGTGTATGTGTATGTGTATGTGTAGGTGTATGTGTACGTGTACATGTGTGTGTATGTGTATGTGTATGAGTATGTGTATGTGTATGTGTATGTGTTTGTGTATGTGTAGGTGTATGTGTGTGTGTATGTGTATGTGTATGTATGTGTATGTGTATGTGTATGTGTATGTGTATGTGTATGTGTATGTGTATGTGTATGTGTATGTGTATGTGTATGTGTATGTGTATGTGTATGTGTATGTGTATGTGTATGTGTATGCGTATGGGTATGTGTATGTGTATGTGCATGTGTATGTGTATGTGTATGTGTATGTGTCTGTGCATGTGTATGTGTATGTGTAGCTCTATGTGTATGTGTATGTGTATGCCTATGTATGTGTATATGTATGTTTATCTGTATGTGTATGTGTATCTGTATGTGTATGTGAATTTGTATGTGCATGTGTATGTGTATGTGTATGTGTATGTGTATGTGTATGTGTATGTGTATGTGTATGTGTATGTGTATGTGTATGTGTATGTGTATGTGTATGTGTATGTGTATGTGTATGTGTATGTGTATGTGTATGTGTATGTGATGTGTATGTGTATGTGTATGTGTATGTGTATGTGTATGTGTATGTGTATGTGTATGTGTATGTGTATGTGTATGTGTATGTGTATGTGTATGTGTATGTGTATATGTGTATTTGTATGTGTATTTGTATGTGTATGTGTATGCGTACGTGTACATGTGCGTTTATGTTTATGTGTATGAGTATGTCTATGTGTATGTGTATGTGTTTGTGTATGTGTACGTGTATGTGTGTGTGTATGTGTATGTGTATGTATGTGTATGTGTATGTGTATGTGTATGTGTATGTGTATGTGTATGTGTATGTGTATGTGTATGTGTATGTGTATGTGTATGTGTATGTGTATGTGTATGTGTATGTGTATGTGTATGTGTATGTGTATGTGTATGTGTATGTGTATGTGTATGTGTATGTGTATGTGTATGTGTATGTGTATGTGTATGTGTATGTGTATGTGTATGTGTATGTTTATGTGTATGTGTTTGTGCATGTGTATGTGTATGTGTATTTGTATGTGTATGTGTATGTGTATGTGTATGTGTATGTGTATGTGTATGTGTATGTGTATGTCTATGTGTATGTGTATGTGTATGTGTATGTGTATGTGTTTGTGTATGTGTATGTGTATGTGTATGTGTATGTGTATGTGTATGTGTATGTGTATGTGTATGTGTATGTGTATGTGTATGTGTATGTGTATGTGTATGTGTATGTGTATGTGTATGTGTATGTGTATGTGTATGTGTATGTGTATGTGTATGTGTATGTGTATGTGTATGTGTATGTGTATGTGTATGTGTATGTGTATGTGTATGTGTATGTGTATGTGTATGTGTATGTGTATGTGTATGTGTATGTGTATGTGTATGTGTATGTGTATGTGTATGTGTATGTGTATGTGTATGTGTATGTGTATGTGTATGTGTATGTGTATGTGTATGTGTATGTGTATGTGTATGTGTATGTGTATGTGTATGTGTATGTGTATGTGTATGTGTATGTGTATGTGTATGTGTATGTGTATGTGTATGTGTATGTGTATGTGTATGTGTATGTGTATGTGTATGTGTATGTGTATGTGTATGTGTATGTGTATGTGTATGTGTATGTGTATGTGTATGTGTATTTATTTGTATGTGTATGTGTATGTGTATGTGTATGTGTACGTGTATGTGTATGTGTATGTGTATGTGTATGTGTATGTCTATGTGTATGTGTACGTGTATGTGTATGTGTATGTGTATGTGTATGTGTATGTGTATATGTATGTGTATGTGTATGTGTATGTGTAGGTGTACGTGTATGTGAATGTGTATGTGAATGTGTATGTGTATGTGTATGTGTATGTGTATGTGTATGTGTATGTGTATGTGTATGTGCATGTGTATGTGTATGTGTATGTGTATGTGTATGTGTATGTGTATGTGTACGTGTATGTGTATGTGTATGTGTATGTGTATGTGTATGTGTATGTGTATGTGTATGTGTAAGTGTATGTGTATGTGTATGTGTATGTGTATGTGTATTAGTATGTGTATGTGTATGTGTATGTGTATGTGTATGTGTATATGTATGTGTATGGGTATGTGTATGGGTATGTGTATGTGTATGTGTATGTGTATGTGTATGTGTATGTGTATGTGTATGTGTATGTGAATGTGTATGTGTATGTGTATGTGTATGTGTATGTGTATGCATATGTGTATGTGTATGTGTATGTGTATGTGTATGTGTATGTGTATGTGTATGTGTATGTGTATGTGTATGTGTATGTGTATGTATATGTGTGTGTATGTGTATGTGTATGTGTATGTGTATGTGTATGTGTATGTGTATGTGTATGTGTATGTGTATGTGTATGTGTATGTGTATGTGCATGTGTATGTGTATGTGCATGTGTATGTGCATGTGTATGTGCATGTGTATTTGCATGGGTATGTGTATGTTGTTAAAAGTCAAGCTTCAAGCTACAAATTCGTGGGGAATCTTTTATGGTCATGTGGAGCAATCAAAGGAAGCCTAAAGCCACGAGATTCCATCAAGAAAAGTCACTCAACCACTCCCGAAGTCGTCTCAACTAAGTCCTCCAAGTTAGGAGGCTGATTTGGAAAGGTAGTTCCTAGATTTTAGGGGCACACTTCTCACTAGAAAAGGAGCATGTATGCCGACTTCTTTTGGGCCATCTTCTTGGAGTTTTAGCTCATGTAAAGTGAGCATTAAGTGCTGGAGTTGTGATAAGCAAGCCCCTTGCTTAAGCTAGCCCCTTGCTTGCGTGTTTGTTTTCTTTTAGTAGGCATATGTATGTGTGTGCGGAGGGAGCGTTGCAACTCTCTACCCCTGAGTTGTTAGCATTGGTTCTCCCTCAGATTGTATCCATTTGATGTAATTCTTGTCTCATTGGATAGCTATTAGATTCTATTTGATGCTCACAATTCCTCTGGAGCATTCTCTTGAGCTCTTGGAGAATTTCGAAAAAAAATCCAAGAAGAAGGCTTCAATGTTACTGAGGCCTTCCATGGCAAGTGGTTGAAACCATTTTCTAGCTAAATCCTTCAATGTTAGCCCAAAAGCTTGGTATTGAGTGAAAAAGTTTTCTACCTCTTCTGCTTTGAGCATTTGCTTAAACTTTTCCACATGATCATAAGGATCAGTGGAACCATCATATTGATTTCTCATGATCTTAACCACTCGAGTAGGTCTCAGCCTTTTATATTGTCCTCCATTCCTCTCTCTATTGTCCCTCCCTAGTATATCAAGATTGTGTGTCTAGGGTCTAATATTCCCATGGTCCCTAGGCTCTCACCCTTGATTCCTCTTCACTCTGATAGGTGATATGGGTGGAGATTCTTTATGTGCTCCCCCTAGCATAACCCTTGTCTGATTACGTCTTAGCAGCTTCTCCAAATCCATGTCCTCTTTGAGATTCAAAATGATATGAGTTAGGGTCTCCTTGCTCCTCTCCTACCTCTTGATTGGTGGCATTCCTTCTAGGGAAAATTGGTTGGTTGAGGTATGTGTATGAGCTTCTCAACTCATCTATCAAGTTCCAAAATATTTTTCCTTCCCCATTCATGAAAGTAGGTGACTCTCTAGGTTCATTGTAACTTCTGAAAATTTTGATGTTCATGTGTGATGGTGCATGGTATGTGTCTATGTTGGCTGCCCAATAGAAATTTCGTATGAGCAAAGTATCAGTTTGATCACATGGGAGTCTAATTAATTGCTCTTGGTGTGCACAGATAGATTGTCATCTAGGAGTTAGGGATTCTTTTAGATTTTCCCAAGCTACTCACTTGTTAGGCACTTCTCCTTGGTCATTGACATTTTGTCGATCTGTGGTCACCCATAAGTAGTCCCATCCCTCTCTATGTATTGTCCATTTTCAAATTGGGTGATAGTTTTCATGTTTAGCAAAGAGTTTGACCTAAGCCTAACCACATATTTCTGAATCCCATCCTTATATATGTATGCTCCAAACCCATTAGTGAACTCGAATCTAAGTATGTTTCTAAAGTTCCCCACACTCCCTTGCTCTTCTTGCATTCTCTTGGTAGTGGCTTTCTAGTCCCCTAAGTCTTGAGTCTGGTCCAAATTAGGGTTAGGGTTCTTCCTAATTTGATTCTAGAGTTAATGTTTCTCAAGTGTTATCCCCTAGCTAAACAAGTACTATCTCCTTCAATGGTAAGTTCAGAGAATCGTGATTCTCTAGCAAGGATTCACGATTTTTTGAAGCTGTAAATTCCAAAAGTTCTAGCTTCTCTTTGTTCCTCCTTTTCCTCTAGTTACTACAATTTCTTTCTTGTTCTCGTCCATTCAAGTATACCTTGGAGAGTTCCTCAAGAAATTCTCTTCTAAGACAAAGGTCAAACAATCACAATTTTCTAGTAGAGAATCACGATTTCTTGCTTTCATGTTCCAATGATCTTGAATAAAGGTTCTCCAAATTCCCTCTTTATTCAATAAGGTTGAACAATTTATCTTGCAAGAAGTTTTCCTTTGAAAATGATTGGCTACAAATTATTTGTTTTCATACTTGGAGAGAGTCGTGACTCTCATGAAGGGATTCACCATTTTCTCACAATGAATTCCCAATATTTTTCTATCCAAGTAGAAATTCGTGATCTTCTCCAAAAGGATTTGTCAAAGAGGAGCATTTTCTTCAAGAGATCCCCAATTTTTTTTCTAAGTACTCAAACAGAGACTCATGAATTTCAGGAAGAAATAGCGACAAAGATTCACGATTCCCTCCCCCCACTCTAGGCAGAGATTTGCAATCCTCTTCCTTGAATAAGGCAGAGATTTGTGACTTTCTCAAAAATTGAGAATGTCAATGATTCTCTAAAGTTAGATTTCTTTTTATATATTTTTCCCACAGGAAATCACGATTTCTTGGAAAGCTTAAGCCTAAGAAATTTGTGATTTTCTTGCCAAATCACTCCAATTCTCGGAGTTGGTTTTCTCTAGAGATTCATGATTTTTTGACTAGAAAACCCAAATCTTTGCACTTTGTTAAATTCCGTCTAATGTGGTTACTTTTGAGAAAGTTGTGACTTTCTCAAAAAATTCAAAAGTGAATTATTTTATTATTTTCCATGTTGAGTTAGCAATTTTTCCCATAATTTTCTACCTAGAAGTCAACTCAGAGAATTGCGATTCTATGGAGATGATTGATACCAAGATTTTGGCTTTGCAAATCACTTCAAAAGAGGAAGCCTTTAATACTATTTAAGATATTCAAGTTCAAAACAACATGCAAGTACCTTAAGGACCCCAAAACTTGAAAACAAAAGTCACTATTTTCTTATGGAAAATGCCACTTGTACATATGCAATGCTTGCCAAATAATTAGAAAATTATAAAGGTCCTATACATCAACCTTTTTTGATGTTGTGAATGCCTGAAATCCTAGTTGGGAAGGTGCACACCAAGTTCTTAGAAAGTCTGGATTTTCTGTTGCTCTCAGACACTCACTCAAAGTGATCAAGTCCTGGAATGCTCTTCATTTTATAGCTTTGTGATATTCATGATTTTCTCCTTTCCACAAAGTCACAATTCTCTCAAAGTTTTGAAACCACAAAGTTGCAATTTTCTCGCAACTTCACTCAACTCCAAACTATCCAGAGAGTCTCCTTTTCCCCTCCATATCAAGCAAAGAACTGTGACATTCTCAAGGATCCTCAAAAAATCGCAATTCTTTGCCTAATACCCCCTAAAATATTCTAAGTGCAAAGAGTCACCCTTTTGTTCCCCTAAATTAGAAGAAAATCATGATTTTCTCCGCCTTCCAAAATTAAAAAGTCACGATTTTTCTCTAATTCTTTCCAAAAATTATCTAAGTACAAGGAATCACCTTTCTTTCTTTCTCCCCCAAATATCAAGGATCCTCAAAATCTGAAGAAAGTCGTGATTTCCTCCCAATTTCTAGAGCAAAGAGTTGTGGTTTTCTAGCAGAGAGTCATGATTTTCTACAATGTCTTTAATTCTTCTCCTTTGAAAAGAGTAGACCCTATCTACTTGCTCTCCTACACTTTGATTCAAGACCATTTGAACCTTCCACATTAAGAATCTTATCAGTGGCCATGATTATGATTTTTTTCCTTGATTAGCATTATTGACACAACACAATTTTTTGAGTGATCAGTAACACAAACAGTCGCGATTTTCTTAAATTTCATGCAATACAGAAAAATTCTAAGCTTTCACGGCCTAGCTCAATCCATATATGTTATCTTTCCCATTCCTCTCTTCTTTGTGGTTTTCTATTTTCTATTTTCTAGTTTTTTATGGTGTTTTGGTTTTTTCCTAAGTGGATAAAAGCAAAGAGTCATGATTTTCTGACAGAAAGACACGATTTTCTAAGCTTTCAAACCAAGTGGATGGTTCTCAAAAGAAAGAGAAATTAAAAGAAAAATAGAAGTTTTTGCTTCAAATTGTTGGTTCCCCACACTCCCTACTCAACGTTTCCCCTAATTCTATCCTAAAGGTCCTCCTAACAAAGGCAAAAAGTGAACAAAAAAATGCAAACTTTCAAACCACTGAGCAAAAGTCAGCCATTTTGAGTGTGCAAAACTCCCACATGGCTAACCTTCCACCTCAATGGACTGAAAAATTCACAAGGGCCACACACAATTGATCTCCTATGCATCAAATGAAAAGTGCATACATGGCTTGACCTTTCATCAATCTTGTAGCTCCTAAAGTCTAGCTTGTCCAATTGTAAAGAGGAAAGTGGTACTCAATTGTGGTTTTGACACCTCCAATCTAGGTAACTGGTCCCCAAAAATGGCACCCAAAAAGAGCTATGTTGACATCCTTACCTTCACCTTCCAACAATTATATGTGCCCATTGTAGCAGTAAGGACTTTATGACAAAGAAGTGGGAAAGGGAATCCCTTTTTCATTTGTCAATCCAAGAACAAGCTAACCCGATTGGTTCTTAGAGACTAGTGCTTCACAAACCACACATCAATCATGCACAAAGGATGCAAGAAAGCACACCTGCAAGAAGATGCATGAGGAGTGGAGGATGTAGAATGAAAAAGATAAATAAAAACATGAATTTCTAGAAAACACAACTCTCTCCAAACATGAAAGCTGGAAACTTCAAATGATCATAACTCCCTCATGCAAGCACCACATTGAGTGATTCAAGTACCTATTCCATGCCATTTTTCATGTAGATTCCGAATATGCCTTGGAATTGGGAGACCTAGAGTAAATAAATAGGTGACATAGATTTGTGCTCAAACGACTTCATAAAAGTGATGAGAGAAGATAGAAATAGTAGAGATTACTCCTCAAAGACTTCATAAACAAGTAGAACACACATCCACAACTGCATAATGAACCAAATAACACAACAACACTTCCACAAGACATAGAGAAGACAAGGGAAACAAGAGGTGAGGCAGGTATCATAGCCAAAGGAGCTTCTCTTCTCATTACTACAATAGATGCAAGAGGAAAATGGCCTAGAATCCTTCAAGTTTGTGCCTTTTATACCCCTTTTGAGAGAATCAGGATTCTCTACCCAGTAGAGAATCGTGATTTCCTGCACGGCTCTTCCTAATGCAAATTTGAAGTTTCTTTTCATGTCTGGATGGTGTTGGATGCTCTTGGGTCACTGCAGGAAGATTCTTCTTGAGTGTTACAAAATTGGAGCTTCTATTTACAAGAAAGTGAGATGAAATACATGGCTTGAAGTGCTTTGTCAATAGACTGATAAGAGTTTTTCTTACTTTTATACTTCCACTAATTAAGTTAAAACAAAAAAAAAAAACAATTGTGATTGTCTGACTCGTGGCATCAATTCTTACTCTCATGATAGTATAGGAATTTAAAGATTAAATCTATTGAGATTGTTTGTATTGCCTCGTCAATTCCTACTCTTCATAGCATATGTAGTGTATAGGGAGTGTTCGATTCTCTCACTCTTTCTCTTGAAACTGTTGCATAGATTCAGTTGAGAATAATCATATGTAGTATAGGGAATATATAAAAACTATTGTGATTGTCTAATTCCGTGAGTTTTACTTTCATAATAGTTATATACATTCATGTGAGGAGATTCATGCATTGTAAAGAACCTGTATACAAGCTATTTGTGAATATTTGATCATTTGACTCTTACACTCACATTAGTTACCTAGATTCACTTCAAGATGATCACATTACTTTGTGTTTATGTATCGATCCACTTATCTATCTATCCCACCGTTTATTTATTTTTCTTCATTTACTTGTTAATCCTTTCATCCATCCATTTAATAATTAATTTATTCATCTATTTATGTATCATTGTATTTATCTAACCATTTATCTATCTATCTATACAAAAATCTATCTGGTTATCTATCTATCTATCTATCTATTTATTTATATATTTACATAACTATGTATCTATTTGTGTATATGTCTATTCGTTTATAATTATTCATCTCTCTATCTATCTATTTGTCTATATTGTTTTGATATATCTATCCATTCATATATTCATCTATCTATACATCCATCTATCTATCTATTCATTTATCTATCCATTCATTTATTCATTCATATATATATATATATATATATATATATATATATATATATATATATGTATCTATTTATTCACTTATTTATCGATCTCTCTATCTATATAGCTACTTATTCATCTATTTAATATGTCTCTAATTCATCTACCTATTTATTTATATAATATCATATCTACTTAAATAGGGCAAGAAAAATCAATTGACAAGAAAGAAAACTTTTACAAGGTTTCAGCTGCTCTCGAATCTATGGAATGAGAGAGGATCACATAACATTACCTAATATTCAATCCAATGAGACATGAGGGTAGTATGACAACCACGAAGAAGTGATGACACAAGTGCATGAACGAGAAGCACACTAACATGCACATGTTGGAGTTAGATGTCTGCGAAAGCATGCAAACAACACAAAGAAGAAGAAGAAGCTTGGAGAACAACACACAAGAGTGAATGTATTACTAGAGAATGTACAAAGATAAGTATCCCATTAGGGCAATAGGCATATATACAGCCAGGGGAAAAAAACCTCCTAAAGAGGGAAAAAAGGGCCCCGGCGGTCCTAGAGTGTTCACACACATCACTACCTAAATATATCAACAAATCCCCCCTAGGAGTGATGCGGTAAACAAGTAGCTGGGACTCATGTATAAGGAAGTTCCAAGCTATGTGGACATCACTCCACAAAAGGAAGTAAGCCCAAAGCTTTGCGGAAAGCTTCAAACTTCTCCCTAGGCAGAGCCTTCGTGAAAAGGTCTGCAATGTTCTCCTGTATGGGCACATATGCCAAGCTGATCTCCACAAGAGAGAACCTCTCCCTAACATAATGATAATGCACCTCAATGTGCTTAGTGCAAGCATGGAACACAGGGTTCCTCACAACTGCCAATGCACTCTGACTGTCAGTGAAGATGGTGGTGGCAGAAGACTGACCAACACCCAAATTAGCCATAAGGCATCTGAGCCACACACACTCAAGAGTCGCTGTTTAAGCTGCCCAAACTCAGCCTCACAACTGGAAGTGGCCATAGTAGGCTACTTCTTGCTCAACCAAGATATACATGAGCTACCAAGCATGAAGCAAAATCCACTAGTGCTCCCCTAACATTTTGGCAAGACTAGCTTCCATCAAAGACCAGTCATCATGGGGAATGCTTATGAACAGATTGTAGCATCACTTCAGAGTCTCCAACAACAAGTTGAAGACCTAACTCATCAACAGACACAAATCGAGATGGGACATCGAGGGCATGTAGGTGCACTCCTCTAAGAATTGCAAGAACGAATCGGGAGTCTTCAGACAAATCAAGGGAGTATGCAAGTAAATCAATGACCTAGTACATCCTTCATGAGGGAACCTAAGATCCGCATGCTAGAGAAGTTCGATGGTGATCAGACAAAGTTCTCGGGATTCTCGCAACAAGTCAAATTGTAATCCGTATGCAGCCTGATAGATACCCTAATGATGCACCCAAGGTCGGTTTTATTGGAACCTTGCTCTACGGTCAAGCATTATCATGGTTCGCCCCAATCTTGGAGAAGGATATGGCCGTACTTCATGACTATGAGGGGTTTCTTAAAGAGCTCATCACCACATTCGGAGATGCAGACATGAGTCGAGTGGCAGAAACATAACTTCGGAAGCTATGTCAAGGTAACCGCCCTGCCTCTACCTACGCATCAGAATTTAGGCAGTTGATATGTGACCTCACTTGGGCAAAGATTATTTTATAAGACAATTTAGATGGGGCTTAAGGGATGATGTGAAGGACCTTCTACTCACGATGCCAGAGGTGAAGACATTGAATGAATACATCAACCAAGCCATTCAATGTGATAACCACCTTTTTGAAAGGAAACAAGAAAAACAAGTAGAAGGAAGACCTCGCCAATGGAAACCTTTCCAACCTACTCCTAGAGATATATCCATGCCCGAACCTATGTAGATAGATGTAACTAGGTTCCAGCCTCTAACACTACAAGAGAAACAAAGAAGGAGGGATAACAAGTTATGTCTATATTGTGGAAACCCTGGCCACATTGGAGTTAATTGTCCCAACAAGAGAACGAACTCCAAAGTCACAGCCACCCTTGTAGAGCATGGAAACGAGAAAGTCCAGCTATAAAAGAGACCATACAGCCAGACCATGATATACGAAAGAGTCTCATAATTCCATCCACACCCGTAGAAACATGTCTTGCCCCTGTCAAGTTAATCATGTCTAAGAAGAACATTTCCCTTATAGCTCTAGCAGATTTAGGAGCGTCCTCATGTTTCATTGATGAAGGACTCGTTAAGAAACATGGAATTCCAGTACTTTTGAAGAACAGACCAGTAGTAGCTGAAGTAGTAGATGGACGGCCTCTATCATCAGGGAATATAACCATGGAAACCATACCACTAAGAGTACACCTTGGTGACCATGATTCACACATATGTTTCAATGTAATATCGAGTCCATTAAATATGGTTATCATAGGAATGCCATGGTTAAAGAAACATAATCTAGAAATTAATTGGGAGAATAATAAAATCACCCCTCGAGATATCCAGAAGAACCCAACATATGTTGGAGCCAAAGCCTTCATACATGCAGTGAGGAAGGAACCGACATATATGATCTATGCCATACCAGCTCAAGAATCCAAGAAAGATGATCCAGTGGAGCTACCTAGTCAGTACAAAGGCTTTGAAGATGTTTTTGAAAAGAAGAATGCAGACATTCTTCCAGAGCATAGACCCTATGATTGTGCTATAGAACTTCAAGAGGGAGCACAACCGCCCTTTGGACCAATCTACAGACTATCCTCAAAGGAACTTATAGAACTACGCAAGAACATTGATGAGAATCTAGAAATGGGGTTTATCAAACACTCAAAGTCTCCAGTAGAAGCTCCTATTTTATTTGTAAAGAAGAAGGATGGGACTCTCCAGATGTGTGTAGACTATCGTGGATTGAATAAAGTCACTATAAAGAACAGATACCCTCTACCACTCATATCCGAGCTCTTGGAACGCATTGGAAAAGCAAAATTCTTCACGAAGATTGACCTTCGAGGAGCTTACAACCTTGTCAAGATCAAAGAAGGAGACAAATGGAAGACAATATTCCAAACAAGGTATGGCCATTTTGAATATGTAGCTATGCCATTTGGTCTCACAAATGCTCCAGCTATCTTCCAACATATGATGAATGATATCTTTCGAGAATATTTAGATGATTTTGTTGTCATATACCTTGACGATATCTTGATATTTTCCAAAAATCTAGAGGATCATGAATTTCATGTAAAGATAGTCCTAGAGAAACTAAGAGAAAAAGGATTATATGAAAAATTGGAGAAGTGCTCTTTCAATAAGACAGAAGTGGAATTTTTAGGATACATTGTATCAGATAAAGGAATTTTTATGGATCCTAAGAAGATTGAGATAATCCTTGATTGGCAACCACCTTCATGTGTTCGAGATGTACAATGTTCTTGGGGTTTGACAATTTCTATAGGATATTCATCAAAGATTACTCCAAGATAGTGACACCTCTTACCAAGCTTACAGGGAACTCCAAATTCTCATGGACCGAAGAAGCAGAGAAGGCCTTTCAGACCTTGAAATCAGCATTTACTACTGCTCCAATTCTAGTTCATCCTGATTCCAATAAGCCCTTCTTCTTTAGACAAATGCATTAGACTTTTCTCTAGGGGCCATTCTTTCCCAATATGGAGATGATGGATGCCTACATCTAGTTGCATATCATTCAAGGAAGTTTTCCCCTCTAGAAATTGATTATGAAATTCATGATAAAGAACTTCTTGCCATAGTAGACACATTTGATACATGGTGTCACCATCTAGAAGGAGCATCTCATAAAGTCACTGTGTATTCAGATCACAAGAACCTAGAGTATTTTATGACAACCCAGATTCTCAATAGAAGGCAATCTCGATGGAGTAACTTTCTATCCAGATTCGACTTTGTCATCACATACCGTCTAGGACATCAACAATGTCAGTCAGATGCCCTGTCCAGAAGATCTTACCTTGCACCAAAGAAGGATGAAGAGGCATTTGATCAACAAGAGAGTGTATTACTCAAGTCTGAGCATCTCTAGTTAGCAACTATGAAGATTCAGCCTTGAATCAGTTGATCCGTGAGAATCCACCACAGGATGAATTGTTTTGTAACGTTAAGCAGAAAGCTCAAGAAGGAAAATTCCAAGAAGTAAATGAATTTGAGGAAAAGGATGGTTACTACTCTATAAGAACCTATTGTATGTCCCTCCAGGAAAGCCCAGGATCCAAGTACTTCAACAATGCCATGATAACCTTGCAACAGGACATTTTGGAGTGAATAAAACAATAGAACTCATATCAAGGGACTTTTGGTGGCCTCCGATGTGGAAGGAAGTCAAAGAATACATTCGAACATGTGATACTTTCAATAGACCTAAGGTACCCCGACATAAACCTTATGGTCTCTTGCAACCTCTACCTATTCCAAAAAGGCCATGGGCTTCATTTTTTATGGATTTCATCACATATCTACCAAAGTCAGACAAGTATGATGCCATTCTTGTTATTGTGGATAGATTTACAAAGATGGCACACTTCATTCCAACTACCAAGGCAATCACAGGTGAAGCCACTACTAGACTTTTTCTCAGGTATATATTTAGGCTTCATGGATTGCCTAATGACATTGTCAGTGATCGAGGCCCACCGTTCATATCTAGCTTTTGGAACAGTCTTTGTAAGATCCTTGGTGTTCAACCTAAACTATCTACGACAAATCATCCACAGACTGATAGACAAACAAAACGGGTGAATCAAGTCCTGGAGCAATATCTCCGTTGCACTAGCAACTATCATCAAAATGATTGGTTTGAGCTTTTACCCTTTGCAAAGTTTGCTTATAACAATAGTGTTCATGCATCTACCAAGCATACTCCCTTCTTTGCAAATTATGGACAACATCCAAGGATGGATATACAACTCTCAAATCATGTCAAGAACCCAACTGCTAGAGACAAGGCCCAATACCTAATGGACATTCACAAAGAACTCAAGGAAGAGATCCATAAATCTCAAGAACAATATAAGTACTATGTAGATCAACATCATGTCCAGAATCCATCATATCAAATTGGGGATAAAGTATGGTTACTCAAAAACAATTTGCAAACCTCAAGACCTTGTGCAAAGTTAGATCATCAAAGATTTGGTCCATTTACCATGATCTTGGCCAAGATTAATCCAGTCACCTTCAAGCTCCAGCTACCAAGTACTATGAGAATACATCTAGTTTTCCATGTATCCATGTTGGAACCATATCAGATCTCACCATTGAGGTGGGAGAGACCTAGTCCTTCACCACCTATTGAGATTGATCATCATGAAGAATTTGAAGTCGAGCATGTCCTAGATTCCAGAATATCCCGAGGAAGATTGGAATACCTTATTCATTAGAAAGGTTATCACATCAGTGATCGCACTTAGGAACCTACAGAAAACCTTCAAAGAGCACCAATCAAGGTTCAAGAATTCCATAAGAGAAATCCAACGAAGCCAAGACGAGATAACATGACCGCATCTCGTGGAACTCATCGCTTGAGGGGGAGGTGATGTCATGGACAAAGGAAACCATCCTGAACCTTAGATTCCATGTGAACGCGGTATCTCATGATTGGTTCAGAATTAGGAGAAACCAATGCTTCCATTGCGTCTGAAACATGCAAAACCCTAAGATCGATTGTCTACTTGCCTGATTCGGATATCCAGAGCTCATGTTTTGAATTGATATCATCATCGATGACATCATCAATTCGTAACCGCCTTTCATGAACCACCCTTGAAAACCTATATAAGGAGGGGTTGGCCACATTCATAATCAATCTTGCCAATACCAGTCTTGGGAGCTCAAGGAGTCGTGACCACCAAGTAAGTGCTCTCCAAGTTCTAGTTCCTGTTCTTGTCTTGTTCCTTGTTCTAGTCCTATCTAGTCTTGTATCCTAGACATCTATTCTTTTCCTTTTGTAATCTCGTAGTACGAGATCTTGTCGGGTTATTTCTTCTATCTAGTCCATCTCCCAGAAGGGAGTTCTTGTAATCCAGACATCTTGTCTCATACTTACGATCCCGGTTGTGGGATCTCGTGTATCATCTCTAATCCAATTTTCCATACCTATTCGTCCCGGGGTGTGGGACGTCTTGGATCAAATCCGTCTTCTTGTATTATTTTCCCTACGTGGGTGTTCTTGTAATCATGAGTGTATTTTTGAAATCTTGTCTAGTGAAGTCAGAGAGCACAACCTAGTGCTCCTTTGACATTCTAGCTGATGTACATTCCAGCCATGATGAGCTGCAAGTGCACAGATGCTCCGAACAGTAGCCATACGGCATGTAGGTGCAAAGGTCTCATCAAAATCAATGCCTCTTTCCTGTGCATAAACCTTTGCAACAAGCCTAGCCTTATACCTATCAATTGTACCATCCAGTTTACGCTTCAACTTGTATACCCACTTAGTGCCAATGGCCTTCTGGCTAGGAGGCAAGTCACATAAAGACCAAGTATTATTCTTCATTATAGCATCATATTCAGACTGCATAGCCGCCATCCAATTTTTTGAATTTTGTGCTTCATCATACAAAACAGGCTCATTCTCATCACAGAGACTAGATGCAGACATGGCATAGCGGTTTGATGCAAAAGAGGCACTATGAGAGCCTGAACGAGTACGATATGACAAAGGTGCATCTAATTTGTTGTCACGCAAGGTCTGCACCAGCCATTTTGGCATAGTTTTTGCCTACTCAATATCAGCTCTCTCATCAACAAGTGCATCATGTAAATTTGCATCAGAAATGGAATGATCTGCATCATCATATGAGACTTGCAAAGGCTGAGAAGTTGCCTTATTAGGAAAAGCACTAGACTGTCCACCTATAAAAAGAGGCATCAAAGTATCATACATGTCTTTGGAGCTAACAGATGTCTCCTTAGTACATGAAAGCAATGGCTGAATAGCATCTTCCACAAAAACAACATCACGGCTAACCAGAATGTGTTTGGTCTATGGATGATACAGACGATAGCCTTTACTTTCAGAACTATACCCAACAAAAATACATTTTATTGCTTTATCATCCAATTTTTTGCGATGTTGTTCAGACATTAATGCATATGCCAAACAACCAAAAACATGTAGATGAGCAACAGATGGCTCGCGGTCATGCCAAGCCTCATATGGAGTGATAGACTGTAGCGCTTTAGTGGGACACCTATTAAGTACATATGCTGCACACATGACAGCCTCAAGCCAGAAACTATGTGGTAAAGCCTGACTCTTGACCATACACCTCACCATCTCCATGACTAACCTGTTCTTTCTTTCAAGAACTTCATTCTGTTGAGGTGTATATGGCATTGTACACTGGTGTTTTATCCCACGTTCAACCAGAAATGCATTAAAATCAAAAGACATATATTCCCCCCTCGATCAGAATGGAGGGTGCCCATTTTACATGCTCATAGATTTTCAATCAAAACCAAAAACTGTTTGAAGCACATGAACACTTCCGACTTTGCCTTCAATGGATATACCCATGCATGCCTGGAAAAATCATCAATGAAGGTCATGAAGTAAAGTTAATTTCCAAAAGAGGGTGTCTGCATAGGACCACAGACATCACTATGTACAAGCTGCAATTTCTACGTAGCCCGAACTGAACCATCTTTTGGAAAGGGGGTATGCTGCATTTTGCCCAAAATGCAGACTTCACATACATGTTTTTCGGGTGCCTCAAGCTTGGGCAAAGAAAACACCATATCAGATTTCTATAGGCGTAGCAAACTAGCAAAATTCAGATGACCAAAGCGTGCATGCCAAAGCTTTGCATCTGACATAGCTTAAGAATCATGAACTTCACATGCCAAATCATTAACAGATCTTTCATAGTCTATGAGCTTATACAGCCCATGACATAAAATGCCAGAAGCAATAATAACTTCGCCATTTGACAGATCATGAATTGTACATCTGTCATCAACAAATTTCACAACCAAGCCAATCTTGGCTAATGCAAAAACTAATAACAGATTCTTCTTGATCCCTCGCACAAATAAAGCATCTGACAAAGTGAAAGAACTAGCATTAGTAGTAGTCAGAATGATCTTACCAACTCCCATGATAGGATAAGAGGAGTTGTTAGCACATGTAACAGTATTCCCTGTAAGAGCAGGCTCGAGTGAAGAGAAGAAACTGTGTTGCGAGGTAATATGTTTGGTCACCCCACTGTCAAAGTACCAAACATGTGAGTCTACTACAGACATGCACTGCTCATGAGAAGATGGGTCAAAACTCCAAACAATAGTAAATGCCCATTCTTCTTCCTGCACAAGATTAGCAGACTCTGTTTTTGGTGTAGAGGCTTCTGCAACAACCATTCCAGCCTCTTTCTTCTTTGCCTCTTTTGTAGCCAGTTTTGGATAGTTTTTTATGATATGATAATTCCCTTTACAATACTTACAAAACAATTTTTGCTTTTCTGATTTTTTCTCATCTTTGTCTTGATTCTTCGAATGTGCAGCATTTGCAGATTTCTGCTTACTAGTAGAAGAGGTCCATTTTCCTTTGCCCTTCTAACTAGCCAGGAAAGCTTGATCTGCAACACGCATAATGGACCTGTTCTGCCTGGATTGATCTTCGTGCAACAGAACAGAGACTAGCTTCTCAAATGATAAGGCATTTGGATTGCCTTTCATCATCAATCGAAGAGTAGAACCAAAACTGTGATATGAATCAGGGAGACCATTCAGAATGGTCTGCACAAGTGAACGATTTGGTATAACCTCATCAGTAGAAATCAAATGTTCCTTCAAGTCTTTGGTCATTCTCAAAAAACTATCCCTAGAATCACCTTCATTCATGTGCTCATTCTCCAACTGTTTTCGGAGGTAAGCAACACGAGCCTCATTCCTAGCTTGGTGCAATGTGGTAAGTGTATCCCAAGCATCCTTAGTTGTTCTGCAAGAGCAAATATGAGGAATAATGGCACGTTTGACAGAAAAAGCTATCAATGCATGTGCCTGGGCATCTCTACCATCCTAACGAATCTGCTGTGCAGTAGGTGAAGTAGAAACAGTAGCACGAACAGGAATCTGCACAATATCATATTCGACACCATCTCCATTAGCTCTAGCACCTGTATTTGTAGTACATGTTTTTACAGGTGTAACAAGACGTCTTTCAACACCCTGCAAAATGTTCCACAATCATTTTGCAACCAATACATGTCGCATCATATAAGCCCATAATGGGTAGTTGGTATCATCCAACTTATCCTCAACAGCCAACATATGGAATACATCACTACTTTCAGCCATGGCCGGTCACTAAAATACCTTAATGTAGAAAATTGACTGTATCTCAAAAAGTTGAACGGAACTGCCGAGACGAGTTCTGTTTGACCTATAGCAGACTTCAAGACGCTTATACTGGCAAACAGAAACTGGTATATACATTGGCACAAAAAGATGAAATATCCTACACAAGCGCGACAATAGTGCGTTTGGAGGCTAAAACGAGCTCAGATCGCAATTTCGGCACCACAGAGTGTAGCCATTTTGATCTCTGAAACACCCTGAGAATGCTCAACAAATTTCATACCATTTTGAGACTGCAAGCGGAGAGGTGTAGACGATGCCCTAGATGAAGCGGTGACTTGCTCTGATACCAATTGTTGGAGTTAGATGTCCCCGGAAGCACGTGAACAACACAAGGAAGAAGAAGAAGCTTGGATAACAACACACAAGAGTGAATGTATTACTAGAGAACGTACAAAGATAAGTAGCCCATTAAGGCAATAGACATATATACAAGTCGGGGGAAAAAACCTCCTAAAGAGGGAAAAAAGTGTCTTGGTGGTCCTAGAATCTTCACACACATCACTACCTAAATATATCAATAGCACACACATGTGTATGCAAGGTAAGACAAAGACATGAACAATGGAATATTTTAATTATGTGATCTCTATAAAAAATCCAACCTCAAAAGTCAGCTCTGCAATCCTTTTATAGTTTTGTCCCTATTCAGATCAAGTGTCTGGCCTAGTTAGAAATTAGGTTTCTAAATAATTTGGGGGATCAAAAGAATTCTTAAAGAATTATGAAATTTGGTACATAGGTGCTACTAGTCCTCAGGCTCTAGCACTCCTTGGCTTGTACAAAATAGAGTTTCAAGTAACAAAATGCGATTTACAATGGGGTGTAGTGACGAGAGTCATTATTTTAAAGAGACTTATCTTCAAAAATTTGAATGGCTTGATAGCTACATCTATGTTGGCTTCCTTGTCAACTTTGCCCCTCTTGGCCTTCTCTCTACCCTTGCTCCTATTGGCTTGTTTTTCTCATGCTACCTTGGTGTGAAAGTCCACTTAGGTCACTTCCTTTGCTGCCAATACCCCCCTCTCTTGTGTCAATCATGCTTGACTTATTGTGGAGGGTGTGTGGTATAATATGGCAGTACATCTGCAACTACTTAATGTTCCTTCACTTAGAGATCATGTACTAAAGTAGTCATGAGGCTATCGGAATCAATAGGTCTTGAAACCTCTAGATGGGGCATATGTAATAGATTTGCACATAGATCTTGCTCCACTACAAAGAGGTGTAAGAGGTGCATAGATCTGGGGATGAAGTTTTTAGAATGGTAATCCCAAAATCCTATTGAAAACATCTCTTTGAATGTTCTTTATATCAAGTGGGCACGTATTTAATTTGTGCATGCCACACATAAATAGTGTTTGCTAATGATGTTTTACTCATGTCATAGATGAGATCCAAATTTTCTTCATCAAAGGTGAGAGTTGATATGTACAAGGGTTTGAGATTTTGGAGTGTTTTAAAATTATTTTCATAAGCTCAAATGTCTTCATGCACATCTTGATGAGCACATTAGGTACATTCTTGAGGCTTTGTGAACAATGTCTTATCATTGATATGATGTATGCAACTATATGGGGCCCCTCTTGGTAGAGCCAAGTATGGATAGTTAATCCAATTTAAATATCCTTGCCATTGCATACTTTGATAGAAAATTCTAGATATGGGCACTTTGTAGGGTACTGGGGCATAACATGGACTATAGCCGATGTGTAATGGAGCATTTGATCATGTACTCATCATTTTAGGGTATGTCTCTAGGAACCTTGCCTTCCAATTTGGTTGAAATATGGTTCCCTTCTTATCTCTCTTTGGGAGTTCGTTGGGCTAAAACTATGTTGCAAAGGTTGGTGCCTCTTTGATTACCCATTTAACTTCTGCATCATAGTCAATTAGAAGCATGAAATATAGAATATATTGTATGGAATATACTGTATATGTGAGGTGGTGATTAGCCATCTATGGGATAGATTCTAAATGTATTTTGAGTTAAGTGTGGTATTTTCTTAGTTAGATAGAGTTTGTATCTACATTACCACTCTATGATCATGTGTTTGCCCTATTTCCTCAACTTGTTTGAGCCATTCAGATATTGGTGCTTCCTATGCATCTTGTTCTTCTTTAGTTACTTGACCCCCAAGTATTGGTTGTGGCTCATAGACATCTTCAAAGGTATCCTCCACTAGAATTTCTACTAATTCCTCTAGTTCAAGTTCCATAGGTCGGGATGAGGGTTGCTTGTATTGTGACAATTGTGCTTGTAAGTCCTTGATTTGTTTTTGTAGTGGCTCAATTTCTTGTGTATTATATTGGAGGGGAATGGTTTGGAAACTTGGGTGTTGGTGGTGGCTAGCTACTCCCACACTCAATCATACTATCAAGTGTATTACTTATAGAAATGGATGTGATATTTATAGGGAGAAATGTAGGGGGAAAGGAATTGGGAATGGGAGTTGTGAATGTGTGATGGTGTGATAGGTGTTGGAACATCAAGCTTACATTATGCTTGAGGTGAATTTGATCGACATCAAAGGCTATCGTGTCGAAAGAATATTCGTTGGAGAGTTCTTTTCCTTATGCTCATTTATTGTATTTCTTTTTTGAGATATTTTTTATGGTTCATTTACCATTGTAAAAGCCTTGATCTTTACACATGTAAAGGTAGAAAGATAAATCCCAAATCCCACAAATTTTTTATGGTTGAAGTTGCATTCAATCAAGCAATCAAATCACCTAAAAGTAGATCAAACTAGATCCTAACTTTTCCTAGATTGTAGGAAAGTTATTTGATTCCCTCCAACAACCATTCCCACTTTCATTTGAATTCAAACTTCACTTGTAGAAGTTGTGGAACACTCCTAAAGTCTATATAAAGACTTGAAATCACTTGTACATTACATGGAAGAAATATACATACACTTGTGGCCATCATTGTCTTGCTCCTTCAATTCTCTACATCATCTTCTTCACCAATAGTAATATTGCAGAGGCTGCTCCTCTCTCTCAACAGCTGCAAATTGAGTGCAAGATAGCTCATTGGAAAGATATTAGTGTCTAGTTTATGTGTAAAATTTCTCATAGCATTTGGTTGAGTAGATTGGGAGAAATCTGAGTTTGACTCTCTTGGGGTCAATCTCTACATATTCCTAAAAAATAGGAAGCACCACCAGTGAATGTCTCATTCATTCCTATAGCATATTTTGCTTATTCCTTATAGGTTTGTGCATTATATACACTCAACCCTATGTGTATCACTCCCATGAAAGGATTTTTTCTAATTTTAATCACGCTGATCGCAATGGGCATTTGAAGTTCATTGTCTCTTCCATAGATAGTAAGTTTTTTGAGCTAGTCGACACGCAAACCTATCTGTTTTGTATCGACTCATTCTCCTTGATGCCCCAAAGTACATAGTTTATTTCTTTGCACTTATCACATGCTTATAAGGTCTATTTGAGTCTCCATAAGCTCAAGGATTGGCCTAAACTTTGTTGCTTCGAAATGCATTTTTCTACCTTCTACAAGCTTCTCCAAGTTCTTTCAGTGGTATCAGATCTAGATCAAGATGGATGACCGCTTTCCCTCAATGATCAAGAAGCTTAATCGACACAACTACATGGCTTGGAATCTCTGGATGGAGGCCTATTTGCAAGGTAGAAATCTTTATGGAATTGTAGCAGGTGATGAAGCTATGCCTATTCCAAGATCCAAAGGAGGACCTACAGAAGAGGAGACAGATAAGCTCACACTCTGGTGCACAAGGGATGCTCAAGCAAGGTCATACATACTAAATCTATCTCTAACTTTCTAGTACCACATATTAGAGGAAGCAAGACATCTCAAGAGATTTGGGATGCCCTCGAGACTTTCTTTTCTGCTAGTACCAAAGCAAAAAAGAATCATCTTTGGAACGAGTTCAACCAAATGAAGAAGACACCTAAACAAACCATCACAGAGTTTTTTACGAAGGTCAAGGAGGTTTCGGATCAGTTAGCATCCATTGGAGAGCTGATTGAAGAAGAGTTCATCATGAGGAAGATTCTCAACAGCATTCGTAGTGATAAGCAATGGCAATCCTTCACGACAGCTTATGATATCATCATGGATGTGCAAACTCTAGACTTCAACATCTTTCTTAGATAACTCTTCAATCAAGAAGCCAACAATAGCATAAAGGAAGGTAACTCTTATCATGGTAATTCAAATAGTGCTCTATATGGAGATAAGAAGGATAAGAAGTAGAAAGGCAAGAAGAAGGAAGAAGATGAAGAAGAGACTTCCCAAGCCAACTTTGCAAGCAAGAGCAAGTGGAAAGGGAAGAAGAAAGCACCAAAGCAAGACAAAGCCAAAGTTCAAAATGTTCAATCTTGTGCCATATGCGATAAGACCAACCACACCACTCAGAATTGTTGGCTCAATAGGAAGACCCAGAAAGGAAGTGGAAGAGGTGGATATGGCAGCAATAAAGGCAAAGGTAGACACAACTTCAACAATAATAATAGAAGCTATAATAGAAGGGACTAGAATAATTATTCAGAAGATCAACCACATGAAGAGTGATTGCTTCTTATGAATCTAAGCCACAAAGAAGGTAAAGAAGATGATCAGTTGTTTTACATAGATTCAGGATGGTCGAATCATGTTGCAAGAAACATTGCTCTTCTATCTGATTTAGAAAGTCCAAAGCATAGACATGAAGTGCAAAGAGGGGATGACAAAAAGCACAATGTGGAGAAGATTGGTAATGTCAAAGCTTCCAATGGCAGAACAAACATTCTAAGTAAGGTTCTCTATGTACCCACTATCACTAAAAACCTAATAAGTGTAGGCCAAATAGTTGAAAAAGGCTTGCAAGTTAGGTTCACCCAACATGGAGCTTTTGTGGAAGATCCATGTCAAGGCTTCAAAAAGATAGCCCGAGGTGAGAAGCATGGTAGACTCTTTACTTTTGAAGTAGGAGAAACTAGGAACATAGCTCTATTCAACTTTGGGTCTCAAACCCTAAGTGAGCTTGAAGTGTGCCATAAGAGACTTGCTCATGTGAATGAAAGAACCTTGAAGGATATATGTAGCGATTAAAGTGTTCTAGGACTACCGAACATATCAAAGCAACACATGATCAACATGTGTGATGCATGTCAGATTGGCAAGGCACAAAGACAACCATTCAACCACAAAGGCTACATCCACAACAGCTTATTGGACTTAGTACATACAGATGTATGTGAACCAATTCAAGAACTTTCATTGGTAGGATCAAGGTATTATGTCTTATTTATTGATGACCATAGTAGATGGAGTGTTCTACACTTTATCAAGAGTAAGAATGAAGTGTTTGATTGCTTCAAGAAGTATCTTGCACATGGGGAGAATCATAAAGGTAGATCACTAAAGAAGCTCAGATCTGATGGAGGGGGAGAATACTTCTCCAAAGAGTTTGATGAGTTCTTGCAAGACAAAGGTATCAAAAGGGAAGTGACTACTAGGTACTCTCCTCAACTTAATGGAATTGCAGAGAGGAGAAACAAGACACTGGTTGGATCAGCCCGAACAATGCTTGAAGAGAAGAAGTTGCCACATTATGTATGGCTAGAAGCTATTTCAACTGCTATGTACCTTCTCAATAGATTAGGATCCAAATCACTTCAAGGTATGACTCCTTATGAAGCATGGCATGGAAGAAAACCTAGTCTTAGACATTGCAAGGTCTTTTGTTGTTTAGCTTATGTTCATGTACCATCACAAATAAGAGGTAAGCTAAATGAAAGGGCAACCAAGGAAGTGTTTATTGGATATGATTCAACTTAAATGGGTTACAGGTTCTTTAATCCTTCAACCAAACAATTCACTGCAAGTAGAGATGTTGTGTTTGAAGAACACAAGTCTTGGTATGATGAAGACAAACAAAAGGTAACACTACCATATGATCTTGATTCCGACTCTCATCAATTAGGAAGCAAGCATGATTCATAGGTCCAAGATCCAAGATGTGATACAGACAATGACCAAGATGAAAGGGAAAAGGATTACAAGCTATGGAATTCAAGAGTCAAAGCAAAGATGCAAGACGTTGGAGAATACTCCAAACAATTACCTAGAAGATCAACAAGAGAGAAGAA
Organism: Ceratopteris richardii; assembly: GCA_020310875.1. Lineage (NCBI taxonomy): Eukaryota > Viridiplantae > Streptophyta > Polypodiopsida > Polypodiales > Pteridaceae > Ceratopteris > Ceratopteris richardii. The sequence goes on from CM035411.1 coordinate 205,983,054, forward strand.
ATAACCAGAAATTTATGGATATGATTCCACATTTGTTACGAAGCATTCAATATACTTGGCAAAAGACTCTATTTGAGAGTAACCCTCAACCTATGAAGAGGAAAAGGGAAACCCTAATTGGAAAAAGGCCATGAAAGAAGAGATAGATGCATTGAAGGAACTCGACACTTGGGATTTAGTTCCAATGTCGCCAAATCAAAAGGAAATTCAAACTCAGATGGATCAGTGTGTAGGTACAAGGCAAGATTATTTGCCAAAGGATGCTCACAAACTCATGGTATAGACTATGAAGAAACATTTTCACTAGTTGCAAAGATGACTACAATCAAGACATTGATAAGCGTAGGTGTTGCAAGGACTTGGAGACTCCTCCAACTTGATGTGAAAAATACATTCTTAAATGGTTGGATAAGTGAAGAGGTATACATGTCACAACCAGCAGGTATTGAAAACCCTAATCATCCATCTTATGTTTGTAGAATTAAGAAAGCATCGTATGGATTGAAACAAGCTCCAAGAGCTTGGAATTACAAGTTGGTTACATATCTTCAAGGTCAAGGGTTCAAAGCTAGCAGCTCAGTTCCTTTTCTATTCATCAAAAGGGATCACAATGAGGTTAACTATTTATGTGTATCTGTAGATGATATTATTGTAACAAGTGATGATCTAAATGGCATTCAAAGGATCAAGGGACACATGCAAGACGAGTTCAAAATCAGTGACCTAGGTACACCTTTGGAGATGAATCATAAACTAAGTGTTTATGAAGGTGATAAAATTTAAGACATTAAAGAGTATCAAAGCTTGGTAGGTTGCTTGATATATTCTACTCATATAAGGGTAGATATCTCATATAGTGTGGGAGTGCTTATTCAATTCATGCACTCATTGAGAAGACCACACATGGATGTGGCTAAGAGAGTACTTAAGTATCTCAAAAGTACAATCAACGAAGGTATCTTCTATCCTTACTCTTTAGATTTGGATATCAAAATCTACTCAGATGCAGATTTGGCATGAGCTAAGGAAGATAGAAAAAGTGCATCTGGTTACTTAGCATTTGCAAGTTCAAAGCTAGTGTCATGCAGTTCCAAGAAGCAACCAACAGTTGCTTTATCCTCAACTGAAGTAGAGTACAAAGGATTGACCATAGCAACTCAAGAGGCAATATGGTTAAAAACATTGTATAGAGATTTGGGACTTGTGAATTCCAAACCTCACATATTTGGAGATAATGTAAGTTCCATGCATCTAGCAGCAAATCCTATTTTCCATGCGAGAATCAAGCACATAGAAGTCCATTACCACTTCATCAGGGAGAAGTTCATGACAAAGGAGATTGACATTTCTTTTGTTCCAATTGCAAAGCAAGTAGCAGATATGATGACGAAGGCACGTGATAGAATAAAGCTTTGTAGATTCAAAGCTATGGCAGGTATTCAACCTATCAGAGAATGAAGACTTAAGCATACTTTAGCTTGAGTGGGAGCTGTTGGAACATCAAGATTTCATTATGCTTGAGGTGAATTTGATCTACATCAAATGCTATGGCATCAAAAGAATATCCATTGGAGAGTTCCTTTTCTTGTGCTCATTTATTATATTTTTTCTTGAGAGATTTTTGATGGTTCAGTTACCGTTGTAAAAGCCTTGAGCTTTACACATGTAAAGGAAGATAGATAAATCCCAAATCCCAAGAATTTGTGGTGGTTGAAGTTGCATTCAATCAAGCAATCAAATCACCTAGAAGTAGATCAAACTAGATCTTCACTTTTCCTAGATTGTAGGAAAGGAAATTGATTCCCTCCAACAACCATTCCCACCTTCATTTGAATTCAAACTTCACTTGTAGAAGTCGTGGAATACACCTAGAGTCTATATAAAGACTTGAAATCACTTGTACATTACATGGAAGAAATATACATACACTTGTGACCATCATTGTCTTGCTCCTTCAATTCTCTGCATCATCTTCTTCGACAACAGTAATCTTGTAGAGGCTACTACTCTCTCTCCAGAGCTCCAAATTGAGTGCAAGATAGCTCATTAGAAAGGTATTAGTGTCTAGTTTATGCGTAGATTTTATTCATAGCAAATTGTTTAGTAGGTTGGGAGACATCTGAGTTGTTCTATCTCAGGGTAAATCTCTTCATATTCCTGAAAAATAGGAAGTACCACCGGTGAATGTCCCATTCATTCCTAAAGCATATTTTGCATATTCCTTATACTTTTGTGCATTCTATGCACTCACCCTATTTTTATCACTCCCATAAAAGGGATTTTTCTAATTTTAATCACACTGGTTGCTATGGGCAATTGAAGTTCATTGTCTCTTCCATAGATATTAAGTTTTTTGAGCTACTCGACCTGCAAACCTATCTGTTCTGTATCAACTCATTGTCCTTGATGCACCAAAGTACATAGTGTGTTTCTTTGCACTTATCACATGCTTATAAGGTCTATTTAATTCTCCATAAGCTCAAGGGTTGGTCTAAACTTCATCGCTTCAAAACGCATTGTTCTACCTTCTACAAGCTTCTCCAAGTTCTTTCCGTGGTATCAGAGCTAGATGAAGATGGGTGACGGCTTTCGCTCAATGATCGAGAATCTTAATCGACACAACTATGCGGCTTGGAAAATCAGGATGGAGGCCTATTTGCAAGGTAGAAATCTTTATGGAATTGTAGCAGGTGATGAAGCTATGCCTATTCCAAGATCCAAAGGAGGACCTACACAAGAGGAGACAGATAAGCTCACACTTTGGTGCGCAAGGGATGCTCAAGAAAGGTCGTACATACTAAAATCTAGCTCTGACTTTCTATTATCACATATTAGAGGATGCAAGACATCTCAAGACACTTGGGATGCCCTCAGGACTTTCTTTTCTGCTAGTACCAAAGCAAGAAAGAATCATCTTTGGAACGAGTTCAACCAAATGAAGAAGACACCTACACAAACCATTACAAAGTGTGTTACTAAGGTCACGGGGGTTGCGGATCAGTTAGCATCCTTTGGAAAGCTGATTGAAGAAGAGGTCATCATGAGGAAAAATCTCAATGGCATTCGTAGTGATAAGCAATCTCAATCCTTCACGACAGCTTATGATATCATCATGGATGTGCAAACTCCAGACTTCAATATCTTCCTTGGACAACTCTTCAATCAAGAAGCCAACAATAGCATAAGAGAAGGTAACTCCTATCATGGTAATTCAACTAGGGCTCTATATGTAGATAAGAAGAAGAGACTTCCCAAGCCAACTTTGCAAGCAAGAGCAAGTGGAAAGGGAAGAATAAAGGACCAAAGCAAGACAAAGCCAAAGGTCAAAATGTTCAACCTTGTGCCATATAGGATAAGACCAACCACACCACTCAGAATTGTTGGTTCAATGAGAGGACCCAGAAAGGAAGTGGAAGAGGTGGATATGACAACAATAAAGGCAAAGGTGGGCACAACTTCAACAATAACAATAGAAGCTATGATAGAAGGAACTACAACAATTATTTAGAAGATCAACCGCATGAAGACTCGTTGCTTGTTATGAATCTAAGTCACAAAGAAGGTAAAGAAGATAATCAGTTGTTCTACATAGATTCAGAATGTTCGAATCATGTTGCATGCAACATTGCTCTTCTATCTGATTCGGAAAATCCAAAGCATAGACATGAACTGCAAACAGGGGATGACACAAAGAACAATGTGGAGAAGATTGGTAATGTCAAAGCTTCTAATGGTAGGACAAGCATTCTCAGTAAGGTTCTCTATGTACCCACTATCACTAAAAACCTAATAAGTGTAGGCCAAATAGTTGAAAAAGGCTTGCAAGTTAAGTTCACCCAACATGGAGCTTTTGTGGAAGATCCATGTCAAGGCTTCAAAAAGATAGCGTTGTCGGGATGAAATCCCGCAGGGAGTGTGCACTGAGTTTTTTTCAAAAGATCATTGTTTTTGAGTTTTGTGTGATGTTTTTGATCGAGAGAGTGGTATATTTTGTACATATTTAGGCCGAATTAATTGATTGTGTGATGCATAAATAAGTTTGAGATGTATGTTAGATGTGTGTGTAAAAATAACTGACATTAGACCCATAAAAATTTAGGTTTGACCCTTGAAACTGACTGGAAACATGAGTTTACCCCCAGAAAATCGGACTTGAACCCTTGGAAACCCTTGGAGTTTAGGCCGAATTTGTAAATAAACTCGTGAATTGGCAAGTTTGAGATAATTGAGAGCAAACGCTAAATTTTCCCGATCAAAAAATTTAGGTTGGACCCTTGGAAATGGCGGTTTCTGTAGGCCAAACTCTAAAAACCAATTAAATTGTAAATATCCAGTGTGAAACCAAAACCATAGTATAGGGGAAAAATTAAAAAGTCCGCCAAAAATAGAAAGTTCATTGAGGAGGTTAGAACGTTCTAGAAGGAAGTCCTAGGGAGGGGCCTATAAATAAGTCCATACTCATTTGTTTCTTCCCCACCCTGTGGATCTCCTTGTGGATCGTCTCCTTCAGGTATGCTTCTTGTCTATTTCCATTCATCCATGTTTTCATGTTCTTGCTCATGCTCTTCATTACCATGCCCATGAGAGAGAGACTGAGAGGGAGGAGTTTTCACTTGCCATAAGTCCATTTTTCTGTCTTTTGTGCGTGGTTATTCCCTGAGAGTTGTAGTTTCATCTTTTTCATTACATGAAATTAGCTCAATAAGAGATAGAGATGTGATGGGCGGTGATTGGTTGCCATCATGGCTGCGGGATGATAATTTTATCACAGAAAAAGAGAACCTCTCCTTACGCTCAAAGTTCACATATGACAGTAATAAGATATGGAAGGCGATTAAGTTTACAAGGTGACACATAACAGGAAGCCATGAAAGATAGCGCTGCTGCGGCGGCATCAGAATCTCCGGAGGAGAGAGAGGGGATCGTGCGTGGCTCTGGTGGCACTAGATGAGGAGAGGGATGTTGTTGTTACTAGTTAGACGGAAAAATGTTCTGAAAGAGATATGGTAGGCTGGGAAGTCGGCTGCCGCTTGTCCACGGATGCTGAGTCTGACGAAGTCAGAAAGAGAGACGGTCGGTGGCAGTGACTGAGGCCGGTCGAGAGAGCAGCGTGTGGATGCACGGAGAGAGAGATGCTTGTATCACGTGTGGCGGCGCTCCACGATGTGGAGAGAGAAAAAGGCACAGAGAGAGGTTGCCGCTGTGTTGTTGATATGAAAAGCGCAAGAGAGAGAGAGAGAAAGAGAGTATCTCTCCCCCCCTCCCACGGCGGCAGCGCGCACGCGAGAGAGAGAGCGAGAGAGAGAGAGAGAGAGAGAGAGAGAGAGAGAGAGTGAGAAAGAGAGAGAGAGAGAGAGGTTTGGCAGCGATAGAAACAGAGTGACCAGAGAGAGAGAGATAGGCGCCAAATTCTGGGGAGATGTCGGAGTCGCGCGAGCAATTGAGAGAGAGAGACTACAAAGTGCAAGCTGATGTTGGAGAGAGAGAGAGAGACGACAGATTTGGCTATAACACGTGGAGAGATGAGAGAGGGGCACAAACGGTAGCAGTCTGACCAGAGCAGGTCTATATCGGTCAATGAGATGTTGTAGAAGGAAGGCGGTTAAGGATGCTATGAACGTCTAGTGATGAGGCGGTGGATTTGCATCGAATATTGTAATGATCATTACTGTTATCAACAAGTTTGTATTCTACGAAACGAATATATGGTAAAGGAGATACAGACAGCGAGATAAAGAATTGTATTATGTGTTGGCAACATCTATTGGTCGGCAATAGCAAGCCATTGGTGGACACCATTCTGCGCCACAACGCACTTTAACAAGGAATGTTACTACACAGTATTTAGCATTAATATTGATTGATGAGGCTCTAGCAAGATATAGAGAACTAGTTCTCCATGTGAATCTTGTTGCCCATTTCGTTTTCTAAAATGCAAGACTATCGATTGTTCACATGTAAGTTTGCAATCTTCCTAAAAATAGTCTCTAGATCAGTGACACTATCCTCATCAAGTTTTATATGCCTCTCAAAGAAACGTTAAACTACTCAAAAGAAAAATGAAGCTTTGATAAGATAAAAATTTATGTTGAAACTTATGTACTGAAACCCATGCTGGAGTATTTATGCGATATTCAGAGTCTTGTATTTGTAATAAAATTTCATTTTTGAGTGTAATTGAATAATTTCTAAAAGGTACTAACATGTTTTATGCCCGCCCCATCCTGTGGATTGCCCTTGTGGATCATCTCCCCTCCAGGTTATTGAGGTTTCTCATTATTTGAAGAAGCATTAAATGAAGTGAAGAGTTGAAGATTGAAAACCGAAGTAAAGAGTGGCCCCACCCTGTGGATCTCCTTGTGGATCGTCTCCTTCAGGTTTATGCGGTTTCTGATTATCTGAAGTAAAGAGAAGGAAGGCCATTGCGGAGGATACTTGAAGAAAAGAAAGGACCGAAGTAAAGACCTAAAGAAAAGCTTGGACTGCGAAGACCAAAGGGGAATCCTGTGGGCGATTTCTCGCACTGTAGCGAGGGATCTATTTTATATACTAGCCGGCCTGCACTGTAGCGACGGCTTTCATATTGTATCATCGTTCCGCACTGTAGTGGATTTTTGTATCGCGGATCCGCATTGTAGCGGGCATCACTGTATCATTCAGATTTTATTGTATCATCGAGTTTGTATATACACCGACCCAGTGATTTCGAGAATTAGTGCTGTATCTGATTTGTCTCTTTCTCGATGCCTACGGTCGTGTACGCACGCATGTCTCGACACTTCCGAGGGGCGAGGGTCCCACACGTACGAGGATCGCACATGCTCCGGAGAGCACAGGCGAGGCGCCCAGCGCGCAGACGCCACTCGCAGGACAGCGGGAACGGCGCACCAGAGCGAGGCCTGATCCAACCCCAGGCGCCGGCTTCCCGCCACGACCTCCTTCTTCCCGACACCTGAACCCAACGTGAATCGAACACGCAACCTTCATACTAATATGATGTTTGTGAAGCTTGAATCTACCTAATTTTCTAAAATTCATACTAATCTTTATAAAAATTGCATGACTGCATGAGATCATGATTTGAGTTTTGAAAAGAAAAACATAAAAAGTGTAAAGAGATTTCAAAGGAACCCTGATACTCTTCTGTTGAATTTTGCAGGTTGGCCCATCGGGACGATGTGCAGGTTTAGCGGGGACGAATGTCGGGATGAAATCCCGCAGGGAGTGTGATGATTTTTTTTCAAAAGTTCATTGTTTATGAGTTTTTGTGTAATGTTTTTGATCAAGAGAGTGGTATATTTTGTACATATTTTGGCTGAATTAATTGATTGTGCGATGCGAAAGCAAGTTTGAGATGTATGTGAGAACCGTGTATATAAACATCAGACATCGGAGATGCAAAAACCTAGGTTTGACCCTTCAAAAACCCTGAAAACCTGAGTTTACCCCATGAAAATCGGACTTGAACCCTTGGAAACCCTTGGCGTTTAGGGCGAAATGGTAAATAAACCATGAATTGGCGAGTTTGAGATAATTGTGAGCAAACCCTTAATTTTCCCGACCAAAAACCCTAGTTTAGACCCTTGAAATTGGCAGTTATTCTAGGTCAAACCCTAAAGAACAATTAATCCGCAAACATCCAGTGTGAAAACGAAACCTTAGTCTAGGAAAAAATTAAAAGACTACCAAAAATGGAAAGTTCATTGAGGAGGTTAGAACGTTCTAGAAGGAAGTCCTAGGGAGGGGCCTATAAATAAGTCCAAACTCATTTGTTTCTTCCCCATCCTGTGGATTGCCCTTGTGGATCGTCTCCCCTCCAGGTATGCTCCTTGACTTTACTTCTTCATTTATGTTTTACTTCCTTTTTCATACTTCCATGATGGCAGAGATGGAGGTAGTCTTCTTGAATGGCCACTTAGATTGTGAGATTTTTCACGGCTGTATATTTATGATTATCGGGATTAGAGGTGGTCATGCACCATATAGAGAGAAACGGAGAAACCCATAGATGGGCACGTAGATTATGGGTCGTGGTCGACTGGCACACAAATTCTTGACAGAGACAGAGAGAATCTAGCAGTTAGAGAGGTCGTCAGCAGAGAGAGAAAGAGATTATAGTAGTGGTTAACTCATGACGGCGCAATTAGGAGAGAAGATGGACCGATGGACACCCGCAGAGAATCTAGGGGGAGAGAGAAACTATGTACGCTGAGGCACATAGAGTAGAGAGAGATATATACATTCTATCCTGTAGAATTGGCCATGAGAAAGCGGTGAAGGAGGCGGCGTAGCACAGGTGTCGCAGATGAAAAGAAAGAGAAACCGTTGGAGAAAGTTGTCTGACAGCTTGCGCGCTGCAAAGAAATGAGATAGAGAGAGAGAGCATGGTGGCCTCCTACTATTGCGCAGAGCTGTTGACAAAATTGAGGAGAGAGATGTCTAGACGGCTAAGAAATTCGCCAGCTTCACCTGAACCGACAGAGAGAATTGCTGTTGGATGCATGGCACATAGATCGGTGGAGAGAGAAGAGGATTTGGGGTCGACAGTAGTAGAGAATAGCAACACATGGAGAGAGAATATACGGTGATAGTTGCACGTCAGACCGTAGATAGAAGGAGATTCATCAAGGTTGGTGCTGTGCATGCATTTCAGGAGTGAGAGATTGTCGGCCGATATTGTAGACGCTGGTGGAACGTACATGATTGGAGCAGAGAGAGAGAGGAGTCCAGAGGCGGTGGCGACATGCGCTTCAGATCGTGGATTCGGAGTGAGAGAAAGAGAGAGAACCACCGACATAAAGGACGCGCATAGAGAGAGAACTCTGATGAGAGAGATCATTACAAGTTGGTTAACAAATGAAAAGTGCTAGCTGCAGATGATAGGAGATAGATAAAGATACACGCAGAATCGCAGATGTGAATCGCTGATGTCGGAGGTGTTGATGTGGTGATCCAGAGAATCGGCAGAGGAGAGGAAGTCAAAGGCAGCCGCACGCTGAGAGTTATTGGCGGCGCCGCTGAGGGATATCCGGATGCAAGACAGAGAGGTTGTTGGTTTCCACGTGAAAATGCCGCAGATACATCGGGGAGAGAGAGAGACGGAGAGAGGCATAAGAGAAAACCAATTGTTTCCTCCTCCTTTCCTTGCGACGTTGCGATGGTGAACTTTGCATTAGAGAAAGAGAGTCGGTTAGAGTCCGTGGGATATGTAAATGACTTGGACTCTCTTATTACTGGATCTAGAGTCGATGTATCACGTTGAAAAGGGATTCTAATCCGTTGAACTTATTGTGACCAATAACATTATTTACAAGCAGATGTCGAATTGGCCAATGATTTGCATGCCGTTGTTGTTGCCTCTCTAGGAGTTCAAGAAAATAGCGTACTAAACTAGACGGAAGACCTATATCTTTGACAAATTGAATCTCCATTATCCAGAAGTCACAGGTGCAATAGTGCATCGCAGATTCTATAGTGCTTATCTCAATACTAACCTCCAACCTAATTTAGTGGCCACTGTTTTGGATATGTCTCGAAAACGCAATGGGTCGAATGCGTATATCTCAAGCCATTCAATGGAAGATGCTTTGGCTATGTTCTAGTTTGTAGCCATAAACAACATCTCAAATCATCTCACGAAGTTTGTCTTACGATAAGCGAAGAAAATGAATGATAATAGATATCAACGATCTACAAAATAGATTTAAACTACATCCATAGGTCCATGGAACGATCTGATGGAATGAGTATAAGATAAAATGAGAACGTGAGGCATGGGTCCCGAATGTGTCATTTATGTAATGAATTTTAGAGGGGAGGTTTTTTTTGTGTGAGTATCTTGTTTATGAGTTTCGAAATAACGATTTTTCCATTATTGATCCCTCGTGGTCTTTCTTGTGGAACTTTCCTACAGGTTATTGAGGTTTCTCATGATTTGACGAAGCATTAAATGAAGTGAAGAGTTGAAGATTGAAAACCGAAGTAAAGAGTGGCCCCATCCTGTGGATTGCCCTTGTGGATCGTCTCCCCTCCAGGTTTATGCAGTTTCTGATTATCTGAAGTAAAGAGAAGGAAGGCCATTACGGAGGATACTTGAAGAAAAGAACGGACCGAAGTAAAGTTGGAAGAGAAGCTTGGACGGGAAGATCAAAGCGGAATCCTGAGGGCGGTTTCTCGCACTGTAGCAAGGGATCTATTTTATATCGGCCAATCCGCACTGTAGCGGCGGCGTTTATATTGTATCATCGCACCGCACTGTAGCGGTTTTATTGTACCGTCAGCCCGCACTGTAGCGGCCTATTTTTGTATCATTCATTTTATTGGAAGCTTCAATTTCATTTCCGTTGTATCGTTGGGCTTCATCTGCATTGCGTGTATCACTAGCGTATCCGATCGTCTCTTTCCGACGCCCACGGTCCCACGTCTCGATACTTCCGAGCGGCAAGGGACCCTACAAGGATCGCGCATGCTCCGGAGAGCAGAGGCGAGGCGCCCAGCGCGCAGACGCCGCTCGCAGGACAGCGGGAACGGCGCACCAGAGAGGGGCTTGATCCAACCCCACGCACCGGCTTCCCGCCACGACCTCCTTCTTCCCGACACCTGAACCCGACGTGAAGCGAGGTGGTTGCCCGGTGATCCTCATCTCGTCACCCACTCCTTGAGAAGATAGACAAGAACCTCGGCATCACACAGAGACTCCAGGTACTAGCACTTCAAGTTATTTGAAATTTTGCATTGCTTCACATACACTACTGAAACAGAAAGATTGTCTTGCTGCTTGAGTTTGAGCATCCACACTTTGCATTAGTTTAGTCCATACGTGTGTGAATTTTTTTCCCGCCTAGATTAGGGATTTGCTGATTTTCTAGCTTAGACAAAACGTTAGAAAACATTAGAAAATTCTCATTGAAAGAGGGGAAAATACATTGAAATCTTGGGAATCGAAGAGAGGACAGTTCGATAAGACTTTGGCTTAGGCAAATCAGAGAGCTTAGACTGACCTTTACCTCCTGGCTCGTGACTCATCAAACTTCTTCTCTGATCTCTACTCAGAGCTTAGAGAGATAGTTGAACCACTTACATTGGACCTTGTGCTACATTCTAGGACAGAGCAGAGAAGAGAGATGGAGGATATATTCAAGGAAATGGTAATAGAGAAACAGGGGGCTCGCGTAGTCCAAGCGGTATTGAGAGAAAAAGGAAAGTTTACAGGCTTGAACGTAACCGAGTACCTAGATGTTTTTGAGGAACAGGCACGGATTTATGGTCTACCCGAGGATGTGTTTACACATTACTTCACACGGGTAGTATCAGGATCCATTTTAGCCCCTATTACAGCACATATAGCAAAGCCTTGGGCCGAATTCAGAAAGGAATTGCATAAACTCTTTTATCTAGAAGACTTTTCCCAACACAGTAGAGAAGGGTTCTTGCGGTGGATAAGCTCTCCGAAGCCCACTGCATCCCTTACTCAACTTTTGAATGAGTTCTTGAGAAGATATGAACAACTTCCACAGGCCGATTTAGATGCTTTAAAACCTGACCTAGTTATATCTTTCCTTAGGATCTTAAGTCTTGAAGACAGGACTGAGGTCGAAAGGAGGATTGAAGAGCCTGGGAAGAGATTTGGATTGACTGAAGATTGGAGTGTAGTGAGGAGAGAGGTAGAAGCGGTTGCCCAAATGAGGCAATGCCAGGCGGTGTTATACGATAGACCTGCAGTGGTAACACCACAACCGCCTAGGGAAGCTCCACTTCCGGCAATTCCGAATGTGCCTGCAACGTCAGCTTTTGCTAATGTTGCATCCACTTCGCGATCGCCAATTGAGCTACAGGTTGAGATTCTCAGTCGACAGATAGAGAATCTTATTACGATGCAAGCGTCTATGTCAAAAGAAATGGCGAGTATTCACAATAAAGTTAATTCTATGGGATATCATGACCCCACTCCTCCTCAGGCGAATATGAGTTATGCAGATACATTACAGAGAGGCACTATGCCCATTCCAAATATGCAAGGCTATGTGATGCCACAGCCTGCACCTCTAGTGCAGCCTGTTGCCCAACAGATACCTACACCACCAGTGCAAACTACATTCCAAAGAAACACTGGACCTTTTGAGAGACGAGCGACTGGTGGGTTTGGAGGGGCTAAGAGATGCGTATGGTGTGATGCACAAGAGCATTTTTCATATGCCTGTGAAGAGCTTAAGCTAGCAAAAGAGCATCAACTCGTGATAGATATCGAAAAGAAACTATGTGACTTCAGGACCCGCCTTCCTCTACCTGACCTGTTGAGGAGGAAGATGAAAAAGTGCCTAGACCTCGACCCCAAAGAAATTATTCCATAGAAGCTTTAGTGAGGGCTAGGGATTCCATTATGCAGAAGACTGCTTGGAAGTCTCCTGTTGAAGAATCCTCGGTATATTCCCATATAGCCTGTTGGAGTTTATTGATCTCCAAAGTACAGCTAGAAGTAGGTGAAACCCAACAGGACCTAGTTGACTTTTTCACAAACTTGTATGCACAGACCAATTTTCTTGCAGAGCAAATTTCTCTTTACTCACTTGGAATTTTCCAAAACTGTTTCACACACATAAACTAGACTCTAAGAGCTTTCCAACAAGATATAGAACACCTCAAATGGATAAATACACAATGAGCTATGACCTCTGCAATATGCAGCTTTAATGGAGACCTTGAAACAGAGATGAACCTGAGGACACACATCACTTGCAGAGACTACTGCTCTTAACTCACAACTCCAATGACTTTGAAACTTTCCAGAATACAAGTAGACTCAAAGAGCTTTCTAACAAGCCAAAGAACACATGATTTGGATACATACACAAGGGAATATGACCTCTGCAAGTTTGAGGTTTAATGGAGACCTTCAGCAGGGATAAAAAACAGAGAACACACACTACTTGCAGAGAGTATTGCTCTCAGCTCACAAATCCAATGATTATGAAAATTTACAGGAAGAAATTAGACAGTAAGAGCTTTCCAATGAGCTATCAAACATGTAATTTGGATATCTAATGAGGGAGATACAAGCTCTGCAATCTCTGCATACAAAACTACAGCAGTGTAGAGATACACATATGACTCTCTTGGACATCCCACAAGATCACGACTTTTCTCCTCTTTTTATAGCATGGGAAACTAATCTAAAACCTTCCTAATACATCTAAATTCGTGGTAGACACTTGGATGGAGGTATTACATGACTCAAGTGCTCAAATAAGCAAAGTATTGATGGACTTTGAGAACTAGCCACATCGACCTTCCACTAGGACACCACTGAAGCTCCCTTGTGACTCACTAATTTGACTCACCATGTTCTAGAACTCACGTGGTATTTTTGCTACATTTTATGAATAATATGAGCCTTCTTGAAGTATTTGAAGACTTCCCAAAGGTATTTACATAATTTGAAACTTGTACCCTACATAAAACAAATGTTCGCAACATTCTCCCCCTCAAGTTTCAAAGGGTATTTCCTTCATGCCAAGAATATAGTTGAATCTTTGAAGCTTTGGTCCATCCAAGGATTTGGTGAAGATATCTGCAACTTGATCCTTTGTTCCAACAAAAGAAACCTGCACTTCATTGTTCATGGCCTTCTCTCGAACATAATGATAGTGAACCTCTATATGCTTTGTTCTAGCATGAAAAATAGGATTTGAGGTCATATGAATGCTGCTCAAGTTATCCCCATATATCAGTGGTACATCAACCTGCACATTCAAGTCATGAAACAACTTTTTAAACCACATAACCTCAGTAGTAGCCAATGCTAAACCTCTATACTCAGCCTCTGTAGAAGATAAAGCAACTGTAGGCTGTTTCTTTGAACTCCATGTTAATGTCTTGTTTCCTGCTATTACCACATATCCACTTGTGGATCTTCTGTCATCTTTGCTTCCAGCCCAATCTGCATCACTAAAGACTTTAAGAGTTAGATCAGCATCATGACTATAAAATAATCCTTCGTTCATGGTACCTTTCAAATATCTAAGCACTCTTTTCGCTGCATGCATATGAGGTACTCTAGGTTCATGCATAAATTGTGACAATACTCCCACTGCATAACATATATCAGGTCTAGTTTTTGTTGCATAAATCAAAGATCCTACCATGGATCTATATACATTGACATCATGCAACTCATCACCTTCCTTTGCGCTTAGCTTTACATTACATTCCATTGGAGTAGAAACAAATTTACATTCCTGCATACCAAACCTTTTCAGCATATCACATATATACTTTCTTTGTATCAACCACATACCTTCATCGCTATACACAATTTCAATCCCAAGAAAGTATCTGAGCAAACCAAGATCTGAAATTTTAAATTCCTTTCCCAAATTACCTTTTATCTCATCAATTGCTTTTGCAACATTCCCTGTAATCAACAAGTCATCCACATAAATGCATACATAGACACACATGCCATCTACATGTTTTACATAAAGTGAAGGATCAGCATGACTCGCTGTGTATCCTTGCAGCATAAGATACTTTACCAACCTTGCATTCCATGCCCTTGGTGCCTGCTTAAGACCATACAATGCCTTCTTTAACCTGCATACATGATTAGGACATTTTGCATTCACATAACCATCTGGTTGTGACATATACACTTCTTCATTTAACTCACCATTAAGAAAGGCATTCTTTATATCGAGTTGATATATATTCCACCTTTTACTTGCAGCTAAAGCCAACAAAGTTCTCACCGTTGCCATATTTGCTACTGGACTAAATGTTTCCTCATAGTCCACACCTTGAGTTTGATTATATCCTTTTGCTACAAGTCTAGCCTTATATCTAGACACACTACCATCACTATTTCTTTTAATCTTAAAAACCCACTTGCAACCAATTACCTTTTGCTTTGGTGTACTTGAAACTAAATTCCAAGTCTTGTTATCCTGTAGTGCTTCCATTTCTTCTCTCATTGCTTTCTCCCACTTTTCATCTCCTTTGGCCTCATCATAACATGTGGGTTCATTTTCCTGCTCAACTTTTGTCATAAAAGCATAATGAGTATTCATGAAAGATTCATAAGTATACCTTTGAGGTTGCTTACTTACTCTTGAAGTTCTTCTTACCTCCAATGTAGATGCTCTTCCTTTCTTATTAGGAACTTTTGATGATTCTCCATACTCACATACATCACTAATTTCCTCTCCTTCATCATTAACTTCAACAAGTTTGAGTTTACCTTTACTTTTAACACTTGGAGGTGACTCTTGCCTTAATCTTCCATTGAAAGGTGATCCTCTTTCTTCATCTAAACCACTCCTTTCATCATTTAAACTTCCTGATGGCTGAACTATGCATTCATCTCCTTCAACCACACCTTCTTCATTTTCATCCATGACCTGCAAACAATTCTAATCTGCATACCATGAAAGTGATTCATCAAAGTTTACATCTCTTGACACAACAACCTTATTGGTATGAGGATTATAGCATCTATATCCTCTTTGAGTATCTGCATAACCAATAAATATACATTTTTCTGATTTCGCATCAAGTTTAGATCTCACCTCACTAGGTACATGTACATAACATACACAGCCAAATACTTTCAAATGACTTACACTTGGTTTCCTTCCATGCCATACCTCATATGGTGTCAAATGATGAACTCCAGCAGTCGGAACTCTATTCATAATGTAAACACTTGTGCTAACAGCTTCAGCCCAAAAATAATTAGGCAAACACATATCATTAAGCATGCTTCTAGATGCTTCTGCTATGATTCTGTTTCTTCTTTCTGCGACTCCATTTTGTTGTGGAGTATACCTGCATGTAACTTCTCTTTTGATACCTTCATCATACAAAAAATCAGTAAAAGCTTGAGAGAAATACTCTCCTCCTCCATCGGATCTTAGCTTCTTAATATACCTTCCTGTTTGCTTTTCGACATATGATTTGAACTTCTTGAAACAATCAAAGACCTCACTCTTATGTTTAATAAAATACACAAATGTCATTCTACTATGATCGTCAATGAATGATACATAGTACTTATTACCAACCAAGGATGCCTCTTTAGTAGGTCCCCACACATCTGTGTGTATGAGATCTAGCAAACCATCACTTACATAGCTTGAATGCTTGAAAGGTTGTCTACTCTGCTTACCCATTTGACATGCTTCACAAAGATGCACCATATGTTGCTTAGTAAGATCAGGTAATCCTTCAACAATCCTCTTCTTTGATAGCTCCTTTAACCTGTGTACATTCATGTGTCCAATCCTTTTGTGCCATAGATCAAGCTCTGCTATTCGATGCATACCATAAGAGAAATAGTTTGTATGATTTGGGTTTACCTTGAATGTAAACAATCTACCTTGTTTTTGACCTCTAGCAATTAATCTCCTTTGCTTTGGATCCTCAATGAAGCAACCTGCATGATTAAATCTCACTTGTAGACCTTTTTCTACCATTTGACCAACCGACATCAAATTCTTAGTGATCGTTGGCACATAAAGTACATCCTTCAAGCAATTTGTCTTGCTCTTATCCTGCATAACAACATCTCCAACTTGCATAATCTTATGTGTTGTATCATCTCCTGTTTCAACATGACCTTTGCATGACGGATTATGCATATTAGAAAACCATGAAGCATCATGAGACATGTGATTAGAACAACCACTATCTACATACCATACATCGCTATTGCAATTCATCTTAGTTTCTACATTCATCATAAGAAGAGAATCATAATCATCACTTTTACCTTCAACTGCATAATTTCCTTGTTGTTTACCTCTTCTTGAATAGCCTCCTCTTCGATTACCACCTTGATTATTTTCATTTTGGTAACAATCTTTGGCATAGTGTCCATACCTTCCACATATATAGCAATTGTTCTTATTATCTTCACTCCTTTGTCTTTGGTTGTAGTTGTAGTAGCCTCTCGTACCTCTAGCGCTTGATCTTCCTCTTCCTCTTGTGTTGAAGAAGCCACTTGAAGTCCTTTGATCATCGCTCCTTCTTCCTCGACCTCTATTTGAACCTCTTCCACCTCTGTTTCCACCTCTTGATGATCCTACATAAAGAGCTTGTCCTTGAGATCCTTTTTGATTTGAAGTAGAACCATTTAGATTCATCTCCTCCGTGACCATAAGGGCAATAAGTTGATCAAAATCTGGTAATTCTCCTCTGACATAAACTGAAGTAATGAAGGGTTTCCATCTCTCATCATCTTTGAGTCCGTTGAGAGTATGTGCAACCAAGTCATCGTCCTCCACATGAGCTTGAATTGATCCTAGTTGATCTGCAATCTCTTTAACTTTCAATATGTAATCATTGACCGATGTCCTTGTATCTTTCTTTATGTTATTCAACTCATTTTTTAGTTGAATCTTCCTTGCTCTTGTACCTGTAGCATACAACCTTTCCAATGCAAGCCAAACATCTCTACTTGTGTCTAGATCTTGTATGTGTCCTACCATTGAATCTTGAATATTTTGTGATAAAATGAATATAACCCTTTTGTCTCTCTCATTCCAAAGTCTAAACTCCCTCAATTGTTGCTGATTTGGGTCCTCTGGTAATGTGGGTTTGATATCGGTGCCGTCAATCAAACCATACAAGCCTCTACCTTGCAAGTATGCTGTGATTCTAAACTTCCATGCTTGATAATTGGTCTTATCAAGCTTCTCTATTTGTGCATGTTGGTCTCCCATAATACAAATGCTAAGCTTCCTCCTTTAAGCCTCCTTTCCAATGTGTGTGATGAGAAGAAATATAATATTTACCTTGTAAATGAGGTATGTGCACCTTTCTTTGCTTGGATGTTGCTTCAGATGCCTCCTTGCAATCTTCTTCTACCTTTGTGTAGTGTTGATGATGAACTGCTTCCTTGATAGCTTCAAATTCTTCGTCAAGGTATGATAACCTTCTCCAAGCCTCCAAGTACTTGCTCTGATACCAATGTTGGAGTTTATTGATCTCCAAAGTACAGCTAGAAGTAGGTGAAACCCAACAAGACCTAGTTGACTTTTTCACAAACTTGTATGCACAGACCAATTTTCTTGCAGAGCAAATTTCTCTTTACTCACTTGGAATTTTCCAAAACTGTTTCACACACATAAACTAGACTCTAAGAGCTTTACAACAAGATATAGAACACCTCAAATGGATAAATACACAATGAGCTATGACCTCTGCAATATGCAGCTTTAATGGAGACCTTGAAACAGAGATGAACCTGAGGACACACATCACTTGCAGAGACTACTGCTCTTAACGCACAACTCCAATTACTTTGAAACTTTCCAGAATACAATTAGACTTAAAGAGCTTTCTAACAAGCCAAAGAACACATGATTTGGATACATACACAAGGGAATATGACCTCTGCAAGTTTGAGGTTTAATGGAGACCTTCAGCAGGGATAAAAAACAGAGAACACACACTACTTGCAGAGAGTATTGCTCTCAGCTCACAAATCCAATGATTATGAAAATTTACAGGAAGAAAGTAGACAGTAAGAGCTTTCCAATGAGCTATCAAACATGTAATTTGGATATATAATGAGGGAGATACAAGCTCTGCAATCTCTGCATACGAAACTACAGCAGTGTAGAGATACACATATGACTCTCTTGGACATCCCACAAGATCACGACTTTTCTCCTCTTTTTATAGCATGGGAAACTAATCTAAAACCTTCCTAATACATCTAAATTCGTGGTAGACACTTGGATGGAGGTATTACATGACTCAAGTGCTCAAATAAGCAAAGTATTGATGGACTTTGAGAACTAGCCACATCGACCTTCCACTAGGACACCACTGAAGCTCCCTTGTGACTCACTAATTTGACTCACCATGTTCTAGAACTCACGTGGTATTTTTGCTACATTTTATGAATAATATGAGCCTTCTTGAAGTATTTGAAGACTTCCCAAAGGTATTTACATAATTTGAAACTTGTACCCTACATAAAACAAATGTTCGCAACATAGCCAATGTGGAGGAAAAGAGGAAGAGAGATGAGAATCAGGAAGAGACTGAGCCTGAAAGAAGAGTGACTAGAAAGCAAAGTCAAGAGGCCGAAGAAAAAGCTAAAGAGCCAGAGAAGAAAGTTCAGTTTAAAGAGCCTGTTGTTTCAAAGGAAGAGGCAAAGAAGAAAGAGATAAGAGAGGGAAAGAGGCCGGCTGGGACAACTAAGATTCAAGAACTGACTAAAGAGAAAGAGAAAGAACCTGAACCGGTTCAAAAGAAAGATGAAATTCAAGAAAGTATTCAAGAGGCTGACAAAGAAAATAAGAAGAAAAAGAAGAGAACTCCAAAGGCTATATTAATTTCTGAATTGGAGAGGAAAAATGATGCAAGAGAGATATTAAATGACATTTTACTAAAGAGCCAAGTGACCATGTCCTTGGAGCAGGTCTTCTCCATAGCGAAGCCTAAGTTCAAGGACAGTTTCATAAAGCTGGTTAAGAGAAAGAGGTTTCCACAACCTGAAGATGTAGAGATGGAAGAAGCATCTGAAGATATACAAGTGACAAATGAAGTAGTTGCACTGAGTGATACATCTGATGATGATGATGATGAGGTTGCCAGGTGTCATAAAAATTCTCTAGGTCCTATAATACCTGATGATGAAATGAGGAAGACAGAAAGTGAGTTTAGCAGGACCTTTTGGGCGAGAGGAACACCTGAGATGAAGGTGAAGCTAGGAAGCAATGAGGAGTCATGTTTTGCTCTGGCCTTGATTGACTCAGGGTCAGAAATAAATGTGATTTCTAAGAAGCTCTATGATAAGTTTAGGTGGCCGATTGATAAAGATCATGGATGGAGGATGAGGACAGCGGATAATGGTTCAGGAGCACTGCTTGGGGCATGTGCCTTTGTGCCTGTGACCATAGGTGGGATTTCTGAGGAATTTCACTTCTTTGTCCAGGACCATCGTTCATATGAGGCTATCCTTGGGCAGCCCTTTATAACTGAGGTAAGAATGGAGACTAAGGCTATGGATGATGGATCTGCCTATGCACGAATCCGTTCTAGATCAGGTCTTCATTCTTTACAAGTGATGACGGTGTGTCCAAATCACTCCAGGAATAGAAAGAATATAAGGAAGAAACCTATCAATTCACATGACCATGATGAGTGTATGCCTGTTGGAGAGTATGGAGCTTCTGCTGATCAAAATTTCTGTTAGGATCCACTGTTGAGCGAGACAACAGTGGGAGTTGGTTTGATGTCTCGCATGACTCTGTACAAAGTTTTCAAAGTTTTTCTATTTATTCATCTGCATCCAAGTTGCTATGTTTACAAAAAGAAAATGTTTCAAATAAATTCAGAAAATTTCATGAGAAACACTATAAGGATTTAGGAATGATGTTACCTGATGAGAAGATTGAAGATGTGATCCAGTTGGAGAGAAGTTCGACTACTCTGGAAGAGCTTGAGAAGGCATTTGAGAGAAATCAGAAATCAGAAATGATTATGCTCAGCTCTATCCAAGAGTATGAGATGATTAAGGAGTTTATGAGAGAGCATGAAGTAAATGTAAATACAAAGTATAAGACTGTGGATAAGAAAGTGAAGCCTATAGCTCAGCCATTGCTAGAAGATAGTCATGAGAAATATCTACGAGTGTCAGATGACCCTATGCTGAGACGAAGAGAGCTCATAGGGCATCATTTCACTGATGAGACTATTAAAGAGATCAAGTTTGGAGAAAAACCATTCCTGAGAGAAGAAGAGAAAAAGAAATTTATTGAAGTCATCAAGAAACACGAAAAAGCATTTGCACTTTTCTCTCATGAGATAGGTTGTGCGGACCCAAAACAAGTACCTCCCATGATTATCTTTACAGTGCCACATATACCATGGAATATCCGGCCTATACCAGTCCCAAAGGCGCACTTACCTGAGCTGATGAGGTTGCTAAAGGAAAAGATTTCCATGCGGATATTGGAACCCTCCTCGGCTCCATATTCAAATAGGTGGTTTACTGTGCCGAAGAAAAATGGGAAGCTTCGTTTCATTCAGGATCTACAGCCTGTTAATAAAGTCACAATTAGAAACGTAGGGACAGGACCCATAGTGGACGAGTTTGCTGAAGCATTTGTTGGGCATTCCATATACTCTATGGGGGACCTATATTCAGGTTATGACCAGTTTCAGTTGGCTATGGAGAGTAGAGACATTACGACCATGAGGACTCCACTGGGCCTTGTACGCATGTGTACTTTGCCGCAGGGAGCGACGAATTCTGTGGCTCACATGACGAATGCCATGAATCTGGTTTTACAAGACTTTATACCATCTGTGACTATGCCATTCATTGATGATCTTCCGATAAAGGGATGTGAGGAAAGAGTGAAAGATGTGAGTTTAGATGCTTCAGGATGTAGAAAGTTTGTGAGAGATCATACTGCTGATTGTGAGAGGATCTTTGAGAGATTTGAAGAGGTGGGGCTAACACTTTCTTTAGAGAAATCGGTTTTTGGCGTTGTTGAGGTCCTCATTGTAGGACATCTGTGTGGACATTATGGCCGCAAGCCGTACCCGCAGAAAGTTGAGGCCATTAGCAGGATCTCTGAAGTGTGTCGTAATGTTAGTGAGGTGAGAAGGTTTCTAGGAGCCTGTGTATTCTATGTGATATGGATTCCTCACTTTGCTCACGTTGCGAACCCCTTATATGATCTGCTGAGAAAGAGAAAGAAGTTTGTATGGATAGAGAAACAGTCGAGAGCTATGCGTAAACTGAAGCAGCTGCTAATTGAAGCTCCGATTCTAAAGCGTGTTGACTATTCAGGTCAGAGACCTATCATTTTGACCGTTGATACCAGTCCTATTGGCATAGGCTAGGTCATAGGGCAAGATGATGATGAGGGGCAGAGATATGCAGTGCGCTTTGGTGCTAAGATCCTACATGATACCCAAAGAAAATATCCACAGATTAAGAGAGAGTTATGGGGATTAGTGACTGCTTTAAAGAGCGATAAAGAGTATTTCATTGGGGCGAATGTGATAGTTGAGACTGACTGTCTTCCACTGATTGGCATGATTGCAAATTGTTCATCTCCGGATATTGCTATGCTTAGATGGATCTCTTATGTGAAGTTTATAAATCCTGCATTTGTACACATAGCTGGGAAGTTGAATACAGTTGCTGATATGCTTTCAAGGGCAAAATTCGATGATGAGTCTGATGATGATGATGATGAGGTAGAAAAGGATATACATATGATAAGATACGATCCATTGGTGTATGTGTATGAGCAGTTCCGAGAGAATGAGTATGATGGTGAGTGGAGAGATATAGGGAGATATCTGAGTACTCTGAAACCTTCCCCCGGTTGATCCACAAATAAGTATAGATCCATCAGGAAAAAGTCTTACAACTTTTTCTTGAAGGACGGGCTTATTTGGCGACATGCTAAGGGCAAGGTAAAGAGTCCACAGAGAGTATTGAGTTCGAGGAGTCTTCAGAGCAAAGTTATGAGAGAAATGCATGAGACCTTATGGGCAGGTCACAAAGGATTTTATGCTACATATGAGAAGATTAGGGAAGCTTACAGGTGGCCAGGGATTTATGTGAGTGTGAGAGGCTTTGTAGATACTTGTGCTACATGCCAAGTGCATTCATCAGTTAGGCATAGAGACCCGTTACATCCGACTTACCCTCCTTGTATCCATTACAAGTGGGTGGTCGACCTTGTAACCATGCCCAAAGGGATAGATAAGATGAGATACATTGTACTTGCTAGAGAGGACTTGACCAACCATGTGGAAGGTCGAGCTCTTCGTACGAAGACTACTTATAATGTATGCAAATTCCTTTTAGAAGAAGTGATCTCAAGATTCGGATATGTTGAGAAAGTGGTTGCGGACAGGGGAGAGTTGGATGCGAGAGAGGCAAAAGAGTTCTTTGATCGTCATGGAATTCGATTGTCTCTCACCACTGCCTATAATCCAGAAGCAAATGGGAAAATCGAGAGAGGTCACCCTTCCATCGTGAAGGCGATCTCTAAGGCTTGCAGCGATGACATCAAGCAGTGGCCTAGGTTTCTTCCATTCGCGTTATGGGCTGATAGGATGACTTACACTCGGTCCACAGGTTTTATGCCTGCTGAATTGATGTACTGTCAAAAGCCAATCTTCCCCATCCAGACTCAGATAGTGACATGGTTGATGCTCCCATGGAATGATGGTATGACGAGAGAAGAGTTATTATCATTGAGAATAAAGCAGTTAGAACAAGGAAATGAAAAGTTGAAAGAAGCAGTCCAAAAGTTAAAGGAGTCAAGGCTAAAGAATAAGATCTATTTTGACAAAACCCATCGACTGAGACCACATAGGATTGAGATAGATGATTGGGTGTTGGTGTACGACAGTACATTCGATACTCAATATGATGCTAGGAAGAAATTGACCAAACGATGGTTTGGGCCGTATGTGGTTACGTCTGTGTTTGAAAATGGTACGTATGCACTTCGTGAGTTAGACAATACTCCTTTGAGATCTTTGATTGCAGGAAAGAGGATAAAATTATTCAAGAAAAGAAATGAAGCGGATTATGAGATTGAGCAAGAACTGCTGGAGGGAACTGATGACACTGAGGCTGATGCTGATGAAGAATGATAGACCATGAAGATAAAGCAAAACTGGATCAAAAATGAAGAAAAATGACCAGGTGAAACGTTTCTGATTTGAGATGTGTTTTCTTTCTGATAGAGCATATATATTGCATTACTGTGTGTGATAAAGATATGTATGAGTTTATGAAAATCATGTAGAAAGAAGATAACAAATATCTATTATGGGTTTGCATGAAGCATGAGCGACTAGGGATTATATGAATGGGATCAGTTAGTGGACTAGAGACTTTTGGGAGTGAAATCTTGGGGATGTGATGGCATGCTTAGACCGAGTGCATGTATATATTGATTGATTTGAACACTTAGTGAGTGGGAAACTTTGGATCCTAGTATTTGTTTCTTATGAGATCTTACCTCCATATGGATCATGATTTATAAAGAAACATTTATACTCATGCGAGCTTATATGTGCGTGTATGTTGTTGGTGCGCAACGATGGGCTAGTAGGCGGGTGGAACCACCTTGGTCAGGTGATCAAGGCCACGAGCCGTAGCTAGTTTCATCGTAGGCCTGACCTATCCGTTGTCATGCGCCTGTATGGGTCGGTAGGCGGGTGGAGTCACTCTGATCGGGTGGTTAGAGCCACGAGCTGACGTCGATTTCATGCAGGGTTGATGTTGTGTATGTCGTGCGCTATGTCGGGTTGGCAGACAGGTGGAATAAACTTGGCCGGGTGGACAAGTCCATGAGTCGCACCCGATTTCGACATAGGCCGATTTGTGAAAAATAAAAGATAAAAAGAAATGCTGAGCTGAGATGAAGAGGAAAAGAAAAAGAAAAATAAAAATAAAAAAGAAAAAGAAAAAGAAAGAAAGATCTAATGGAGAGCTGGACAAGTAGGAGATAAATAGTAGGAATCGAGGTATATTCTACAAACTGAGTTAGTAGAAACATATGTATATGCTAGTACTTAGAATGAGCAGCTGGATCTGAACCAGTTGAACGAACAAAAGATCTAGAAAGCGGACGATTTATTCATGTGATTACTTATCAGATTGCAGATGCAGAAACATAATATGATGTTTGTGAAGCTTGAATCTACCTAATTTTCTAAAATTCATACTAATCTTTATAAAACTTGCATGACTGCATGAGATCATGATTTGAGTTTTGAAAAGAAAAAGATAAAAAGTGTAAAGAGATTTTAAAAGAACCCTGATACTCTTCTGTTGGATCTTGCAGGTTGGCCCATTGGGACGATGTGCAGGTTTAGCGGGGGCGAATGTCGGGATGAAATCCCGCAGGGAGTGTGCACTGAGTTTTTTTCAAAAGATCATTGTTTTTGAGTTTTGTGTGATGTTTTTGATCGAGAGAGTGGTATATTTTGTACATATTTAGGCCGAATTAATTGATTGTGTGATGCATAAATAGGTTTGAGATGTATGTTAGATGTGTGTGTAAAAATAACTGACATTAGACCCATAAAAATTTAGGTTTGACCCTTGAAACTGACTGGAAACATGAGTTTACCCCCAGAAAATTGGACTTGAACCCTTGGAAACCCTTGGAGTTTAGGCCGAATTTGTAAATAAACTCGTGAATTGGCAAGTTTGAGATAATTGAGAGCAAACCCTAAATTTTCCTGATCAAAAACTTTAGGTTGGACCCTTGGAAATGGAGGTTTCTGTAGGCCAAACTCTAAAAACCAATTAAATTGTAAATATCCAGTGTGAAACCAAAACCATAGTATAGGGGAAAAATTAAAAAGTCTGCCAAAAATAGAAAGTTCATTGAGGAGGTTAGAACGTTCTAGAAGGAAGTCCTAGGGAGGGGCCTATAAATAAGTCCATACTCATTTGTTTCTTCCCCACCTTGTGGATCTCCTTGTGGATCGTCTCCTTCAGGTATGCTTCTTGTCTATTTCCATTCATCCATGTTTTCATGTTCTTGCTCATGCTCTTCATTACCATGCCCATGAGAGAGAGACTGAGAGGGAGGAGTTTTCACTTGCCATAAGTCCATTTTTCTGTCTTTTGTGCGTGGTTATTCCCTGAGAGTTGTAGTTTCATCTTTTTCATTACATGAAATTAGCTCAATAAGAGACAGAGATGTGATGGGCGGTGATTGGTTGCCATCATGGCTGCGGGATGATAATTTTATCACAGAAAAAGAGAACCTCTCCTTACGCTCAAAGTTCACATATGACAGTAATAAGATATGGAAGGCGATTAAGTTTACAAGGTGACACATAACAGGAAGCCATGAAAGATAGCGCTGCTGCGGCGGCATTAGAATCTCCGGAGGAGAGAGAGGGGATCACGCGTGGCTCTGGTGGCACTAGATGAGGAGAGGGATGTTGTTGTTACTAGTTAGACGGAAAAATGTTCTGAAAGAGATATGGTAGGCTGGGAAGTCGGCTGCCGCTTGTCCACGGATGCTGAGTCTGACGAAGTCAGAAAGAGAGACGGTCGGTGGCAGTGACTGAGGCCGGTCGAGAGAGCAGCGCGTGGATGCACGGAGAGAGAGATGCTTGTATCACGTGTGGCGGCGCTCCACGATGTGGAGAGAGAAAAAGCCACAGAGAGAGAGCGTAGGGATTGGTTGCCGCTGTGTTGTTGATATGAAAAGCGCAAGAGAGAGAGAGAGAAAGAGAGTATCTCTCCCCCCCTCCCACGGCGGCAGCGCGCGAGCGAGAGAGAGAGAGAGAGAGAGAGAGAGAGAGAGAGAGAAAGAGAGAGAGAGAGAGAGGTTTGGCGGCGATAGAAACAGAGTGACCAGAGAGAGAGAGATAGGCGCCAGATTCTGGGGAGATGTCGGAGTCGCGCGAGGAATTGAGAGAGAGAGACTACAAAGTGCAAGCTGATGTTGGAGAGAGAGAGAGAGAGAGACGACAGATTTGGCTATAACACGTGGAGAGATGAGAGAGGGGCACAAACGGTAGCAGTCTGACCAGAGCAGGTCTATATCGGTCAATGAGATGCTGTAGAAGGAAGGCGGTTAAGGATGCTATGAACGTCTAGTGATGAGGCGGTGGATTTGCATCGAATATTGTAATGATCATTACTGTTATCAACAAGTTTGTATTCTACGAAACGAATATATGGTAAAGGAGATACAGACAGAGAGATAAAGAATTGTATTATGTGTTGGCAACATCTATTGGTCGGCAATAGCAAGCCATTGGTGGACACCATTCTGCGCCACAACGCACTTTAACAAGGAATGTTACTACACAGTATTTAGCATTAATATTGATTGATGAGGCTCTAGCAAGATATAGAGAACTAGTTCTCCATGTGAATCTTGTTGCCCATTTCGTTTTCTAAAATGCAAGACTATCGATTGTTCACATGTAAGTTTGCAATCTTCCTAAAAATAGTCTCTAGATCAGTGACACTATCCTCATCAAGTTTTATATGCCTCTCAAAGAAACGTTAAACTACTCAAAAGAAAAATGAAGCTTTGATAAGATAAAAATTTATGTTGAAACTTATGTACTAAAACCCATGCTGGAGTATTTATGCGATATTCAGAGTCTTGTATTTGTAATAAAATTTCATTTTTGAGTGTAAATGAATAATTTCTAAAAGGTACTAACATGTTTTATGCCCGCCCCATCCTGTGGATTGCCCTTGTGGATCGTCTCCCCTCCAGGTTATTGAGGTTTCTCATTATTTGAAGAAGCATTAAATGAAGTGAAGAGTTGAAGATTGAAAACCGAAGTAAAGAGTGGCCCCACCCTGTGGATCTCCTTGTGGATCGTCTCCTTCAGGTTTATGCGGTTTCTGATTATCTGAAGTAAAGAGAAGGAAGGCCATTGCGGAGGATACTTGAAGAAAAGAAAGGACCGAAGTAAAGACCTAAAGAAAAGCTTGGACTGCGAAGACCAAAGGGGAATCCTGTGGGCGATTTCTCGCACTGTAGCGAGGGATCTATTTTATATACTAGCCGGCCCGCACTGTAGCGGCGGCTTTCATATTGTATCATCGTTCCGCACTGTAGCGGATTTTTGTATCGCGGACCCGCACTGTAGCGGGCATCACTGTATCATTCAAATTTTATTGTATCATCGAGTTTGTATATACACCGACCCAGTGATTTCGAGAATTAGTGCTGTATCTGATTTGTCTCTTTCTCGACGCCTATGGTCGTGTACGCACGCACGTCTCGACACTTCCGAGGGGCGAGGGTCCCACACGTACGAGGATTGCACACGCTCCGGAGAGCACAGGCGAGGCGCCCAGCGCGCAGACGCCACTCGCAGGACAGCGGGAACGGCGCACCAGAGCGGGGCCTGATCCAACCCCACGCGCCGGCTTCCCGCCACGACCTCCTTCTTCCCGACAGCGTGAGGTGAGAAGCATGGTAGGCTCTTTACTTTTGAAGTATGAGAAACTAGGAACATATCTCTATTCAACTTTGGGTCTCAAACCTTAAGTGAGCTTGAAGTGTGGCATAAGAGACTTGCTAATGTGAATGAAAGAACCTTGAAGAATATATGGAGGGGTCAAAGTGTTCTAGGACTACCAAACAGATCAAAGCAACACATGATCAACATGTGTGATGCATGTCAGATTGGGAAGGCACAAAGACAACCATTCAACCACAAAGTCTACATCCACAACAACTTATTCGATTTAGTACATACAGATGTATGGGGACCAAGTCAAGAACCTTCATTGGCAGGATCAAGGTATTATGTATTTTTTATTGATGACCATAGTAGATGGACTGTTCTATACTTTATCAAGAGTAAGAATGAAGTGTTTGATTGCTTCAAGAAGTATATTGAACATGTGGAGAATCATACAAGTAGATCACTAAAGAAGCTTAGATCTAATGTAGGGGGAGAATACTTCTCCAAAGAGTTTGATGAGTTCTTGCAGGACAAACGTATCAAAAGTGAAGTGACTACTAGGTACTCTCCTCAACTAAATGGAATTGCATAGAGGAGAAACAAGACACTTGTTGGATCAGCTCGGACAATGCTTGAAGAGAAGAAGTTGCCACATTATCTATGGCATAGGCTATTTAAGCTGTTGTGTACCTTGTCAATAGATTACCATCCAAATCACTTCAAGGTATGAATCCTTATGAAACATGGCATGGAAGAAAACCTAGTCTTGGACATTGCAAGGTTTTTTGTTGTTCAGCTTATGTTCATGTACCATCACAAATAAGAGGTAAGCTAGATGAAAGGGCAACAAAGGCAGTGTTTATTGGATATGATTTACCTCATATGGGTTATAGGTTCTTCAATCCTTCAACCAAGAAATTCACTACAAGTAGAGATGTTGTGTTTGAAGAACACAAGTCTTGGTATGATGAAGACAAACAAAAGGTAACACTACCATATGATCTTGATTCTGACTCTCATCAATTAGGAAGCAAGCATGATACACAGGTCTAGGATCCAAGATGTGATAGAGATGATGACCAAGATGAAAGGGAAAAGGATTACAAGCTATGGAAGTCAAGAGGCAAAGCAGAGATGCAAGAGGTTGGAGAATGCTCCAAACAAGTACCTAGAAGATCAACAAGAGAGAAGAAATAACCAGAAAGATATGGATATGATTCCACATTTGTTACAAAACATTCAATATATTGGGCAAAAGACTCTACTTTAGAGGAACCCTCAACCTATGAAGAGGCAAAGGAAAACCCTAATTGGAAAATTGCCATGAAAGAAGAGATAGATGCATTGAAGGAAATGGACACTTGGGATTTGGTTCCAATGTCCCCAAATCAAAAGGTAATTGGTTGTAGATGGGTATATAAAGTTAAAAGAAACTCAGATGTATAAGTTTGCAGGTACAAGGCAAGAATAGTTGCCAAATGATGCTCACAGACTCATGGTATAGACTATGAGGAAACATTCTCACCAGTTGCAAAGATGACTACAATCAAGACATTGATAAGTGCAGCTGCTGCAAGGAATTGGAGACTTCTCCAACTTGATGTGAAAAATGCATTCTTAAATGGTTGGATAAGTGAAGAGGTATACATGTCACAACCACGAGGTTTTGAAAACCCTAATCATCCATCTTATGTTTGTAGAATTAAGAAAGCATTGTATGGATTGAAACGAGCTCCAGGAGCTTGGAATTATAGGTTGGTTAAATATCTTCAAGATCAAGGGTTCAAAGGTAGCATCTCTGATCCTTGTCTATTCATCTAAAGGGATCACAATGAGGTTATCTATCTATGTGTATATGTAGATGATATTATTGTGACAAGTGATGATCTAAATGGCATTCAAAGGATCAAGAGACACATGCACGAGGAGTTCAAAATCAGTGACCTAGGTACACCTTTGGAGATGAATCATAAACTCTGTTTATGAAGGTGACAAAATTGAAGACATTAAAGAGTGTTAAAGCTTGGTAGGTATCTTGATATATGCTACTCATACAAGGGCAGATATCTCATATAGTGTGGGAGTGCTTAGACAGTTCATGCACTCACCATGAAGACCACACATGGATGCGGCTAAGAGAGTACTTAAGTATCTCAAAGGTACAATCAACGAAGGTATATTCTATCCTTACTCTTCAGATTTGGATATCAAAATCTACTCAAATGCAGATTGGACAGGAGCTAAGGATGATAGAAAAAGTACATTTAGTTACTTAGCATTTGTAGGTTTGAAGCTAGTCTCATGGAGTTCCAAGAAGCAACCAACAATTGCTTTATCATCAACTAAAGCAGAGTACAGAGGATTGACCATAGCAACTCAAGAGGCAATATGGTTAAAAGCATTATATACAGATTTGGGACTTATGAGTTCCAAACCTCACATATTTGGAGATAATGTAAGTTCCATGCATCTAGTAGGAAATCCTATTTTCCGTGCGAGAATCAAGCACATAGAAGTCCATTACCACTTCATCAGGGAGAAGCTCATGGCAAAACATATTGACATTTCTTTTGTTCCAACTGAAAAGCAAGTAGCAGATATGATAATGAAGGCACTTGATGGAATAAAGCTTTGTAGATTCAAAACTATGGTAGGTATTCAATATATCAGAGAATGAAGATTCAAGCATAATTTAGCTTGAGGGGGAGCTGTTGGAACATCAAGCTTACATTATTCTTGAGGTGAATTTGATCTACATCAAAGGCTATCGCGTCAAAAGAATATCGGTTGGGGAGTTCTTTTCCTTATGCTCATTTATTGTTTTTTTTTTGAGAGATTTTTGATGGTTCAGTTACCATTGTAAAAGCCTTGAGCTTGACACATGTAAAGGTAGAAAGATAGAGCCCAAATGCCAGGAATTTCTTGTGGTTGAAGTTGCATTCAATCAAGCAATCAAATCAACTAAAATTAGATCAAACTAGATCTTCACTTTTCCTAGAATGTAGGAAAGTGAATTGATTCCCTTCAACAGGCATTCCCACCTTCACTTGAATTCAAACTTCACTTGTAGAAGTCGTGGAACACTCCTAGAGTTTATATAAAGACTTGAAAACACTTTTACATTACATGCAAGTAATATACATACACTTGTGACCATCATTGTCTTGCTCCTTCAATTCTCTACATCATCTTCTTCACCAACAATAATCTTGCACAGGCTGCTGGTCTCTCTCGAGAGCTCCAAAAATAGGAAATACCACTGGTGAATGTCTCATTCATTCCTATAGCATATTTTGCTTATTCCTTATACTTTTGTGCATTCTATGCACTCAACCCTATGTGTATCACTCCCATAAAAGGATTTTTTCTAATTGTAATCACGCTAGTCACTATGGCCATTTGAAGTTTATGGTCTCTTCCATAGATAATAAGTTTCTTGAGCTAGTTGACCCGTGAACCTATCTGTTTTGTATCGACTCATTCTCCTTGATGCTCCAAAGTACATACTGTGTTTCTTTGCACTTATTACATGCTTATAAGGTCTATTTGAGTCTTCATAAGCTCAAGGGCTGGTCCAAACTTCGTTGCTTTGAAACAAATTTTTCTACCTTCTACAAGCTTCTCCAAGTTCTTTCAATAGGTGCCAATGAGGTTGGTGGAGGAGGAATGAGAGATTGTAAAAGTATAAGGGGAGGGGGTGATGTCATGGTGGTGATATATCCATGGGGTTGAATAGTGCCATGCATGTTGGTTACACCATATATATGGAGATGGTAGGTGTTGTGCTTGTGGTGTTCATTAATAGTGAGGATTTTGTGATGGGATAAGGACCCCTTGATGGTTCTAGGACTCGAACCATGGTTTCTAGAAATGATGCCCAAAATGGTGGTAGGGTGCTCACAGGTGCTTGGGGTTGATGCATCGATGAAAATATGGAAGATGATGTGGAAGCATAGGGATGCATGGTGTGGGGCATCTGGGTGATAGGAAATGCCAAAAACCCAAGAAGTCTTTTGGTTGGAGGTGGGTTTCCTACCAAAAAATCTTTGAAGGGGTGGCATGTGGAAATTTCCAATGGTGAGGTTGGAGCATGCGTGGGCAAGATTGGTGATGTTTGGACAAAGTTTTTTGTAGTCAGATTAAAAGTGTCAAGTGATGTTGCTTGGTGATTGGTTAACACTTTCCATCGTGAGAGAGATATTTGAATGTTTTTTCTTGGCCTTGGCCTAGTTTCCATGCACCTTTGGTCATATCGAGGTTGTGGCCACTCCAGCATGGTATATATAGCTTCCACTATTCCACACAATTTTATCAAAATTTGGAGGTATTCTATGGAGAGGGATCACTCCCTCTTCTTGTAAGATCTGATCGATAAGTACACAGCTAGTTTGGAATGATAGTCAGACTCGCTCCTATATGCTAGTAATAATGTCATATAATTTCTCGAGTTGTGTCATGTATGTTGGGGATCCCTCATCCTCTTCTTCATCTTGTTCTTCCTCATCATCCTCCTCATTTTCCTCTTCATCTTATTGTTGTTCCTCATGTCCCTCTTCATATTAGTGGTGATTGACTCCTTCTTCCTCTTCCAAATCAAAGTTTACATATTTGAGGTTTTTTTGAAGTCCATATTGCCTAATTCTTCTAGACCTAATCCACCAAGAAATTCCAAGTCAGATGGTATTGGGGGGGGGGTGGGATGCATTGTGGACCATCAATATTGGACCTCGACAATCTAAGTGTAAATGGGCAGATAAGGTGTTCTAATGTGGGAGAGATGTCAGGCATCAAAGTAGCTCCTCGAGTTCAATCACACAAGATTGATACTCTCATTCTCTTGGATGGCCGTGCAGAGGCCTTCCTACTTCTCAATTCTTAGACTCAATTTGAGGATAGGGCCCGCTCAATAGGTATATCATATGCCAAGCACCTATAGATGATCCGTGCAAGAGCACAACATCCATGCGAGATGGTCTTGCAAGGCCATCTCTTGTGAGCTATGTGAATTTTTTCTATGATCCAATCGGAAAGGTTGATGGTCAAATTCTAGATATCTTCCAATTATAAACTAAACCACACTTTTTTTATGGGGATAACGAACCTATCCTAGTTAGGGAAAGAAAATTGTTGGATGCACATACAAAGGTGGATATCAATATTGGGGGGTCATTGCTACCATATCCTTAAGCTTGGTTAAAATCCTATTCTTCATGGTATTAGGGACCAATTTTTCCTTTTTGATTGGAATGTGCACACAGTACATATCTAAACCTTCTCTAACTAAGTTGTTAGTCTACCTAAACCTTTTCAACTCATTGTCATGCAATAAAGATGGTAGAACAAAGCTATTTGAGACTCTAGTATCCTTGTTGGCCTACATAGTTTTCATAAGGTAGTAGCAACAAATGAAATTGGGCTTCGAAATCCTTTCCCTAAAGTATTCTATGAAGCTTACTTTATGCAAAATAGGTTGGAGTTCCTCTGCATTTGGCAAGTGCTCAAACTCCATAGTGAAGAAGTGATTATTTTCCCATACATTGTAATATGGAATCTGAACCTCCCTAAAGTAAGTAGCTTTGCCCAAAGTTCTAGTCATGTCAGTAAACCAATGGGAATTCTCGTTCACTCTTGTCGTATGAACCATTGGTGGATCTAGAATCAAGATCACTTGAAGATCTCTAAAAGCCTTTGGTCGCTCCATAGGTACATGTATAATAGGTAAGCTCTTGATGTCTATCTTCTATTAACTAGCTCCTACCTGAGAGCTAGTGCCCACTACTTCAACCATTATGGTAGTAGTAATGGACGCTTTTGGATTCATAGAGGAGAAAAATCACATTAGTATTGCATCAGAGAATAGATGAAACCTTGTTCCCCTTGCAATACCAACATGATATCTGTGATGGATAGTGAGTTATTCAAGTGATGTAGTATGAATGTGAGTGTATGTTGGGAGGTTAGTTGATATTCATAGATGCATACTTGGGATGTGCAATGTACTCAAAATGCATCTATCCTCATGCAAGGGAATTTACAAAATAGGGTCAACTACTTTATTATAGGTTTTGACTCTCCAAAATTCCCTTATGGGATTACAAATTTCGCTTATTATTACACTTAAGGGTTTGAGAGGTGAATCTACCTAGATCTAGGAATTTTTAGGCACCCATTTCTAGGTAATACTATGTGGGATCTTACTTGAGTATGTAGTGATAAGAAATTTCCATGGTGGTTTTGGTGGGATGGGTGTCAATAAGCACTAATTCAAACCTAAGAGCTTATGTATGGATATTTGAGCATACAATCAGGTCTTGGGCACCCATATCTATTGAGGATTGTGGTCAGGCTTCATCAATAGCTTAGGTATCCAAATGGAGATTACTCGCTAAGGTTGACATCTTGAGTATTTGACTCTTGGCCTCTTTGATTTCAATTTGCATGTACTAGTGGTCCTAATGAGGGAGTTGGTGGCTACTCACTCTTGCATCTCTAGATCTCCTTCAAAGCATGAATCACCATGCTTTGGATTGGAATTTGATTATGGGATTTGATTGTTTGCTCCATCCGCTTCTAGATTTTGTTTTTATTGCTTCATATCAGTAGTCTTTGGAAAAGAAAAGAGTTCCATTATTCCTCAGGATATGTCTTTGATTGTTGCATCTTTCTACATCATAGAGCTTTGTACAAGAACAACATCTTTATGTTCATGACTAACCCTAGAAGGACCAGCAATTGGTAACTTTCCTAGTTTAGTGAGTGGGTAACTAGCTGATTCGACTATGATACGTTGATTATTCACTTGAAGTTGAAGAAATCCACTTTTGAGATTCAAGTTAGTTACATATATCATAGATCCAATCTTGAGCCAATATGAGAGGTTCCATGAGATCCTCATCATAACACAGTAGCATTTTGACTGTCATATGGATGTCTTGAATGGAGATGGGAAGTTCCACCTCACCCATGCAAGGGGTTTCCACTCTTCCAAGCCTATGAGATATGCTTCAATAGGGATGATGCACAATTGCATGTGTTGATAGCAAGAAATTCTAATAGCTCTAGTGGCATCCCCTGAGTTAATCAAGTTCTTAAGAGTCTTTGCACCCATGCATTTTCCTACTTCTATGGTTATGAAGGGATGTCTATCTACTATGAAGTGAGGAGTAGCATTCTTTGTTTGGCACATCCCCATATGATACCTTGGTGCCTCATGATTATCTAGCCTAGGCTGATCTCTACCTTGCCTCAATTTCATACATCAGATATGTTATAAGACCACTACCGAGGCTTCTTCCCTAATTCTTTGCTCTTCTTCTTTATGTTTTTCTTGTTGTGTTGATTCGGCTTAACATTTCTTTTGTTAAAAGTTCTTGGTAAACTTTCACTTTACAACCACTAATATAACTTGGAAGTATATCACCATATAAATTGGCTAGCTATACAACTTCACTCATTGATATTATGTTGATTATCATCAGTCCATAGTCATGCTTTTCTAATTTTTGAGAATGTTGCTTCAATGTATATACCAAAACCAGATCTCCTACCTTCATGCCTTTATCTTTTTATGTGTGCATCAATCTATGTCTTCTTCCTTTTCTTGGCTACATATATCCTGGCAGTTACTCTCACTTGAGCTTCTCCAAATCATTCTAGATCAAAGATCCTAGAATATAGTTCATGGTGAGTACATTGGTGCCCTTGTGCTACCTTCAGTGTGGGGATAAAAAAATATAAGGGTAGAACTACATTCTGACCAAACATAATCTAAAATGGGGTAGCATTAATTAGCATTTTATAAGCCATTTTATATGACCAAAGAGCATGGTGTAGTGCATAGGATCTTATTGGTGCTCTTGGCTTGTTCGTTGGATTGGGGTTGATACGAGGCTGACTTGTT
This sequence comes from Ceratopteris richardii, assembly GCA_020310875.1. Lineage (NCBI taxonomy): Eukaryota > Viridiplantae > Streptophyta > Polypodiopsida > Polypodiales > Pteridaceae > Ceratopteris > Ceratopteris richardii. The sequence goes on from CM035411.1 coordinate 206,018,902, forward strand.
GTGAATAATGATGAATTCTTGTAAAAAATTATGCAACCCATATCTCATAAACACGTTTTCAAACAGAAACTTAGTTGTGGTTTGTGCATGATTCTTTGTAGTTGCCTTTACTTCCACCCATTTAGTTAGATAATCTATAGCAACAATGACATTTACAACATGTGAACTCTTGGCTGGGGATTAATAGGAACAGAAATTATATTCCCTACTTGGAGAATGCATTTCATCCCATCATGGGTCCTAGTGGCATCTCATCCTTGTCTATCAGATACTAAGTTTGCTGATATATGTCACATCTCTTCACATAAGGGTGTGCATCCATGTGAAGGGTTGGCCACCAAAGTCTTGAGAAGAGAATTGCGTTGATCACTCAATCACATCCAAAGTGTCCTCCCTCCATACCCTAGTGTGCATTTTCTAAGATCTTGAGATATTCACTTTCATGGACACAAAGATATCCATCCCTTTCATGCATGTCTAGATTATCTCCTATGAGAGCATAATTTTGATCCTCCTGCTGTAGACTCCTCTTCCTTGCCAAAGTCATTTCTTGAGGGAATGTTCTCATCCTCAGAAATTCAACTAATGGATTGCTCCAATCTAGCATCAATAATACTTGATATAAAGTTGCATGTTCCATTGGGGGTCTATCAATACATGTTGGATAATCCTTACATATCCTATGGACATCTGATTCCATCATTGGCAAATATATGCCTAATCTTCACAGAGTCTATATGGTTTGGTGTTTTGAATGATGTTGTTCTAGTGCACCTATGTGTGCTAAGTGCAACCATTTTCCATATTCGTATTTTTCCACACAACAAGCTAAAATCTCTTGATCTGTGTGCTTGTATATGCTTCTGGCTATTATTTGATACTTTTGAGATTTCACCACCTCTTTACCATTTGCTCTCATCATGAGGTGCTTAGGTTCAAAACCAAGAATATGCCTTACAGTTTTTTAGCCTGATTATACACTACTTCTAGGTTGAACAAGTAATCATTTAGAAGTTCATCTAATACTCCTTGCAGGGACTTGCATGAAGTAACTCTAGAAAGATAATCAGGCCTAAGGTGAACCTTTCCCTTTTGACAATGACGTCCAAATCATAATTCCACTAGTAAGAGAAAACATCTTACTAACCTACCTATATTGCAAGGTTTATTTACAAGGTGGAGAAATGTTTAGTGATCCGTAACAATTTAAAGTTATTTGAAATTAAATGATGTCTAAATTCTTAATTGCATAAACCATGATCAAGCCTTCTCTTTCTATAGTGGTTTAATTTCCTTCTACTACATTCAATTGCCTACTTGCATAAGCAATGGAAAGGTCAATGTTTCCTTCACCTATGGGTTGTGCAAGCACACACCTAATAGCATAATTGGAAGCATCCACATGAACATGGAATGTCTTGGTCCAATCTGGTGTGGATAAAATCTGTGATGAACACAATTGTCACTTAAGCTCAGAGAAAGAGTTTTCGCACTCTTCATTCCACTCAAAGTTGGCCAGACGGTTGTACAAAGGCTTTGCAATTATTGCATACATGTGAATAAAGCATCGATACCACACTAACCCATGCAATCTTATACTTCCTTGACATTATTTGGTGTAGGTAGCTTTGCTATATCTCTAACTTTATCTTCATTGGTTGATATTCCATTCTTTGACACTATGTGTCCTAGAATCTTGCATTACCTAACCACGAAAAAATACTTTTTTGGGTTCAAGTAGAACAGGTATTCTATACATTTTGCAAAGATTTATTTGAATTCAAGGATATGTGCTTGTCTAATGTTGGAATGAGTGCACAAATTGTCAACATAGACCTCTAAATTCGTTAACAAGAATTCATTAAACATGTGATGCAACAGCATTTGGAATGTAGCAAGAGCATTGGTGAGCCCAAAAGGCAACACACAAAAGGCAAAGATACCCCATTATGCGACAAAAGCCATCTTATATTGGTTTGCAAGGGAAATGGCCACTTGATTGTAGCCAAAGAATCACTACAAGAAATAGGGGGGCATAGCCACGCCGCGAAACCGGAAAAAAATGGGGATCGTCGCTTATGCGATGCTAACGTCGCGTAAGCGACGGTCCTGTTTTCGAAATTTTGATTTTTAGGCGGGGTACGTCGCAGACTAAAGCTTGTGTCACTTATGCGACGCTAATCTTTGCATCGCAAATAGAGTCGCTTGCTAGCAACGGTATGGGCGACGTGGGCAAACTGGAGAGCGTCGCATATGCGTCGTCCTTTCGAGAGCATCACGTAAGCGACGCTCTAGAATGTTCAAAAAAAATTTTGATTTCTCCCGGCACATTTGTGCCGAGATCTGGACGAAAGCAAGAAAACGAGAGAGAGAGAGAGAGAGAGAGAGAGAGAGAGAGAGAGAGAGAGAGAGAGAGAGAGAGCGAGAGAGAGAGAGAGAGACCAGGTATGCGCACACACACTTACACACACATACATATGCATACACACACATATACACACATAGACACACACACACATACACATATACACACACATACACACACAAATACACACACATATACACACACACACATAATGTTGTATACACACACATATACATACATACACTCACACATATACATGCACACACACATATATACATACACACACATATGCATACATAATGCACATGAAAACATACACATACATAATGCATACACATGCACACACATATACACATACACATATACATACACACACATACACACATATACACATGCATACACACACATACACACACATACACACATACACACACATATATGCATACACACACACATAGAGAGAAATGCACACACATACACATACATGCATACATATGCACATGCATATGCATACATACATACATACTTACATGCATACACACACATATGCATACACAGTGCACATGCATACATACACATACATAATGCATATGCATACATAATGCACATGCATACATACACATACATAATGCATATGCATACATAATGCACATGCATACATACACATACATAATGCATACACATACATATGCATACATAAAGCATACACACACATACACACACATATGCATACATACATGCATACACATACACACACACATACATATGCATACACACACATATACACACATAGACACACACACACACATATACACATATATACACACACAAATACACACTCGTATACACACATACACACATAATGTTGCATACACACACATATACATACATACACACACACACATATACATGCAGACACACATATATACATACACACACATATGCATACATAATGCACATGCAGACATACACATACATCATGCATACACATGCACACACATATACACATACACATACACACACATACACACACATACACACATATACACAATACACACACATACACACACATACACACACACATACACACATACACACATACACACACATACACACACACATACACACATACACACACATACACACACATATATGCATACACACACATACATACACATACACACATATATGCATACACACACACATAGAGAGACATGCACACACATACACATACATGCATACATATGCATATGCATACATACATACATACTTACATGCATACACACACATATGCATACATAATGCACATGCATACATACACATACATAATGCATATGCATACATAATGCACATGCATATATACACATACATAATGCATATGCATACATAATGCACATGCATACATACAAATACATAACGCATACACACACATATGCCTACATAAAGCATACACACATATACACACACATATGCATACATACATGCATACACACACACACACATAGACACATACACACCCATAGACACATACACACACATAAACAGATCCACACTCATAGACACACAGACATACACATAGACGTGCGCACACATACACACACATATACACACACACATACACACATAGACACATACAACCTTAATGATGCATTCACACACATACAGATGCATACACACATACAAATGCATACACACATACACACATAATGATGCATTAACACACATACACATGCATTCACACAGGGATACATGTGTGTATGTGTGTATGTGTGTGTGTAAATGGTTAACAGATTGCCATACGTGTGTGTCTATGTGTCTATGTGTAAACCCACAACCTATCTACTGATACTCAACGAGTTTCTCATGAAAAGAGATATAAGCTTATCTATGTGTATGTGTGTGTATGTGTGTGTCTATGTGTAAACCCACAACCTATCTACTGACACTCAACGAGTTTCTCATGAAAAGAGATATAAACTTATTTGTCTGCACATGATTTAACTCAAATAGAATTTTCTCCTGTGAATAATTCACATAATTCACTGCTAATGCTCCCTTGTATATGCTTCTCCTTTGTTGATGGACCCACATTGTAAACCCACAACCTGTCTACTGACGCTCAACGAGTTTCTCATGAAAAGAGATATAAGCTTATCTGTCTCCACATGAATTAACTCAAATAGGTTTTTCTCTTGTGAATAATTCACATAATTCGCTGCTAATGCTCCCTTGTATATACTTCTCCTTTGTTGATGGGCCCACGTTGTAAACCCACAACCTGTCTACTGACACTCAATGAGTTTCTCATGAAAAGAGATATAAGCTTATCTGTCCGCACATGAATTAACTCAAATAGGTTTTTCTCCTGTGAATAATTCACATAATTCGCTGCTAATGCTCCCTTGTATATTCTTCTCCTTTGTTGATGGACCCACGTTATAAACCCACAACCTCTCTACTGACACTCAACGAGTTTCTCATGAAAAGAGATATAAGCTTATCTGTCCGCACATGAATTAACTCAAATAGGTTTTTCTCCTGTGAATAATTCACATAATTCGCTGTTAATTCTCCCTTGTATATTCTTCTCCTTTGTTGATGGACCCACGTTGTAAACCCACAACCTGTCTACTGACACTCAACGAGTTTCTCATGAAAAGAGATATAAGCTTATCTGTCTGCACATGATTTAACTCAAATAGGTTTTTCTCCTATGAATAATTGACATAATTCGCTGCTAATGATCCCTTGTATATTCTTCTCCTTTGTTGATGGACCCACGTTGTAAACCCACAACCTGTCTACTGACACTCAACGAGCCTACATGAAAAGAGATATAAGCTTATCTATCGCACATGAATTAACTCAAATAGGATTTTCTCTTGTGAATAATTCACATAATTCGCTGCTAGTGCTCCGTGCAGAAAAGCTAATGATCAAGCTATTGTTCATGCATATGGTTTAAAGGGAGAGACGTATATCTGTGATAGAAAGTAAGAGGTGGTATAAAGTATACCAAATAGAAGCTGTGTGATGCATTCATTGTAAGTCGCATGGTCACAGCCAAAAATCATAGCAGCAAGCTCCTTCGCCGGAAGGTTCAAGAACGGGAGCGGTAATGGAGGAGAATGGCTAGCCCAAGAGGAAGGAGAATGAAGGCCTTTGTATGTTTTGGTCTTACGTCCAGCTCCCATGACAGAAGCACTTTCCTGGTGATGAGACTTGTAAGAGTAATTTTAGAGTTTGTTGGAAAACATTAATTACAAATTTATGTAATGAGATCATATGCTACGTGTGTATTAATTACAATAATACTTTCATAATAATATTTTTTATGAATGAAGGCATTCTGTGGATAGAATATTGACACCAATGGGTGAAGATATGAAAGATATTGACACCAGCATTCACGACTTCACTGTCAAGGATCTAGTTGACAATGATGTGGATAGCAATCTGTGGAGCATGCACAAGAGCAAGGCTAAGTGGTTCAGGATCTTGGGTGTTCTGTCGGGTATGATCGCCGTTGTGAGGTGGTTTTCTGATATTTGTAGATGGAAGAACCCTATCACCACAATTCTTGTCCATTTCCTCTTCGCTGTTAATGCTCCCTTGTATATGCTTTCTGTCAATGGTGCACACTCACATCTCACCCATATGCGTGCCTACATGTAAACAAAACCTCATTACACCTCAAATAGTGATCTAATGTAATATCAGAGATTATTAAATCTAAGCAAAGAACCTGAACTGAAAAACGTGTCTTCTGCTTCCCATCAGTCCAAGCATATGGATTGATGGTCATCTCTCCATAGCTATCTGCCTCAGAAATACCATGCAACTTTTTATCAATGTAATTAAACAAAAATAGTGGCATCCCTGGTCGGGCATTCTTTACATAGATGATATGAGAAGCTTGAAGGCCTGGACATGCAGAAAAGCTAATGATCAAGCTATTGTTCATGCATATGGTTTAAAGGGAGAGACGTATATCTGTGATAGAAAGTAAGAGGATAGATAAAGTATACCAAACAGAATTTGTGTGACGCATTCATTGTAAGTCGCATGGTCACAGCCAAAAATCATAGTAGCAAGCTCCTCCGCCGGAAGGTTCAAGAAGGGGAGCGGTGATGAAGGAGAATGGCTAGCCCAAGAGGAAGGAGAATGAAGGCCTTTGTATGTTTCGGTCTTACGTCCAGCTCCCATGGTAGAAGCACTTTGCTGGCGATGAGACTTGTAAGAGTAATTTTAGAGTTTGTTGGAAAACGTTAATTACAAATTTATGTAATGAGATCATATGCTACGTGTGTATTAATTACAATAATACTTTCATAATAATATTTTTTATGAATGAAGGCATTCTATGGGTAGAATATTTACACCAATGGATGAAGATATGAAAGATATTGACACCAGCATTCACGAGTTCACTATCAAGGATGTAGTTGACAATGATGTGGATAGCAATCTGTGGAGCATGCGCAAGAGCAAGGCTAAGTGGTTCAGGATCTTGGGTGTTTTGTCAGGTATGATCGCCGTTGGGAGGTCGTTTTCTGATATTTGCAGATGGAAGAACCCTATCACCACAGTTCTTGAATATCAAACATCATATTCATACTAGCTAATGACACCCAATATGTTGTTTTTTTTCTATTTCAATATTTTTAAAAATTCTCTTTGGAGTTCTCCAAATATCATGTCACCTATATCCATGTAAGCAACTACTCATGAATTATGAACCACTCTAGTAAATTGTGGATGATTGAAATCTTAACCAATAATATCGCAATAAATATACCGATGCAAAGTTGCATGTATGTAGTGTTATTTTCTCCTTGCTTTCGTTCATGTTGTATTCTTAAGATGTAGATATATAGATGTTGGCAAACTTGAACTTCTATAACATTTCAAGAACAAGAGTCAACAATTAGGAGAACAAGAGAGAGAGTCATCAAAGGGAGAGAGAGAGAGAGAGAGAGAGAGAGAATTCAAAGCGAAAAAGATGTAGAAAGAGAGAAATAGAGACCTGCATATACTTGCTTTAGCTCGTAAGCGCAGCACAACTGCGAACATTGGAGAGCTCTTCGATCAGATGCATGAAAATGCCGATCAAAGAGCCTCCAACGTTTTAATTTTTTCCCGTCAAGAGACCGTCATGTAAGCGATGCTAGATGCATCGCATAAACAACGTCCAGACAGCGTCGCTTATGCGATGTACAAAGCGTCGCTTAAGCGACGCTTTTCCAACCCACGTATAAGCGACACTACAGGCGAGCGTCGCAGGTCCTGTCGTAGTACAAGTCGCAAAACGCGTCGTTCACTTCGTCGTTTAATCGACGGTCCACGCGTGACGCTCATTACGACGCATGTTGCATTGTATACTTCCTTTCCTGCTACACATTCTAATAAATGTTCGGTGATAGAAGTGGATAATTGTTTTGCATGGTGACTATTTTAACTTTTTTCAAGTTAATGCACACATGTAGCTTGCCATTATTTTTGGGTACTAACACAATGGGGGACACCCATTCAAAGTGCTCAATTTCATAGATAAGTCCTACTTCCATCAAGCAATCAATTTCTTCTATAATTTTGGCTGTGTAATTATCATTATAAGTGTAAGGTTTTTGTTTTGTAGGTTTGGCTTCTAATGACATAGGAATTCTATGGGAACACATGTCTAGATCAAGTCCCTTCAATTCTTTATAGCTCCATGCCAAGACCGCTCTATATTCTCTCACTAATGTGATCAACTCTTGCTCTTCATCTTCGATCAAATCATTTCCAATATATATGCATCTTGCTTCATCATCTTCCATAGTCAATATAATTTTATAAGTAATCCTTAATCATGGCTTTTGGGGCGTGGTTAGTTCATCATACTCCTAACCAAGAGGTTGTGAGTCCATTCCCTATAGTCACTCTCATCCATGAAGGGTTTATTGGGATCTACTATGTGTAAAAGAGGAGTTCTATCAATTTCTATTCAACTTCTCCATACTTTCGTCTCCCTAATGAAAGTCTTTCCCTTTCCCTTTAAGTTGCTCCATCATTGAGACAACAATTTTTGCATAATTGTTAATAATAGAATTGTAATAAACCTACAAAAATATATAGCTCTTCCATAATAGCCCATACTTGTGGGATTTGAACTCATGACCTATCGGCTAGGAGTATGATGGGCTAACCACTTGCCCCAAAAGCCATGGTTGAGGATTACTTCCTAACTCTCCCTCTTAGGGTGTGGTTCAACCATCTCGTGTCTGTCATTTGTTGAGTCTAACACTCTCTTCCCCTTCTAGAGATCATTGTCCTTAATGATCAATCCTTGATCTCCCCTTGAATTGATGTCCTCAACCTTGCACATGTTGGTGCAAAGTTCAAGCCTATCTTGGAGTGTCCATCCATCTTTCCCAACAAGAAATTCTCTTGAACCATCTTGTTCTCAACCTTGGTCTCTTGAACCCTTTCTCTCCACCTTAGTCTCTAGAACCTTGCCTTTTCGCTTCTTGTCCACTTACCTACGGACTTGCCTTGTTTGCAACCTTGGTCTCTTGAGAACCTTGTTCTCAACGTTAGTATCTTGAACCTAGTTCTCACCCATGCTAGGTATCTTGGATCCTCAATCTAGTGCTCCCATTAGAATGCTCGTTTCGAGAGCTGGTATCTTACAGATCGAAATCTAACCTACAGATTGGGAGATACACTCTAATCCATGTTGAGTTCACTTTTGTAAACAACATGCATGCCTTCCTTGCCCATGCCTACTTCTTAGTCTCTGATACCAATTGTCAGAAGTGGAGAATGTAATGCCTCACACTCACCTCCGAGCCTATATATAGCCCTTGCTTAGTCACCATCTAGAGTTCTCTCTAAGGTCACTCTACTCATCTGGCCATCATGAGTAGGTACCTCGTATGAACCCTCTGGCTTTTGGCCTTGGCTATCCCCCGAGCAAGGAACTTCTCGTTCCTCCAAGCATGTACATCTCTAGAACATAACAATACTAGATTCCATCTTGGGAGACTATATGCCCAAGTTCTCTAACCTATGTTTTGAAAAATTTACACTTTGTCTCCTTGGAAAACAGTGAATTTTCTCTCAACACTTGGAATACTTTCCTCAAGTGTTCTAAGTTTTCTTTTTCCAATCTACTATAGATCAAGATATCATCTAGAAAGTCTACTACAAGCTACCCTAGATAAAGCTGTAATACACTGTTCATGAGATTCATGAAAGTGGCAAGAGCATTGGTGAGACCAAAAGAATCACCAAGAACTCCTAGTGCCCATATCTAGTCCTAAAATAAACTTTAGGGACATCCTCTAGCCTTATCCTAATTTGATAGTATTTTGGCCTAAGATGAAGCTTCATAAAAAAATACCTAGCTTGATGTAACTGATCAAATAGGTCTTCAAATCTAGGCATTGAAAGCTTATTTTTTATTGTTAACTTGTTTAATGCACTATAATCTATACAGAGTTTGTTCTTAACTAGGAGCATGGGTGATGCCGAAGGTGAGTTACTAGGTCTAATGAAGTCTTTATCTAGATAGTCCTAGAGTTGCCTCTCTACCTCCTCATTTTGAAAAACACTATGCCTATAAGGTGGCTTACAAATAGGGTTAGTGTTAGTAACTATGTGAATAACATGGTTAATGTCCCCTCTCTCATGTGGTAGCCATTTAGGTAAGTGAGTGGGAGAACATCTCTAAATTCAAATAGAATATCCTTAAAACCTTTAACCACAAACTCTTGCAAAAATGAAAAATAGAAAGTCCTCTCCATAGTTACATTAATAGCATGAAAACTTACATAAGAGAAAGTGTCTATATGATGCTCGACATCATGAATATACAACAAAAAAGATCTCCTATACATGCTCAAAATGAAAAAGACTATACAACTCTACAGATGAGATGAGAGGTGCACTAGGTACATCTCTCTCTCCCTCATAACAAAATTTACTTCCACGCTTTATAAATTCAAGAGTATTATTTTGATAAATGCTTTTAAGTGTGTCTCCCAAATCCCATAGCCACTCTCTACCTAAAACAAGGTTTCTCCTATCCATATTCATAATGTGGATGTCTACATGGTTAGTGTAGCCCTATATCAACACCTAAAACAAAGGTTTTTACTCTTAGCCATCTCATACTACTTAGTAGGTAATTTGGGTCCTTGTGATCTTTTTTCTTTATAAAAATCACTTTTTTGTTCCCCATGGTTACGTTTTTCTTGAACTTCATTGTATTAATAGATTTGAGGGGCTGATTTATCTCCATAGGAGTGTACTGAGGATGGTTATGTTCCTCATAGTTATGAGTGTCTTCTATTGCCTCCTCAAAAGTCTTAGGTGTGTTTCTTCTCACCTCTCCCTTAAGTGTCCTGCTTTTACAACAAATTGATTGATTTCTCTTAATGACACCCTTTGAGGCTTTGATGGCATACTCAATTGAATTTGATGGCCCACATCATGTACTTTTAGAGAAAAATATGGGTTATCAAATGAAGAAGAAAATGGGAATTTTTAAAGACTCAACTTTTAGCATAACTGAAAAAATAACACAATTCAAATATTTTGACAAATTGGATATGTTTTAGGAAATGGAAAGCTATTCATGGACTTTTTTAGTGTAAATCAATTGCTTAGGGATCTCTAGAGAAGGTTGAACACTTCCATAAGTGATAAACATGGACTCAAAACTTGTCTTCTCTAGAGCACTGACATTTATCACACCTTTTATTTAAGGATTGTCTTAATATAATTTATGTGTAAGTGAGATTGCAGACAATTGGCAAGTTATCAATGGATAACCTTCATACTAATTGAATGCATATTTTTATTCAAATTTAGAAGGCCTCCGCTTTGAACTAGTATCCATTGCATTTGGTGATGACTTTCATGATGAACTGGCAAAGCATATATTTATATGTTCATGAAAAGAACATAGCTCAAAATTATGATGGAAATAATAATTATTTAAATGCTATTCTAAATATTAAACCTTCCAAAATATGCTTTCATGCCATGTTTCATTCTTAATCTCGTCAAATAATATGTGATCCGCAATGGTGATTATGATAAGAATTAAAAAAAGATGGCATACATATTTCATTTGACAGAAAGAAGATGGCATCCATGATGGAAATAATGAAATGTTTTCAAATGATCCTTATCATATTATGATATGGAAGATTATATCAAAGACTTTTGAGTATTATTTTTAGTATGTGTTGATGTGTGCAAGGGATTGTGTGTTTATGCATATAACAACCATCAAAAAAATATTTTTTTACTAAATATGTTAAAACTATATATTCTTTTGCTCCTATATGTAGTGACTCTTGTTTCTTGGTAGGAACTAGTTTATTTTCTTGAAATATCAAGCTAAATGTTTGTAATTTGGCATTATTTCAATTGGATGTTAACATTTGTATGTGGATATATTGGTTGATGTCCACACATATATACACTTTGTTTGTTGTACATAGATCTGAAAAACTTGGTTGATTTTCACACATTGCTAGTTCCCTTATGTGTACACCTTGTTTCATGTGAAGAAACTAGATCTCTTCCATAATTGTACATGTGTCCACAATCTATTCATGATTATAGGTTGATGCCCACACAATAGAAGATTCTTGGTTGTGTCCAAATACGTGAAATTTATGGTGGACTTCAATAAATTATTTAGCCTCGTATATGTAAGCTTTTGTTTATTGTCTCACATTTTCTACTTGGTAGTGTGAATGTGTACACCTGGGATGATGTTCATAAATTCTTTTGAATCATATATGTAGGCTTTAGTTTTTTGCTTTTGGTGGCATGTACTTTTAGAGAAAAATAAGGGTTATTAAATGAAGAAGAAAATGGGAATTTTTAACGACTCAACTTTTAGCATAACTGAAAAAATAACACAATTCAAATATTTTGGAAAATTGGATATGTTTTAGGAAATGGAAAGCTATTCATGGACTTTGTCAGTGTAAATCTAGTGCTTAGGGATCTCTAGAGAAGGCTGAACACTTCCATAAGTGATAAACATGGACTCAAAACTTGTCTTCTCTAGAGCACTACCATTTATCACACCTTTTAAAGAATGGCTTACTATAATTTATGTGTAAGTGAGATTGCAGACAATTGGCAAGTTATCAATGGATAACCTTCATACTAATTGAATGCTTATTTTTATTCAAAGTTAGAAGGCCTCCACTTTGAACTAGTAGCCATTGCATTTGGTGCTAACTTTCATGCTGAACTGGCAAAGCCTATATTTATATGTTCATGAAAAGAACATAGCTCAAAAGGTGGAAAAAATTTATGATGGGAATAATAATTATTTAAATGCTATTCTAAGTATTAAAACTTCCAAAATATGCTTTCATGCCATGTTTCATTCTTAATCTTGTCAAATAATATGTGATCCGCAATGGTGATTGTGATAAGAATGAAAAAAGATGGCATACAAATTTCATTTGACAAAAAGAAGATGGCATCCATGATGGAAATAATGAAATATTTTCAAATGATCCTAATCATTTTATGATATGGAAGATTATATCAAAGGCTTTTGAGTATTATTTTTAGTATGTGTTAATGTGTGCAAGGGATTGTGTGTTTTTGCATATAACAACCATCAAAAAACATTTTTTACTAAATATGTTAAAACTATATATTCTTTTGATCCTATATGTAGTGACTCTTGCTTCTTGGTAGGAACTAGTTCATTTTCTTGAAATATCAAGCTAAATGTTTGTAACTTGGCATTATTTCAATTGGATGTTAATATTTGTATGTGGATATATTAGTTGATGTCCACACATATATACACTTTGTTTGTTGTACATAGATCTGAAAAACTTGGTTGATCTTCATAGATTGCTAGTTCCCTTATGTGTACACCTTGTTTGATGTCTTATTTTCTTGCTTCATGTGAAGAAAATAGATCTCTTCCATAATTGTACATGCTTTCTTATGTGTCCAGAAACTATTCATGATTATATCTGTAGAATTTGGTTGATGCCCACACAATAGAAGATTCTTGATTGTGTCCAAAGTCGTGAAATTTATGGTGGATTTCAATAAATTGTTTAGGCTCGTATATGTAAGCTCTTGTTTATTGTGTCACAGTTTCTACTTGGTAGCTTGAATGTGTACACCCGGGATGATGTCCATAAATTCTTTTGAATCATATATGTAGGCTTTAGTTTTTTGTTTTTGGTGACTAGAGTACTAGCAGTTGGTTTTATATGTGTATACCTTGGTTGTCTTCATACCTTGTTTGATTGTCAGAATACTTGTACACTTCTATGGATTCCCATAAGTTTGTTTGAACCATGTTTAGAACTAGTTGTTATTTTTGGTATAAAAAGTCAAAATAAATTATTTTATTTGAATTGAAATGAATGTTCTAAGTGATTTTGAGGTTCATACCATGTGATCAATGTTTCAAGGGATGTGTATAATTTTTTCTTTCATACGATGAATTTTTTTCTTTTGATAAAAATACATTTGATTAGGAATTTTCATCTTGTTCACTACCATAGCATCTTCAGAGGCTATTTACATGAACACAAAACATGATTTATTATGTTTTTATAATTTTTCATTAACCTTCAAGTTATATTAATATGTGTGTTAAAGGATTTTCTCGAATTCTCTTTGTAGATGGTGTATGATTTTTTGGAAAATTGTCAAAAAAGGACACTTGAGTGTCCTATTTTGGTACCAAACTAGTGTTAAGTGTCTTGCTTTTACACCAAATTGATTGATTTTTCTTGATGACACCCTTGAGGCTTTGATGGCATACTCATTTCAACTTGATAGCCCACATCATGTACTTTTAGAGAAAAATATAATTTTAACATTTCACAACTCCACATGGGTTATTAAATGAAGAAGAAAATGGGAATTTTTAAAGACTCAACTTTTAGCATAATCGAAAAAATAACACAATTCAGATATTTTGACAAATTCGATATGTTTTAGGAAATGGAAAGTTATTCATGGACTTTGTCAATGTAAATCAAGTGCTTAGGGATCTCTAGAGAAGGTTGAACACTTCCATAAGTGATAAACATGGACTCAAAATGTGTCTCCTCCAGAGCACTGCCATTTATCACACCTTTTAAAGAATGGCTTACTATAATTTATGTGTAAGTGAGATTGGAGACCATTGGTAAGTTATCAATGGATAACCTTTATACTAATTGAATGCATATTTTTATTCAAAGTTAGAAGACCTCAACTTTGAACTAGGAGCCATTGCATTTGGTGCTAACTTTCATGTTGAACTGGCAAAGCATATATTTATATGTTCATGAAAAGAACATAGCTTAAAAGGTGGAAAAAAAATTATGATGAAAATAATAATCATTTAAATGTTGTTCTAAGTACTAAACATTCCAAAATATGCTTTCATACTATGTTTCATTCTTAATCTTGTCAAATAATATGTGATCTGCAATGGTGATTGTGATAAGAATGAAAAAAGATGGCATACATATTTATTTTGACAAAAAGAAGATGGCATCCATGATGGAAATAATGAAATGTTTTAAAATGATCCTTATCATTTTATGATATGGAAGATTATATCAAAGACTTTTGAGTATTATTTTTAGTATGTGTTGGTGTGTGCAAGGGATTGTGTGCTTATGCATAATAACAACCATCAAAAAAATAGTTTTACTAAATATGTTAAAATTATATATTCTTTTGATCCTATATATAGTGACTCTTGTTTCTTGGTAGGAACTAGTTCATTTTCTTGAAATATCAAGCTAAATGTTTGTAATTTGGCATTATTTCAATTGGATGTTAATATTTGTATGTGGATATATTGGTTGATGTCCACACATATATACACTTTGTTTGTTGTACGTAGATCTAAAAAACTTGGTTGTTTTTCACAGATTGCTAGTTCCCTTATGTGTACACCTTGTTTGATGTCTTATTTTCTTGCTTCATGTGAAGAAACCAGATCTCCTCCATAATTGTACATGCTTTGTTATGTGTCCACAAACTATTCATGATTATATCTATAGAATTTTGGTTGATGCCCACACAACCGAAGATTCTTCGTTGTGTCCAAAGACGTAAAATTTATGGTGGATTTCAATAAATTATGTAGCCTCATATATGTAATCTTTTTTTTTATTGTCTCCCATTTTCTACTTGGTAGCTTGAATGTGCACACCTGAGATGATGTCCATAAATTCGATTGAATCATATATGTAGGCTTTATTTTTTTGCTTTTGTTGACTCGAGTCATAGCAGTTAGTTTTATATGTGTATACCTTGGTTGTCTTCATACCTTGTTTGATTGTTGGCATACTTGTACACTTCTATGGATTCCCACAAGTTTGTTTGAACTGTGTTTAGAACTAGTTTCTATTTTTGGTGTACAAAGTCAAAATAAATGATTTTATTTGAATTGAAATGATTTTTCTAAGCGAGTTTGAGGTTCATACCATGTGATATATGTTTCAAGGAATGTATATACTTTTTTCTTCAATTTTTTCTTTGATAGAAATACATTTGATTAAGATTTTTCATCTTGTTCACTACCATAGCATCTTGAGAGGCTATTTACATGAACACAAAACATGATTTATTATGTTTTATAATTTTGCATTAACCTTCGAGTCATATTTAATATGTGTGTTAAAGGATTTTCTCAAGTTCTCTTTGTAGAAGGTGTATGATTTTTTGGAAAATTGTCAAAAAAGGACACTTAAGTGTCCTGTTTTGGTACCAAACTAGTGTTAATGGCTTTGGCTATGCCCTTTAACAAACCCTCTGGTCTTCTGAATGTCATCTAACTCAGCAATTTTGAGAATGAGCTCTTTGTAGTGTGACATGTGTTGGAACATCAAGATTATACTATGCTTGATGTGGATTTGATCTACATCAAAGGTTATTGCGTTGAAAGAATATATGTTGGAGAGTTCTTTTTCTTATGCTCATTTATTGTAATTTTTGAGAGATTTTTTATGGTGCATTTACCATTGTAAAAGTCTTGAGTTTTACACATGTAAAGGTAGAAAGATAAAGCCCAAATCGCACGAATTTGTGGTGGTTGAAGGTGCATTCAATCAAGGAATCAATCACCTCAAAGTAGATCAAACTAGATCTTCACTTTTCCTCGATTGTAGGAAAGTCAATTGATTCCATCCAACAACCATTACCACCTCCATTTGAATTCAAACCTCACTTGTAGAAGTCGTGGAACACTCCTAGAGTCTATATAAAGACTTGAAATCACTTATACATTACATGGAAGAAATATACATACACTTGTGACCATCATTGTCTTGCTCCTTCAATTCTTTGCATCATCTTCTTCGCCAACAATAATCTTGCAGAGGTTGCTGCTCTCTCTCCAGAGCTCCCAATTGAGTTCAAGATGGCACATTGGAAAGGTATTAGTGTGTAATTTATGCCTATAAATTTTCATAGCATTTTCTTCAATAGATTTGGAGAAATCTGAGTTTTTCTGTCTCGGGGTCAATCTCTACGTATTCCTGAAAAATAGGAAGTACCACCGGTGAATGTCTCATTCATTCCTATAGCATATTTTTCTTATTCTTTATACTTTTGTACATTCGAGACACTCAACCCAATGTGTATCACCCCCATAAAAGGATTTTTTCTAATTGTAATCACGTTGGTTGCTATGGGCATTTGAAGTTCATTGTCTCTTCCATAGGTAGTAAGTTTTTTGAGCTAGTCGATCCGCGAACCTTTCTGTTTTGTATTGATTTATTCTCCTTGATGCTCCAAAGTACATAGTGCATTTATTTGCACTTATCGCATGCTTATAAGGTCTATTTGAGTCTCCATAAGCTGAAGGGCTGGTCTTGTGCCGTTTGGCTAGACCAAACTTCGTCGCTTCGAAATGCATTTTGCTACCTTCTACAAGCTTCTCCAAGTTCTTTCAGTGGTATGAGAGCTAGATCAAGATGGGTGACGGTTTTCCCTCAATGATCGAGAATCTTGATTGACACAACTATGCAGCTTGGCAAATCAGGATGGAGGCCTATTTGCAAGGTAGAAATATTTATGGAATTATTGCACGTGATGAAGCTATGCCTATTCCAAGATCCAAAGGAGGACCTACACAAGAGGAGACAGATAAGCTCACACTTTGGTGCGCAATGGATGCTCAAGAAAGGTTGTACATACTAAACTCTATCTCTGACTTTCTATTAACACATATTAGACGATGCAAGACATCTCAAGACACTTAGGATGCCGTCGAGACTTTCTTTTCTGCTAGTACCAAAGCAAGAAAGAATCATCTTTGGAACGAGTTCAACCAAATGAAGAAGACACCTAAACAAACAACCACAAAGCTTGTTACCAAGGTCAAGGAGATTGCATATCAACTAGCATCCATTGGGGAGCTGATTGAAGAAGAGGTCATCATGAGGAAAATTCTCAACGACATTCGTAGTGATAAGCAATGGAAATCCTTCACGACGTCTTATGATCTCATCATGGATGTGCAAACTCCAAACTTCAACATCTTTCTTGGACAACTCTTCAATCAAGAAGCTAGCAAAAGCATAAAAGAAGGTAACTGATATCATGGTAATTCAACTAGTGCTTTATATGCAGATAAGAAGGATAAGAAGCAGAAAGGCAAGAAGAAGGAAGAAGATGAGGAAGAGACCTCACAAGCCAACTTTGCAAGTGCAGGTGGAAAAGGAAGAAGAAAGGACCAAAGCAAGACAAAGCCAAAGGTCAGATTGTTCAACCTTGTGCCATATGCGATAAGACCAACCACACTACTCAGAATTGATGGTTGAATGGGAAGACCGAGAAAGGAAGTGGAAGAGCTGGATATGGCACCAATAGAGGCAGAGGTGGACACAGCTTCAACAATAACAATAGAAACTATAATAGAAGGGACTACAACAATTATTCAAAAGATCAACCACAAGAAGACTCATTGCTTCTTATCAATCTAAGCCAAAAAGAAGGTAAAGAAGATGATCATTTGTTCTACATAGATTCAGGATGTTCGAATCATGTTGCAAGCAACATTGCTCTTCTATCTGATTTGGAAAGCCCAAAGCATAGACATCAAGTGCAAACAGGGGATGACACAAAGCACAATGTGGAGAAGATTGGTAATGTCAAAGCTTCCAATGGCAAGGCAAACATTTTGAGTCAGGTTCTCTATGTACCCACTATCACTAAAAACCTAATAAGTGTAGGCCAAATAGTTGAAAAGGGCTTGCAAGTTAGGTTCACACAACATGGAGCTTTTGTGGAAGATCCATGTCAAGGCTTCAAAAAGATAGTGCGAGGTGAGAAGCATGGTAGGCTCTTTATTTCTGAAGTAGGAGAAACCAGGAACATAGCTCTATTAAACTTTGGGTCTCAAACCCTAAGTGACCTTGAAGTGTGGCATAAGAGACTTGCTCATGTAAATGAAAGAACCTTGAAGGATATATGCACGGATCAAAGTGTTCGTGGACTGTCGAACATATCAAAGGAACACATGATCAACAGGTGTGATGCATGTCAAATTGGGAAGGCACAAAGACAACCATTCAACCACAAAGGTTACATCCACACCAACCTATTGGACTTAGTACATACAAATGTATGGGGACCAATTCAAGAACCTTCATTGGTAGGATCAAGGTATTATGTCTCATTTATTGGTGACCATAGTAGATGGATTATTCTATACTTTATCAAGAGTAAGAATGAAGTGTTTGATTGCTTCAAGAAGTATCTTGCACATGTGGAGAATCATACAGGTAGATCACTAAAGAAGCTCAGATCTGATCAAGGGGGAGAATATTTCTCCAAAGAGTTTGATGAGTTGTTACAAGAAAAAGGTATCAAAAGGAAAGTGACTACTAGGTACTCTCCTCAACTAAATTGAATTGCAGAGAAGAGAAACAAAACACTGGTTGGATCAGCACGAACAATGCTTGAAGAGAAGAAGTTGCCACATTATCTATGGGTAGAAGCTTTTTCAAATGTTGTGTACCTTGTCAATAGATTACAATCCAAATCACTTCAAGGTATGACTCCTTATGAAGCATCGCATTGAAGAAAACCTAGTCTTGGACATTGCAAGGTTTTTGGTTGTTTATCTTATGTTTATGTACCATCACAAATAAGAGATAAGCTAGATGAAAGGGCAAAAAAGGCAGTGTTTATTGGATATGATTCAACTCAGATGGGTTACAAGTTCTTCAATCCTTCAACCAAGCAATTCACTACAAGTAGAGATGTTGTGTTTGAAGAACACAGGTCTTGGTATGATGAAGAAAAACAAAAGGTAACACTACCATATGATCTTGATTCTGACTCTCATCAATTAAGAAGCAAGCATGATACACAGGTCTAGGATCCAAGAAATGATACATAAGATGACCAAGATGAAAGGGAAAAGGATTACAAGCTATGGAAGTCAAGAGGCAAAGCAAAGATGCAAGCCATTGGAGAATGCTCCAAATAAGCACCTAGAAGATCAGCAAGAGAGAAGAAACAACAAGAAAGGTATGGATATGATTTTGCATTTGTTGCGAAGCATTTAATATACTTGGCAAAAGACTCTATTTCAGAGGAACCCTCAACCTATGAAGAGGCAAAGCGAAACCCTAATTGGGAAAAGTCCATGAAAGAAGAGATCGATGCATTGAAGTAAATGGACACTTGGGATTTGGTTCCAATGTTGCCAAATCAAAAGGTAATTGGTTGCAGATGGGTATATAAAGTTTAAAAAAAAATTCAGATCGATTAGTTTGTAGGTACAAGGCAAGATTAGTTGCCAAAGGATGCTTACAAATTCATGGTATAGACTATAAGGAAACATTCTCACCAGTTGCAAAAATGACTACAATCAGGACATTGATAAGTGTAGCTACTGCAAGGAATTGGAGACTCTTCCAAATTGATGTGCAAACTGCATTCTTAAATGGTTGGATAAGTGAAGAGGTATACATGTCACAACCACCAAGCTTTGAAAACTATAATCATCCATCTTATGTTTCCAGACTTAAGAAAGTATTGTATGGATTGAAACAAGCTCTAAGAGCTTGGAATTATAGGTTGGTTACATATCTTCAAGATCAAGGGTTCAAAGCTAGCAGCTCAGATTCTTCTCTATTCATCAAAAGGGATCACAATGAGGTTATCTATCTATGTGTATATGTAGATGATATTATTGTGATAGGTGATGATCTAAATGGCACTCAAAGGATCAAGAGACACATGCAAGAGGAGTTCAAAATCAATGACCTAGGTGAGTTCACATATTTCCTAGGTATGTAGGTGATATATACAGATGAAGGAACCTATTTGACTCAAAGAAGATACATTCAAGATCTTCTTCTCAAGTTCAAAATGGAGAAATCTAAACCTGCAGGTACACCTTTGGAGATGAATCATAAACTAAGTGTTTATGAAGGTGAGAAAATTGAAGACCTAAAAGAATATCAAAGCTTTGTAGGTAGCTTGATATATGCTACTCATACAAGGGCAGACATCTCATAAAGTGTGGGAGTGCTTATTTAGTTCATGCACTCACCAAGAAGACCACACATGGATACGACTAAGAGAGTACTTAAGTATCTCAAAAGTACAATCAACGAAGGTATATTCTATCCTTACTCTTCAAATTTGGATATCAAAATCTACTCAGATGCAAATTGGGCAGGAGCTAAGGATGATAGAAAAAGTACATCTCCTTACTTAGCATTTGCAGGTTCAAAGCTAGTATCATGGAGTTCGAAGAAGCAACCAACAGTTGCTTTATCCTCAACTGAAGGAGAGTACAAAGGCTTGACCATAGCAACTCAAGAGGCAATATGGTTAAGAGCCTTGTATACAGATTTGGGACTTGTGAGTTCTAAACCTCACATATTTGGAGATAATGTAAGTTCCATGCATCTAGCGGTAAATCCTATTTTCCATGCGAGATCCAAGCACATAGAATTCCATTATCACTTCATCAGGGAGAAGCCCATGGCAAAGGAAATTGACATTTTTTTGTTCCAACTGAAAAGGAAATAGTGGATATGATGATGAACACACTTGATGGAATAAAGCATTGTAGATTATAAGCTATGGTAGGTATTCAACCTATCAAAGAATGAAGACTCAAGCATACTTTAGCTTGAGGGGGGTCTGTTGGAACATCAAGCTTACACTATGCTTGAGGTGGATTTGATCTACATCAATGGCTATCGCGTGGAAAGAATATCTGTTGGAGAGTTTTTTTTCTTATGCTCATTTATTGTATTTTTTAAGAGATTTTTGATGGTTCATTTACGATTGTAAAAGCCTTGAGCTTTAAACATGTAAAGGTAGAAAGATAAAGCCCAAATCCCATGAATTTGTGGTGGTTGAAGTTGCATTCAATCAAGCAATCAATCACCTAAACTTTTCCCAGATTGTAGGAAAGTCAATTGATTCCCTCCAACAACCATTCCCACCTTCATTTGAGTTCAAAATTAACTTGTAGAAGGCGTGGAACACTCCTATAGTCTATATAAAGACTTGAAATAAATTTTACATTACATGGAAGCAATATACATACACTTGTGACCATCATTCTATTGCTCCTTCAATTCGCTGCATAATCTTCTTCGACAATAGTAATTTTGCAGAGGCGGTTGTTCTCTCTCTAGAGCTTCAAATTGAGTGCAAGAAGAATAATTGGAAAGTTATTAGTGTCTAGTTTATGCCTATACAGTCTCATAGAATTGGGTTCAGTAGATAAGGAGAAATCTGAGTTTTTTTGTCTCGGGGTCAATCTCTACGTATTGCTGAAAAATAGGAAGTACCACCAGTGAATGCCTCATTAATTCCTATAGCATATTTTGCATATTCCTTATACTTTTGTGCATTCTATACACTCATCCCTATTTGTATCACTCCCATAAAAGGATTTTTTCTTATTGTAATCATGTTGGTGGCTATGGCCCTTTGAAGTTCATTGTCTCTTCCATAGATAGTAAGTTTTCTTAGCTAGTCGACCCGCGAACCTATCTGTTTTGTATCGACTCATTCTCCTTCATGCTCCAAAGTACATAGTGTGTTTCTTTGCACTTATCACATGCCTATAAGGTCTATTTGAGTCTCCATAAGCTCAAGGGCTGGTCTTCTGCCGGTTGACTAGACCAAACTTCGTTGCTTCAAAATGCATTTTTCTAGCTTCTACGAGCTTCTCCAAGTTCTTTCAACATCTAAACAAACAAAGGTCTTCGTCTCTCTGTACTCTTATCCCACTAATCCCAATTCCTCTCTTCCTCATTCTCAAGGAAAAAATCTTTCAAGAAAATAGTTTCAAATTGAGTCCAATCCATAGGGATGGAATTTGCTTGCTTGAGACTCATCCACTATGTATAAGCACATGGCACAAGCAATAGAATCACTTATAGCACAAGATACTCAGGTTTGGTGCCCATGAATTGATGTAGGTCACTCCATTTTTGCAAGAAAGTATATACCACATCCTTATTCCTCTCATGATCATTTCCCATAAAGGTTGTTGGCCTAAGGTCTTTCTAGAGGCCCTCTTATGGGGAAACAAAAAGCGATGACATTTCTTGACTACACAAGCAAGCTACTGATACCCGAGGGGAACAATGAGAATGAAGGGAAATAAAAGATGTACAAATTGACTTTCTTTATAGTAGTGTGGCATGTAGGCCACATTGTGCTTTGTTCTACCTTCTTTGTGATGATATAGAGTTAGATCAATGGATCCATTAAGAGATTCAAAGAGTAAAACATGGAAGTGGACTGAAAAACATTTCTTTTCTCTCTTTTGCAAGAGTTCTAATGTCCACAGTAACCAAAAAATATATACCATTATAATGTATTTCCTAACCTAAAAATGGTCCTAAACCTTCATTTGAACTTCTATTTGAGATTCAAAAAATTTGAGAAAATCTTACTAGCTTAGGTTGTCACTCCTTAAGCTCTATGAATCCTCAGCTTCTACAAAAGATAGCACATTTTTAAGTTAAAATGAATAATTTGAACAGTAATTTAGAAAAAACGTCCCCTAGTTGGTGCTAGCTTCACTTTGCCATATCTATTTAGCTTCATAGTTGTGATTTGACCAAACAACATCCTTCTTCTCACCATTCACTTCACTTATTTACATTTCTACGAGTCTCTATTCCAACAACCCCCTTTAGTTCTCAAGACATGTTGATGTTATCTTGTTTGGGGTAGCATGGGCACTGATGCATTTTGGGATTATGGGAATGTAAAACAAGATGGTTCATACATTCTAGAAGTTTGTTGGTTTTTTTATGATAATAGTAATTGGTATACTTCTTAGTGTCGTGCTTTGGTAAAAAGGAAGAAATTTCCTTGTGTACGGCCTTATAGAGTCTAAAATATAGAGAAAATAAATGGTGCAAAAATGAAAACATCTTGAGCAAAAGTTCTCAAGGCTCACTACAAATGAGGCATTGAGTTTGTTCTACTTTGGAGTTTTGTGCTCCAATTATTATAAACATCAAATTCTCATACCAAAGAGTGAACACAAACCCTAACCCCTTTCTAATCAGCGAATCATAAGATGTTACAAAAAAGGACCTACACAATCACTAACCCACACAATCTAGGCAATACATTTCAAGAACTTGCTAATTTTGTTGATAGATCTACTTTTGATCATAAATTCTAAAAGGAATAAGCTTTTTTAAATTATTCAAGTGTGTAAATAGTGCTATTTTTAAAAAAATATATAATTATAACAATAGTTTCAGCTTTCTGTGTTTATAGCAACGATTGACAATGGATGAATGACAACATAAAAGACACATTAAAAAATCAGATCTAAACGTATCTTGATGATATTGTCATGAAATGAAATTACTTCTTAGCTTTGTTTAACTATTAATTTTTTAGATCTTAAGCCATTTGCTTAAGCGGTTCTCTAATGATGAGGCTCTACAATTTTTATCTTATTTATATTATCCACATATATATATGGATTTCTATTCTTGCATCTTGATCTTGTTTTTCCAAATATACCTCTTTTGATGTCCATAATCGTCCTTGGTTCTTTGAATCTCATCCTTCAATTGATCTTGTTTCTTATCTAGAGCTTTGATTTTTTGCTCTTGTTTGGAATTTTTTGGGTATCCATACTTGCTTATATCTATAACATTTGTGTTCTACTGGTTTCATAATTCTATAACATTTGTGTTCTAATGGTTTCTCTAATGCTTTTCCACCACTTTGGATGATTTTACTTTCTTTCCTTGATGATTATTCTTCTACTTCAATTTCTTTCCTTGCTGATTATTCTTCTACTTCACTTTCTTTCCTTGTTGATTATTCTTCTAGCAATTAATTGCTTTTCTATTGCGTTATCACTTCTAATCTTGACTTTGATTCACTCGACTTCCTTAATTTGTGAATAAAAGGTACTCCAATTCTAGCTCATGCATTGGTTGAATCACTTCCTACACATTAGGCTTACTTGAGCTCTTGTGCCCAATAGAACTCTACTTCCTTACCTTGAGTATTCAACATAATTGCAAGAAACATTCCATTTATATTCATTGACTATGTCTCACATACAATAGCTTGTTTCATCCTTCTCCTTTCATTATTCTTCTTGAATGTCTCTTTTGCTTATCTTGTGCTTCTTTTCTAAATCTTAGACCCTCTTCCCTTCTTATAGATGAGCCTTGTATTCTTCTCCATATCTCTATCTTCAGGGGTTCCATGTATCTCTTCACTCTATAGTTGCTTATGAAGTTTGGCATTACTTCAACATACACCATTTGAAGCAATCTTATTCAATATATAAGGTCCATGACCTCCCTTGTCAAGATTATCCCTATGCTCCTTGATTTTTTATGCCAATACTAATTCTCCTTCTTCCATATCCTTATGCTTGATGTGCATATCATAATAGGCATTTTGTCTTTTCTTCCCATCATAAATGCTCATTACTACTTGTAAGTTTGATTCTCTTATTTGCTTCAATCTATGAATTCTTGGGATAATTCCAAAGTAGGTATCATGAATTTTATTGTTAGGACATCATTCATTCCATAAATTAGACTAAAATGGTGTAGCTTTAATGGTTGTTCTATATGGAATTCTCTATGCTCATAAAGCATAATGAAGTTTTTTATCCCAATTAATTCTTTTGGTATTCATCAGTTTTGTCAACATTATACACACTGCTTTATTAGTATTTCTAGTTAATCCATTAGCTTGATGACGATAGGGTGTTGACATTCTATGAGTTATCATGAAATAAGTAGTCATCCACTTTATGGCATCATTCCCTTTCTCACTTATCGATTCAATTGGTAATCTAAATGTTGTTATTGTATTTTCATATAGGAACTTATCTATTTCTTAAGCATCACTTTTATGAGTAGCCTTCGCTTCAACCCACTTTGTCAAGTGACTTGTTTCCACTATGATATATTCTATATGATAACTTTTAGCAGGTGGATGAATAGCTCCAATAAAATTAAATCCACATTTACTAAAGGGTATTGTAGTCATCAAGGTCTCAAAGTCATTTCATATTCATTCATCTTGACAAATTGTTTCACCTTGTTCCAACTCTTCCATAGGGAGAAAACTAAGCTCAAGCCTTTGTGAGTCACCTCATAGGGTGAGAACACAAGAGTGAGAAGATCAAGAACCTTTCAACTTGGAAGGCCCACAAGCCTAAGAAAACTCTAGTTAGAGTTAGGATCATGACCTAGACCTGCATTCTCTATGAACTTTATGCCTTGTGGATTAATACTCTTTGGCTTATTAGTCACCATATAGTAGGCTTCCATTCTTTCTTACGTCTGACCACTATGACATTCACAAGGCTTAAATCCCTAAGATCACCAAGTCTCAAAAGCGATTCTCCATGCTCACATTGAAAAATGGTGCACCCTAGATCATTCTATGTCTGAAGGGTGAGTTTTATTACATACACGTGTTGCATTCTAAACATCAAATCCACCTAAATGTTGGGGCTAGAAGCTTGCATATCTTGAGAGCTAGATGAAGCATAGTGTTGGTTTGTTGATATATTTAGGTAGTGTAAGGATTGTGAGAGCCTTGGTTGATTCAGGTGCAGCAACTAGTGTAGTTAGACTTTCATACTACAAAGACCTACAATTGAACATCAAGCTCATAGAATCCTATCTCATAGGTTTGGGAGGTGTGGAAACCCCTTGTTTGGGCATGGTGGAACTTCCTATTTACCTTCAAGATGTTCCAATGAAAGTCAAAATGCTAGTGTGTCACAATGAGGACCTTGTAGAGCCACTTGTCTTGGGTCAAGATTGGACTTATGACCATGCAGTCAACTTGAACCTAAGAAGTCAACTTCTACAAGTTTGGGTATAGGAACAATGCATTAAATTAGAATTAGAGAAGTGCATGCTCACAGATCATGGCACCACACACTCTCTTAGTTCCTTTAAGACTAATCTTCACGAACAAGATGTTGTATGTGCCAAAAGCTCTATGATCTAGAAGGACTCAATCATGGAAGGACAGTTGCGAAGGCAAGTTGACCCTGCTTCTTTTTTTAAGAGTAAAGCATCCATAGTAGTTCAACATTGGAAGCAAGCAAAACAGTACAAGACAACTGATATATCAAATAGACAAAGATCCTTCCAGAGTAAAGTAGTTCCATGCAAAAAGCAGATCTGGGTACGAAAAGGAGAGCAACCAGTATTCGTGCCAACACAAATCCCACCTAGGCAAGCCAACCATAGGAAGACAAGAACCAAGCAACTAGGACTAGCTCAACCAAAAGGTCTTCGACAAATTTGGGTACCAAAAGAGTTAGTTGTAGCTCAACAGGAGTGATTACATATGTGGGATCCCAAAGCACTCTTACATGCACAAAGGCCTATGCTCTCCACCATGCAAAAGGTCTCAACAAAGAAGACAAGGAGAGAAAAGGGTAAGAACTGAGCACAAAGAACAAAAGAAGATAAAATCAACCCTTCGGCAAAAGTAACAAGACATTTATCAAGGATATGGGTTTGGAATCAAAAAGTACTAGTAACTTCCATAGAACTGAAGAGCCAACCACGCTAGACATCCAGTTTCAGCAACCATCCAAAGAGGAAGAGGCCAGAGGTGATCTCTATAAGGCAACTACTATTCTAAAATCGATCCCTATAGGGAGGATTACATCATTTCAAGATCTAATCACCACCTCCAAACCAAGATTGCATCAAGTCTACAAGTAACATCAAAAGCCTCCACCAACAACAACCATGTGCCTTTGGCATAACCTTGTCTTTTGCACAATTTAGTTCATGAATTTCCAAAGTATGCATTAACATAGGGCCACATTACACGGTAGTGCATATACATCATTGAGAGATCCCAGGCACATGAGACACACCATATGTAAAATATTTTATTCATACTAACCTCTTTCTTCTTGTTTTATGCCATCACGAGCAAAAAAAAACAAAAACAAAAACAAAGAGAAAGAGAAGAAAGAAGAAAAAGAGAGAGACAAGATTGTGCGCTTGAACAATCTCATAAAGTGAACCATCAGAAAGGACATTCATCGACAAGAAAGACAAGCCAATGGTCAATCACCATGATGGAAGTACAACACGAAGAGATGAAGATTGACAGACCTTTCACCATGGTAAGAATTGTATGATTCAACAACACTATAACCATGATCGGTTAGGAAACCTCTTCATCGGCATACGCTTGAGCACTTAGCTCAAGATCCAACTTCTCGCACCATAATTCTCCCAATGCATTTCCCAAGTATGCATACATAAGGCTACATTAGAAGGCCGTGCACAAGGCACATTCTTCTTCCAACCCATGCACTAATGCACTTCCCATCAGTCATTATGGGTCACGAGTACTTGGCATGAAAACTAGGGAAGCCATCTTTGAAAACGAGAGGACATCAAAGTGACAACAACAAGAGCAAGGAAGCAATCCACTACCAAGAGCTATTCACAATCAACTCTGATAACCTCTTTTGAGCAGCTCACAATTTTTAAAAGCTCAACAATACAAGGGACTAAACATGAAGAATGGTACAAGCAACCCCGCTACAGGTGGAAGACAAACTGCTTTGGTGGAGACATGAGAAACTCTACCTCTCAAAGTACTACATGGAAAAATCATTGGAACAAGGGTCTGTCAGGGACAAAAAACTCAAGAGGGGGGCAGAGTGTTGATAGTCAAGGTCAAGCACAAGCATAGAAGCACATCAAGGAAGTGGACACACAAGAAGAAGGAGCATGTAGGGAGTTCCAAGAAGCACATGTCAAATTTTCAGAAGAAATCCCTATAAAAATAGTGATTTTTATCACTAAAAACCATTGTCAATACCATTTTCCATTTTGTTCAAGCCAAGGAGTCCTCGAGCTTGAGGAGTATTAGAAGTATCACCCTACCAATTTTCATAGAAGCACATCAAGGAAGTGGACACACAAGAAGAAGGAGCATGTACGGAGCTCCAAGAAGCACATGTCAAATTTTCAGAAGAAATCCCCATAAAAATAGTGTTTTTTATCACAAAAAACCATTGTAAATATCATTTTCCATTTTTGTAACTCCATTTCGATCAAACCAAGGATTCCTCAAGCTTGAGGAGTATTAGAAGTATCACCTTGCCCATTTTCATAAATTTTAGACTCCGTTCGAACCTTGAAATAAGCCCTGGAACCTAACTTTTAATTAGGCCGGACACTATGCCTAGACAAGGCCAAAACCACTCAAAAAACTATAAAAAGGTCTGGAGAGCTCATTTTTGGGGTTAGCTTGTTTTAGATTTGAGCTTTGTAAGAGATTTCTTTTGTAATCAAGGTCCTTCCATTGTTCCACTCTTTGATCTTACTTTGTGTGTGCGTGTGTGTATGTGTGTGCATGCTTGTATGCTTTCACTCACGTACTTGTGTCATTACTTGCTCACGATCTTCATACCGATCTTCACGTCTCCACGGATTGATATTTATGAGGCACAACTCCTCACGTTGGCACTTACCATTGTACTAGAGTGATACAAGTAGAGAGCTCAAGTATAGTCAAGTATATTTTTCCAATATTCCCCATCATACCATGATTATATCTTTATTTTTACATACTGAATTGAGAGGAAATGGAAAAAGAAAGTTGTTGAACTTTAGGTTGCCTTCAACCAGACACAAGGTGAGCTTGCAAATGCGAAAATCCCAATCAAGAGAGATCATAGAATAGTGTACAAACAATATCACCGAGAAATTCATGGCCTTATCATGATCAAAATGAGATGGAGCAGAAATCAAACATCATCAACAATATTACAATAGAGGGAACATAAAAAAGAGCATCTAGAAATGTGACAACAAATCATCAAAGTTTCCATAAGTTGATAGAGAAAGGTCCAAATGTTGTTCTTCCCTCGCATATGTCAGAAGAGAAGTTTAAAAACTTATTAAACCAGAGAAAGATATAGTTCTTGATATTCAAGAGACCCCATATAACCCATCCAATCGAATGATGCTCTACCTAAAGAAGGCATCTTAGTGCTAGATATAGATTTTCTTAGTAAGGAGAGCTTTGTGAATGTATTATAGAGCCTAAATCGAAGAAGGAGGACCGTTCCTAATATAAACCTAAATTTTGAGAGTTTTGGGTACATGATGAAACAATACAAAATGACTTATCTCTTTATGAACTAATAAATCCATAGACATGGAATGAGTTACATCCAAGTTTTAATCTCCTCCAAGATTCACAAGGAAAAACATGAAGTAGCATTCAAATGTAGAAAGAAAACTAATTTGAAGCTATGCCACTCACCAAAAGGATAAAGAATTAATATTGAGTCACATATACACAAGATTCCTCTTGATAAAGTTAGAGATTATACTAAGCGAGATGAGGGGAATCTCTTCTACCAATGACTTAGAAGGGTGCAACTAAGAAGGCTATTTGTTATTTAGGCACTCGTTTTGTGATAACGACTAAGAAATTATGTGAAGTGGAGTAAGCCATCCTTACATCCCACTCATATGTGCCTACAACTAGCTGATGGACACATGGAGAGACCCCTAGGTCTTCTTGAAGGAGTTTCCTTGACCACACGTGGATTTGGAAAGGCAAGAAATTATGAAATACTTTTAGGAAGACCCTTTCTAAGCGAGATGAAAGTGGTTCAAGACTAGGGATCCATTTCTATATATAGCTACAACATCAAGGCACAACTATGAAAATTAATATGCACAAAACTACATATAGATATTTATCACCTCTCTGATGGTGAACAATTCATCATGAAAAAGAACAAATATAGCTACAACATCAAGGCACAACTATGAAAATTAATATGCACAAAACTACATATAGATATTTATCACCTCTCTAATGGTGAACAATTCATCATGAAAAAGAAAAAAGCTCCACAAAGAGCAATGGGTCTAGTCAACATTCTCGGATGCAAGAAAACACCAAACTTTAAGTTGTACCAAGAAAAACGAAACGATCCAAGTCAAACAACTAAAACCTTTATTAAAAATCTAGAATATATTGGAACCTCTAATCTCAAATAACATGAATTCAATCCTTTTCTTTGGGCACACATTTTAAGTTCAATTGATGTAGGCGTTTCTGAAAACGGACTTATTCATTGTGAGTGTAGTTGATGATCCCATAAAATTGGAACTAGTACTTGAATTTATTAAGCTCACCAAAGAGGAGAATGGTGCATAAAGTGAAACTAAAAGAAAATAGATTGATTATCAAGGAATTAATATAGATATCACCTCATCTTTGAAAGAAGAATATCTATAAAACATTGGGACTATGATCTATACATACAACATGGAAGAATCCAAACAAACATTCTTCCAAGTCCATGTGAGAGAATTTGAGGATGATGAAGATAGTGTGCATAGTGGTTAGTCATAAGAAACAACCATTTTGGAGTTCCAGACCACTTTAAAAAATATCAGGTAGAAGAACACAAGTAATCCTAGTGATACCTAAGAAAGAATGAACAAAAAAGGAGAGCTATGATAATAAGGAGGAAATAAAGAAAGTGTTCATTATAGTCAAAGAGGATGGTGAGCTTGGATTTTATGTTGCTAGTGATGTATCTATGTTATGAATACATGAGACAACCATCCACTCCTATTTTCCAATCATCCATTAGAAGAGTAGTTGGCAAGGAATTTTATAAATTCCTAGATGGAATCTCTAGATAAAATCAAGTGCCAATAGTACTAGAAGATCATGATGAAATAAGTTTTGTGATAGAGTGGGGAATCTATAATTTTCATATGATGCCATTTGGCCTATGCCCCAACCATATTCCAAAGGTTCATGTGCCACGATTTTTCAAGGATTTTTTTATGAAATTTTTGTACATGTACCTTGATAATTCATGTGCATACTCTCATGCACACAAATATAATTTACTAGATCTCATAAAAATATTTGACAAGTATACCTTGTACAAAGTCTATTTATCCTAAGAAATATGTACTCATGGTTCACCAAGGTGAGATACTTGGGCACATAACTTCAAAAAATACCATATCAATAGAATAAGATAAGATTAGAGCAATTTGTAGAGCTTCCATGGCAATATAATGCTAAAGAATTACAAGTCTTTATGGGGCATTGTGCTTATTATGGATAATTCATGCATATGTATGCAACCATCACTAGGCTATTGAATGGAATATTGAATCCTCTTGAGTGCACGGACCTGTGAGCACTTTTTATGAGACCTCAAACGACACCTCATATCGGCCCCAATACCTAAAGCCCTAGATTGGAACAATTTGTTCCATGTCGATGTAGATGCCTCACAATTTTTCAATAGGATGCATCTTTTCACATTGAGCTAATGCGGATAGTTTATATTTCCGCATTGCTTATGCAAGTAAATAACTTATCCTTGTAAAATAAAATTACTTGGCCATCAAGAGAGAAGACTTACAAATTTTATATGCTGTTAAATATTTTTTTCATTATTTATCAAAAAATAAATTCAAGTTCTTTTCAATCATCAAGGCTTACAATAAATTATCAATAACTCTTGCACTATTAGTAGGTTATTATGCTAGTTCTTACTTCTAATGGAGTATGATTTTGAAGTGGTAGTGAAGAACGGCATCAAGTCGCATATGTTCTAACCATCTATTGAGCATACCTAGTGATAATCCCATCTAAGCAACCAATGATGGCTTACAAGAGAGGTATTTATTTAACATCTAAATGGTACCCAAGTAGGTGTAATTTTCAGCACCTATCTTGACTTTCAACCTAGTATCTCCTAATGTACAATTCTTCAAAGAAGAAGTGATGAATGAAATGAACAATTCAATGCTTGTTGCATACATCATAGAGAATTTTAAGGAATCCTTTCTTGTGGCATGCCAAAAGATGAGCATAACACATTAATACCTGAGGCTCAACTGGATTTCTTTGAGGAATTTGCAAAACATGCAAAGATGTGAAATTTATTAGACACATATGGAACACATGATGCATGATTATGTTAGGTTTTTGTGCCACTTTCCAAGCTATTTGAACCAAGTATGATACTTTATACTATGTATCTTCATGTCCATCATAGAGCACACACCTAGTGGAATATTTTAAATATTCCACTTATCGGACTATCATAAATGCACTCAAATAGAAATCCAGACAAGGGGATGCTCATGATTATTCTCTTATGGAAAATATGCTCTACAAGCAAGGTAAAGATAATTTCCTCCACCTCTGTGTTCATGAGATGATTTTTTATGAATACTCGAAGCTCCATGCTCAAGTGTTGCATG
The DNA here is from genome assembly GCA_020310875.1 of Ceratopteris richardii. Taxonomy (NCBI): domain Eukaryota; kingdom Viridiplantae; phylum Streptophyta; class Polypodiopsida; order Polypodiales; family Pteridaceae; genus Ceratopteris; species Ceratopteris richardii. The sequence continues at coordinate 206,052,055 of CM035411.1, forward strand.
TAGAAACTTTTGTAAAGATTGGATAATGCAAAGGATTCTACTTCTTTGTTTTTTGGTGGCTCATCCTACACATCAATGGACAAACATTCATGAAAATCTCCAATACATGCCAAAGAACTAAATATCCACTTAATAAATATCAAATTCTTCATAGGCATATGATGGAAGGACACATATTTTCCAAGTTGAGAATACAATTCATCTATTCTATAAGCTCACCTATGAAAGTATCTCATTCCAAGTACATAATAAGCACCATAGATTATCTGACCAAATTGGTTGAGGCATGTGCTACAACTAAGAATGATGCTGAGATAAATATGAGATTTTGATTCAATTAAGTCTTCACATGCTTTGGCCTTTCTAGTAGTATAATGAATGATGTAGGTGCTCATTTAAAAAAAAAAGTTACAAAGGCATTATAAAAAGCATTCTTGATTGACCATAAGAGATTAACTCCATAGGACCTACAACCTAATGGTCAAATTGAGAGATCCAACAAAGTTCTATGCATTATTCTACTCATAATAGTTAATAGTGGATGCTTAGATTGGGATAAGCAATTGCATTGTGTAGTATGGATTATCGAGTTTCTTACAAGATTGCACTTGTGAGCTAGTAGTCCATTCAAATTGGTATACAAATAACATAAATCTTAGTTCCGACTCACAAGTCAGCACGAGACTGTTAGTATATTTTGCTATTGATGTGTGTAGCCACACTTAGGAATACCCAAACACTTTTTTACCTCTTTAGGAGTTTTTTCCCCTTACTGGGTTATAAAACTATATTTCTATTAGAGCAACTTAGCTTTTGTACATTCACTTAGTAATACACATATTTTTGGGGTCCAAGATTATTCTTCATCATCATGTTTTTTGCATGCTTCCCTAGCCTTTGAATTCCAATGATTGGTTTTAGACTAGGTCACTACTTTCTATAGGGCATCCTTGACACCCTTTTGTACAAAGGTCAAGGATTTGAACCACTTGTGCACACTATTCTTAATGATATTTTAGATTCTTATCAAAGGTTTTCTTTATAATCTTAATTTAATGATGGAAGCATATTCAAATTCCTTTAATTTTGAGGATTTATTCTCTATTTTGTTGTAGGAAGATCAATCTAAACCAAACATGCCAATTATGCATGTTATAGATCAAGCTTTCTTAGCTAATCACAACGTCAAAGCTAGATTGAGCTCATCTACTAGTAAGAAAAAAATTGATAATTTTGTACAATAAAAGAAGATAAGGATGACAAGAAAGCAGAAAAGAAAAAATAGTTTTGCAATTAGTATAAGGCAAATGATCATGTCATTAAGATTTCTTCTAGACTAACTTCAAAAGAGGAAGGAAAGAAAAGGTTCAAATGGTGGTTATAGACACCTCTACTCCTAAATCTGAGTCTAGTAATATTGTTGGCATTTAGCACTCATTGAAATTAATTTACATCTTCTCATGGATAGTTTATGTTTGTAATAAACTCAGATGTTTGGTATTTTGACAATGAGGCAACACACATATCACCTCGCATACCACTTGAGCATGTTCCTATGGCGAGTATTATCACATGTGCTAACACTTCCTCTTATCCTTTTATGGGATTTGGGAAGATTATTCTTATTGCTACAAATGGTCGCACATTCATTTTATCAAATGTTTAATATCTACCAAGGATCAACAAGAGCTTTAGAAATTTTTTATCAATGTCAACTAAAAATATTCTTAGAAGTGAAATTTGTTAGTGACAGATGTGCAGTTCTGGATATCTTTGATGGTGATAGAAATAATTGTGTTTGGAATGATATGTTGTGGTTTGTATAAGCTCATAAATTATGGAAAATTTGTGAAGTATATGTGAATATTCGCAAGCTATTTCAGGTCCAAAAATTTGGATTGGCCATTTGAACATTAGGAATTTTCTTTACCCATCAAATTCAAAATGGTTTCCTTTTTAAAAAACCTTGAGGCACTTTCTAAGAATGTTTGTGAGTGCTATATTTTGGGTAAAATGCAACATTATTGATTTGCTAAAGATGTGGTAGTAAAATGTCAATGATACTTAAGAGCTGAATGAAACATGCTCCTTGCTCGTAGTGATATTTGTGGTCCCATGTTTACATCTTCTTTTCGGAATCACCTTTAATTGGTGAATTCATATATGATTTCTCTAAGCATGTATGGGTGTATCCATTGAAAGTAAAGTCCAGATTGTTTATGTGCTTTGATTAATTCCTAATTATGGTTGAAAATATATCAACAAGCAAAAATGGGCATCATCCATTCTGATGAAGTGAGGGAGTATAAGTCTTGTGAGTTTAATGCATTTTCGGCTAAGGTTTGAATAATACATCAATGTATAGTGAGACATGCACCTCAAGAGAATGGATTTGCTAAGAGGAAAAGTATATCTCTAACGAAATAATGAGGTGTATGGTGAAAAGTGAGGCTCTATCACATAGTTTCATGCTTCAGGTTGCTATGGGTGCAACATATGTACTTAGAAAGTGCTCCATTAAATCTTTGTATTTCTATCACTCCTCATGAGGCTTGGTATGGTCATAATGTTGGAGTTCAAGGGCTTCAAAAAAATGCAAAAAACACAAGAAATAAGAAGAGTCTTGGAGCACCACATAACAATAAGTGTATTACAAAGTGAATGTACAAAGATAAGTGATTGGTTAGTCTTAAAGGTGTAAATACAAGTTGGGGGGAAGAGGACCTTCTAAATATGGAAAAACGAACTTCACTGGTAAATGTGCTAACACATATCACTACCAAAATATATAAAAAAATCCACATTGAAGTGATGTAGTTAACAAGGAGATGGAACTCATGTACGAGAAAGTGCGGAGCTATGTGGAATGAGATCAATCTACGAAAGGAGGTAATTCCAAAGATTTACAAAAATCTTCAAACTAGCAAAGAATCTCTCCTTGACATAATGATAGTGCAAGTGAATGTGCTTTACATGAGCACGAAATAGAGGGCTCCTTGAAACTAACAATGTGCTCTAAGTGTTGCTAAGGATGGTGGTGGTAGAAGATTGACCAACACCCAAGTCAACCAAAAGGTGCTTGAGACACATAAACTCAACAGTCATTATGAAAGCTACCCTATACTGAACCTCACATTTAGACATACCCATAATAGGCTGCTTCTTACTTAACCAAGATATGGATAAGCTACCAAGCATGAAGCGAAGACCATTGATGGACAATCTAAGTCAAAAGCATGTAAATCTAGTGGCAATCATCCTCCTAGGATAAAACAATCCAAGTAGCCGGGTACCACGCAAGTAGCAAAAGATGCACTTAACTATCCACCTATGCTTGAAACTTGAGAAATGCATGAAATTGCCCGTCTGATTGAAAACAAACTGAATATTAGGCTGAATTATGCATAAGTAAAATTCAAGCATCCAAAACCTACTTTTAGAGAACAACGTCAAATGCATCTCCAAAATCATGAAGACTCAATCGTAAACTTGTTTCCATGGGAGTTGGATCTTGTTGTTCTAAAAAATGAACATCATATGCCCTTTGAAAGGAGGGGACTTCTTATAATTACAAATTTATCTGCCTAGGTGGCCAATAGATTTTTCAATCATTCTTTTGGAGGGTTTTCAATGTTGGAAACAATCTTTCTTTCTAGGTCTTCGAGAGAGCTTCACCCCCTAATAGAATTCCACAATGTAACAAAGTAGCTAATCAATTCTTCAAGTAAATCTTGTTTCTAGTTGATATGGCCCTTTTAACAACCTATGAAACCATTAAACTCCTTCAGGATGAAAAGAAGAGGTATCCTATGTCTTCTCTATGACGGAAGTAGCACTTACACCATGGAGGCACCACAAATTTTTCTAGCTTTGAAATTTGTCTGGACTCCTTGACGAGGGATTTCCTACATCAATGTCACTTTTTTATTCTCTATGAGAGAATGCCAAAGGGCCAAGAACTTGAAGTCCCATCTGAAGCAAGGCCAGAATAAAAAAGACCTCCTATCAAGAGAAGCATGAAAATCCAAGTTCTTCTTGAGCCTAAGGATTTTATCCAAGCTACAACCATTATGCCATCTATTCGCTTCAAATCTTAGGGGATCTTCTTCAAGAAGAAGGAAAATCTTTGCATTTTCCTAGACATTAATTATGTTTCTTAATAAGAGCCAATGTTCATAGTTGTAAAAAAGTAAGTCTGTGATCTAAGGATCCGACTGGTTCAGACAGATCTAAAATCGGACACCGTTTGGTCATCCGTATGAATGACCAAAGATCTTGAGTCTAGACTTAGTAGAAGGTCATTTACTATTGTAACCAAGTAATCCACTTAGCCTAGTGGTAAAGATTGAAGGGTGTGAAGGAGGAGGTCTTGGGTTCAACCCTGATGGGGTACATGGAGAGAGTGTTTTTTGCCCAAAGAGCTCTAGAACCTTCTAGAAGCATCTACTTGAGTTAAACTCTGGCTAAGTGGGACACTTGTCACACATGTAGTTACATGGATGACACTTGGATGGTTAGTATCCACCTGCCCAAGCAAGCAGTCCCCTAGAGAAATCTATATATAGAGGCATATGGTTGGGAAGAGAGTCATTCATTGATGAGCATTTCCTATGGTTACGTTGTTGCATTGGTATCAGAGCTTCCATGGTCTTTCTTGCTCATAGATGTGTTGAAGAATCTGGCCAAATTCTTCTTGGCGAGCATACTTTAGAGAATAGATTGCAAAAAGATTTTTTTCAACTGTGAATGTTCAGCGGATTTGAGCCCGCAACCTGCTAGTTCTTAGCATACTCCTTTATCCAAGAGAGCAACACGACTCAGTTAGTTATTACTCTGCAGTTATTATCAGGATCGTAAACAACGCTACTGAAAGCTCCTTCATCAAGATCATAAGGGAAAACGGCTAGCGGGTTCAAACCCTCGACCTCCCAGGATGAAGGACGTTCTGTTATCCACGGAGGCAAGCCGTTAGTGTGACAAAATACTGCGTCAAGCTTAGTCTGATCTTATGTTGCCATTGTAGAACTCCATTCCAATAGAGTAAAAGAGCGTGCATAGAGAAAAATACGTGTTCTGAGGCACAAGTTTCGAACCTCTGACCTCCACGTAGAAGAGGTTTCTCTAATCCAAGATTGCTTATCCTTCTTGTGATCTATACCTTCTGCTTTGTATATCATAAATTATGCATGCACGTTGTCAGCTCCTAACTCAGAACCATAGCATAATATAGAAGTGAAAGAAGATCATGGCTGAATGAATTGATCCTTGGACGTGGATGATTAATTTGCAACGAATTCACCATTACAATAAAGGCGTTTGGTGATGTTCAATTCTCTGCATACTACTACTAGTTCTGGTTCTGTCTCTACAGATCCTAAGCGGAGATTCTTTTTGTGTATTCTCTTGAGCTTGCTGATATTCCGAACCAAAACAAATTGCATATCTTTGGTGAGGAAAGCCGAAGAAAGCTAAAGTTTTGGGAAAAGTTTAAAGGAAGTGGAGCTATGGACTGAAGATCTGGAGGCCTAACTTTGTCATTATTCTAGCACTCTCAGCTAGAATCAAGTCGACCTCGATAGAACAAATCATTAGGGACGATTTCTTATGATATTCTTGCATAGCTCTTTTGATTTTGTTGCACGCACCACTTGCATTAGGAATACTAAGTTAGTAAGTTTAATAATGCTCTCTGTGCAAGATCCTCATTCATGACTAGACCACTAGCAGTTTCACGTGCATTGCATTCATCTGCACCTATCGTTTCAAATACTATTCATGCGTTTGATGCATCAAAAATAGAATCAATGATTGTAGCATTAGACATTGAGGATTCTACGAGGAAAGGGGAAACTAACACTACCTTAAATGAGAGGAAAGATATGGAAGGTAGGATGTTGCTAGTTGAGGAAAGACTTGGATGTTTGTCCAATATTCCGGATGAGGTTGCAGAAGCCTGTCAATCTTTTGATGGAATCCAAGATAACCTTAAGGCTATTCTGAACTTACTTCAGACGCCTAGGGATATCAGTAAGGCTACTTTGGGTAGTCACACAGGTACGATTGCAACTTCACCAATGTCTGTTAGGATGGACAAGGATAAGGGATTATCATCTCCCCATACAGACATGTTTCCCCTAACGGGAAGTATGAGCCATCTTAGTTTGGTATCTCCTACTCCCTTGTTTGCTAATTCGGTAGGGATGTCAGGAAGTCATAAACGCCTAGTGGATCTTTCCTTATGAAAGGAGATACGTCCTCCTTACTTCTCTAGAGAGGATAATGATAGGAATAAAGATGCGGTTTTGACCTTCTTAGGGAAGTGGAATGATGGCCACGAACTCAAGTATACCCCGATCATGTGAGAGTAGTAGAAGCAAGCCTATCACTAGGACCCAAGGCTTATACTTGGTGGATGAGTCTCTCTAGACTCACAAGAAACCTACTACCTAGGTTGAATTTTCTCACCTCTTCAAGAAAGAGTTTCTCCCTGAGAATGAGGAGGAATGCAACTGGGAGGTGTGGGATAAAATTCAATAGAAAGGTAGACCGTTATTAGTTTATATTTCAGAATACCGAGATGTTATTCTGAAATTAAAAAACTTAGATGACTTTCATTGTCTTCACTGTTTTCTCAGAGGACTCAATCAATGAATGTGAAATGAAGTCAAAAGACATGCACCTAAATCCCTGGAAGAGGCGATTAAGGTTTCCCAGATTTATGAGGATAACTCACGTCTGGATGTCCCGCAAGAAAATAGTTATTCCCATAAGAATAACATTAAGCGCAAGGGAAAAGGGGCAAGATCAAATGAAAGGGTATCTAAAAAATCTCGTATTTTTAGACACGTGCTTTCTCTAGAAGATCATGTGAAAGCGCAAAAGGAAAATTTGTGCTTTAACTGTCTCAAGCCAAGACATCGAAGTCATGCCTGTCCAATTGCAAGAGAAAGTAAGATCTCTTTGACTGACAAGGGAAAGGGTAAGCAGCAGATACATCTGATTCAAACTTTGGACTTGGATACAAATTCAAGTGCAAAGAAGGTTTAGATAATGCACTATGATAGTACCCATAAATGCCAAATCTCCAAAAACATGTGGCAACCTCAAGAGTTTGGTCCACATGATTCGGTCAAGTTGCATGGATCATTCAAAGGGCAGACCATCCGGATAATGGTGGATGACTCTGCTATGCATAATTTTATTAATTATGTGTTAGTGAAAAAACTAGCTCTTCCTCAGAAACCATCTCCTCATAAATACATTGTTTACATGATGCACGATCAAGACATCCATGTTTGGGACACAATGATATCTAATTTGGAACTAGAAATCCAAGGATTTAAAGACACTTTGGACTTCCAAATAATGAACATGGACCGGGTAGATCTAGTATTAGGGAGAGTGTGGCTATGGAGTCTAGGACCTTCATTGACCAGGCGTTATCTTACTAATACTTTGTAATTCCAATGCGACGGTGTAGTGTATAAAATCAAGCGCGAGCATGATGTTCCAAGTATCCCTTTGATTTCATATGCTGAACTTAAGAAACTTGTAAATATTGAAGCCAAGACTCAAGCTTTTCTTGTCCTTGGCACTGATGTAATGAATATACATAATACAAAGCAAGTTTCTTATGTCTAATCTTTTATTCCTCGTGAAGTTCATACTAAATTAAACAATTTAATGAAGGATTTTAAAAATGTATTCCTTAAGGAACTACCCCACGCCTTGCCACCCTCTCATCGAAACATCGATCATAATATAGATCTGTTTCCAAGAACCAAGCCAAAATCTCAAAACCCATATGGCCTCCCCTATGTCCTGAATTCAAAAGTTGAGAATCAGATTCAAGACTATTTGGATAAAGGATTTATCCACCCAAACTAGTCTCCTTGGAGCACCCATCCTTCTAGTAAAAAGGAAAGATGGAACTATGAGGCTATACGTAGATTATAGGATGTTAAATAATCTTAAAATAAAGAACAGGTATCCCATGCCTCTAGTCGAAGATCTTTTTGATAGCTTAAAGGGGGCTAAAGTCATTTCTAAGATTGATTTACACCAAGGTTATCATCAGGTTAGAATCAAAGATATGATATTCCCTAGGCAGCCTTTCGAACAAAGTATGGTCACTACGAGTTTTTAGTGATGTTGTTTGGGTTGACAAACGCACCCACAACATTTATGACTTTAATGAATCAAGTGCTTAAGCCGTACTTGGGATATTTTTTCATAGATTTTCTTGATGATATTTTGATCTACAATAAAGATCATGAAAGTCACTTAGAGCACTTGGAAAAAGTTTTTCAACTTCTTCGTGATAATAAAATTTACGGTAAAGAGTCAAAATATGAATTCTTTATCCTAGAAGTAAAGATTTTAGGCCATATATTTCCACGGAAGGAATCAAAGTTGACCCTGAAAAGATCCAAGCGATTCTTGAATGGCCTGAGCCCAAGACAATTTGAGAACTACAAAGTTTTCTTGGATTGGCAAGATATTATCAGAAGTCTTTGGCTAGATATGCCAAGGTTGTAGTACCTTTGACGGATCAACTCAAAGGGAAGCATCAAAAGATAAATTGGAAAGAGGAACAAGCAAAGAGTTTTCAAGAACTTAGACTTGCTTTAGATCGGCCCCGGTTCTACAAATTGTAGATCCGAATAAACCTTTCCAATTAGAAACGGATGCAAGTTCATCTATAGTAGGAGCACTACTAAGCCAAGATGGTTGACCAATAGATTTCGAGAGCAGAAAGCTAAATCCTACTTAACAAAACTACTCTACGTATGAGCGAGAGATGTTTGCTATTATAAATGCTCTGAAGAAATGGCACCATTACCTATATGGATCAAAGTTAACCATAATCTTTGATCAAGAGAGCATCAAGTGGTTTGCAAGCCAACCAGATTTGAGAGGTAGAAAAGCAAGATGGGCCGAACAGTTACAAGAGTTTGATTATGAACTAATATATAGAAAAGGAAAGTTCAATGCAATGGCAGACACCTTAACTCGGATGCCTATGTTGAACAACCTAAGTTTTGTACAAATTGAAAGTGCTTTTATTTCAACTTTGAAATGAAGCTGCAAAGAAGATCCAAGCTACAATCAAGCATGGAAAATAGCTCAGCAAGTTCATGAGAATAAAGCAAGTACTTTTGAGAGAAAGTTTAAACACTATTGTCTCCAAGATGAATATTTGCTTTATAAAGGTAAGGTTTGTGTCCCAACTATGCTGGACATATGAAATCAAGTACTTTTTCAATGCCATGATGCTCCAAGTGCAGGACATCCTAATATTAACTGAACCTATGACTTAGTTAAATGATATTTTACATGCCTATTTTACATCGATATGTGCAAAACTATGTATCCAAATGCCATAAATGTTAAGTCAATAAGTTTGAACGACTTAAAGTTGGAGGATTGCTGCATCCTTTGGAAATTCCCAAAGGAAAGTGGGAAAGTATTTCCATGGATTTCATTTCTAGATTACCCCGCACTAAGAAAGGCTTTGATTCAGTCTGGGTTGTAGTTGATTGATTGACTAAACTTGCTCAGTTTATTCCAGTCAAGACTACTTATAAGACTCCAGAACTTGCAAAAATATTTGTAAATCAACTTTATAGACTGTATGGTATTCCAGTAGATGTGGTTTCTGATAGAGATGCTCGATTTACAAGTCATATTTTGTGAGCAGTCTTTAGTAGATTTGAAACTAAACTAAGTTTAAGTACAGCTGAACATCCACAGACGGATGGATACACAGAGAAATTTAATCAAATCTTGGAAGACATAGTCAAAGCTTATGTTACTTCCTAATAGACTGATTGGAAAGACTATCTTTCTTTAGCTGAGTTTGCCTATAATAGTGCCAAGAATTCATCAACTGAATTTAGTCCATTCATGTTCATGTATGGGTTCGAGCCTAGGTCTCCGTATGCTGTAGGACTTCAAAATGAACGAGTTCAAGCAGCTCAAGAATTCCTTCAAGACATGAATTTTAAACTCGAGTTAGCTAAAGAAAACTTAAAGAAATCTCAAGATCGTGCAAAGGCTTATGCCGATCCGAAGCAAAGAGATGTTACTTTTCAGGTTGGCGATCAAGTTTATCTTCGTATTCCTGAAAGATCGAAAACATTCAAGATTGATCAATGTGCGAAGTTATCACCTAGATATTGCGGTCCTTTTCCAATCACCAAGAAAGTTGGTTTGTGGGCTTATGAATTGCGAATTCTAGATGATAGTTGGATTCATCCAGTGTTCCATGTTAGTTGTCTTAGGAAGAGTCTGACAGATTCAGATAATCTAGTTGGACAACAGGTTATACTTCCACTTCCAATAAATGAAACAGTTCCTCATGAGCCTGAAAGGATACTTCGCACCTGAGATAAACCTATAAGAAGTCATTTGTATGAAGAGTGCTTAGTAAAATGGAAGGATGGAACTAAAGAAAATTCAACATGGGAAAAAGTATCCACAATCCAACAACGTTTTCCAACTTTCCAATTTTAAGTTGGTCCCAATTAAAGAAGGTTTTCTACTTTCAAGTTTTATGTGGATAAACCAATCATGTTCTTCAAGATCTAGAATATGATAAGGTTTTTTGCTTTCAAGTTCTAAGTAAATAACCTATTTGAATGAATGCATGTTCTTCAAGTTTTAGAACATGAGGCTCAGGGGTTGCATATAGTACATATATAGCTCAATTTTTGAGGACGAAAATATTTTCCAAGGGCAAAAGAATGTAATAAAGTAAGTCTATGATCTAAGGATCTGTCTGGTTTAGACGCATCTGAAATTGAACACCATTTGGTCATGTGTATGAATGACCAAAGATCTCGAGTCTAGACTTACTAGAAGTTCATTTACTTTTGTAACCAAGTAATCCACTTAGCCTAGTGGTCAAGACTCAATGGTGTGAAGGAGGAGGTCTTGGGCTCAACCCCCATGGGATACTTGGGGAGAGTGTTTTGCCCAAAGAGCTCTAGAACCTTCTAGAATCATCCACTTGAGTTAACTATGGCTAATTGGGACACTTGGCACACATGTAGTTACATGGCTGACACTTGGATGGTTAGTATCCACCTGCCCAAGCAGGGAGTCCCCTAGAGAGAGCTATATATAGAGGCATATGGTTGGGAGGAGAGTCATTCATTGATAAGCATTTGCTGTGGTTACATTGTTGCAATAGTCCACTTGCTTAGCTAGATCAATGTCCTCAAATCTAATCCATTGTCTTTTGCCATGATTCTAGAGGCGCTTCTGTAGAGAGTACGTGCATTGAAGCAAAATCAAAAGAAGAGTGTACTCACAAAAGAAAGAGTGTGAGAGACTCAAAGTGAGTAGACGAAGAAATGGGTAAAATCACATGGATTAGAAATGAGATTGCCAAGAGCATGGAGTAGGATCCTTGTTGATATATTTAGGTAGTGATGTGTGTGAACACACTAGGACTACCGGGGCACTTTTTTCCCTCTTTAGGAGGTTTTTTTCCCCCGGCTTGTATATACGCCTATTGCCCTAATGGGCTACTTATCTTTGTACATTCTCTAGTAATACATTCAGTATTATGTGTTTGTGCTCCAAGCTTCTTCTTCTTCCTTGTGCTGTTCGCGTGCTTCTGCAGACGTCTATCTCTAGCAATTGGTATCAGAGCAGGTCGTAGTTTCATCTAGGGCGTCGTCGACACTCCTCCATTTGCAGTCTTAGAATCGCACGAATTTTGGTGAGCATACTTAGTGTGTTTTCGAGAGCTGGTTTCAGCCTCCGAATGCACTATCGCAATGCTTGTGCAGGCTATTTCATCTTTTTGGGCCAAAGGTATATACCAGTTTCTGTTCGCTAGTATAAGCATCTTGAAGTCTACTACAAGTCTAGCAAAATTTGTCTGGGCACTTTCGTTCAACTTTTTGAGATACAATCAATTTTCTGCATCAAGGTATTTTAGTCATCGACCATGGCTAAAAGCAGTGATGTAGTTTGTTTGTTGGCTGTTGAGGATAAGTTGGATGGTACCAACTACCCATTATGGGCTTATATGATGCGACATGTATTGGTTGCAAAATTATTGTGGAACATTGTGCAGGGTGTTGAAAGACATCTTGTTACCCCTATAATGACAGGTACTGCAAATACAGGTGCTGGAGCTGATGAAGATCGTGTCAAAGATGATATTCCACAGATTCTTGTTCGTGCTGTTGTTTCTGCTGCACCTACTGCAGAGCAGATTTGATGGGATGGCAGAGATGCCGAGGCACATGCATTGATAGCTTTGTCTGTCAAACGTGCCATTATTCCTCACATTCACTCTTGTAGAATAACTAAGGATGCTTGGGATACACTTACCACATTGTACCAAGCTAGGAATGAGGCTCATGTTGCTTACCTCCGAACCACATGAATGAAGGTGATTCTATGGACAGTTTCCTAACGAAGGTCAAAGACTTGAAGGAAGAGTTGATTTCTGTTGATGAGGTTATACCAGATATCTCACTTGTGCAGACAGTTCTGAATGGTGTTCTTGATTCATATCAGAGTTTTGCTTCTACTCTTCGGTTGATGATGAAAGGAAATCCAAATGCCTTATCATTTGAGGAGTTAGTCTCTGTTTTGTTGCAGGAAGATCAGTCCGGGCAAAACAGGTCCATTATGAGAGTTGCAGATCAAGCTTTCCTGGCTAGTCAGAAGGGCAAAGGAAAATGGAGCTCTTCAAGTAGTAAGCAGAAATCTGCTAATTCTCAATATTCGAAGAAGGAAGATAAAGATGAGAAGAAATCAAAAAAGCAGAACTTGTTTTGTAAGTACTGTAAAGGGAATGATCATATCATAAAGAACTGTCCAAAACTAGCTACTAAAGAGGCAAAGAAGAAAGAGGCTGGAATGGTTGTTGCAGAGGCCTCTCTACACCAAAAATAGAGTCTGCAAATCTTGTGCAGGAAGAAGAATGGGTGTTTACTACTGTTTGCAGTTTTGACCCATCTTCTCATGAGCAATGCATGTCTGCAGTAGACTCAGATGTTTGGTACTTTGACACTGGTGCGACCAAACATATTACCTCGCAGCGCTGTTTCTTCTCTTCACTGGAGTCTGCCCCTATAGGGAATACTGTTACATGCACCAACAAATCCTCTTATCCTGTTATGGGAGTTGCTAAGATGATTTTGACTATTGCTGATGGTAGTTCTTTCACTTTGTCAGATGTTGTATTTGTGCCAGGGATCAAGAAGAATCTGTTGTCAGTTTTTGCATTAGCCAAGATTGGCTTGGTTGTGAAATTTGTTGATGATAGATGTACAGTTCATGATCTCTCAAATGGCAATGTTATTATTGCTTCTGGCATTTTATGTCGTGGTCTATATAAGCTCATAGATTATGAAAGATCTGAAAATGATTTGGCATGTGCAATAAATGATTCTCAGGCTATGTCAGATGCAAAGCTTTGGCATGCACACTTTGGTCATCTGAATTTTACTAGTTTGCTACACCTGCAAAAATCTGAAATGGTGTCCTCTTTGCCCAAACTTGAGGCACCTAGAAAACATGTTTGTGAAGGCTATATTTTGGGCAAAATGTAGCGTTCCTCCTTTCCAAAAGATGGTTCAGTTCGGGGTACACAGAAATTGCAGCTTGTACATAGTGATGTCTGTGGTTCTATGCAGACACCCTCTTTTGGAAATTACCTTTACTTCATGACTTTCATTGATGATTGTTTGAGGCATGCATGGGTATATCCACTCAAAGCAAAGTCCGAAGTGTTCATGTGCTTCAAACAATTTTTGGTTTTGGCTAAAAATCTGTCAGCATGTAAAATAGGCACCCTCTATTCTGATCGAGGGGGGGAATATATGTCTTTTGATTTTAATGCATTTCTGGCGGAACATGGGATAAAACACCAGTGTAGAGTGTAGTATACACCTCAAACTAAATGGAGTTGCTCAACGAAAGAACAGGTCACTAATGGAGATGGCAAGGTGCATGGTCAAGAGTCAGGCTGTACCACATAGTTTCTGGCTTGAGGTTGTCATGTGTGCAGCATATGTACTAAACAGGTGTCCCACTAAAGCACTCCAATCTATCACTCCATATGAAGCTTGGCATGACCGCAAGCCATCTGTTGCTCATCTGCATGTTTTTGGTTGTTTGGCATATGCACTATTGCCTGAACAACATCGCAGAAAATTTGATGATAAGGCAGTAAAATGTATTTTTGTTGGGTACAATTCTGAAAGTAAAGGCTATTGTCTGTATCATCCACATACTAAATGCATTCTGGTTAGCTGTGATGTTGTCTTTGTGGAAGATGCTATTGAGCCATTTCTTTCATATACTAAGGAGACATCTGTTAGCTCCAAAGACATGTATGATACTTTGATGCCTCTTTTTAGAGGTGGATAGTCTAGTGCTTGTCCTAATGAGGCAACCTCTCAGCCTTTGCAGGTTTCATATGATGATGCAGATTATTCCATTTCTGATGCAGATTTACATGATGCACTTGTTGATGAGAGAGTTGATATTGAGCAGGCAAAAACTATGCCAAAATGGTTGGTGTACACTTTGCATGATAGCAAATTAGATGCACCTTCGTCATATCGTACTCGTTCAGGCTCTCATAGTGCCTCCTTTGCATCAGATTGCTATGCTATGGCTACGTCTAGTCTCTGTGATGAGAATGAGCTTGTTTCTTTTGATGAAGCACAGAATTCAAAAAATTGGATGGGTGCTATGCAATCTGAATATGATGCTATAGTGAAGAATGGTACATGGTCTTTATGTGACTTGCCTCCTGGCAAGAAGGCCATTCGTACTAAGTGGGTATACAAGTTGAAGTGTAAACCTGATGGTACAGCTGAAAGGTATAAGGCTAGGCTTGTTGCAAACGGTTATGTGCACGAAAGAGGCACTGATTTTGATGAGACCTTTGCACCTACATGCCCTATGACTACTGTTCAGAGCATTTGTGCACTTATAGCCCATCATGATTGGAATGTACATCAGTTGGATATTAAAAATGCATTTCTGAATGGTGACTTGCATGAAGAAGTGTATGTTTTTCAGCTTCGCGGCTTTGTGCAGAAAGGGCATGAAAACCAGGTGTGCAGGTTAAAGAAGGAATTATATGGTTTAAAGCAAGCACCACATGCTTGGTATGAGAAGATACATGCCTATCTGATTGCACATGGTTTTGAGAACAGTGCAACTGAAAGCACCTTATATGTTAAGCGTGCTAATGACGTGCTTCTAATCATTGTTGTCTATGTTGACGACATGCTGCTCATTGGTCCTATTGAGAAGCATATTGCTGATTTTAAGGCTGATTTGCATGCCTCATTTGAGATGTCTGATTTGGGGCATTTGCATCACTATTTGGGCATTCAGTTTATGCAACTTGATGGTGGAATGGATTTGTGTCAAACAAAATATATTGACACATTATTGCAACGTTTTGGCCTTGAAGACTATAAGCCTATTGCCACTCCTATGGAGACAGGTTTACGATTGAGTCTTCATGATGCTGGAGATGCATTTGATGTTGTTCTCTATCAGCAGGCTATTGGATGCTTGATCTACTTATGCATTACTCAGCCAGATATTTAGTTTCTGTCTCATAGATGAACAGGTTTATGCATTGCCCAGGAGTCACGCATTGGAAGGCGGTTAAGCGTATCTTTTGCTACTTGAGTGGTGCTCGGCTACTTGGGTTGTTGTATCCCAAGGGGGGATCACTACCGCGAGATTTGCATGCTTTTTCTGACTCAGATTGGGTTGGTTGCTATGACACTCGTGTGTCCACCAGTGGTTTCTGCTTCATGCTTGGTAGCTCATGTATATCTTGGTTGAGCAAGAAGCAGCCTACTGTGGCCACTTCCAGTTGTGAGGCTGAGTATAGGGCAGCTTTCACAGCGACTGTTGAGTGTGTGTGGCTCAGATGCCTTATGGCTGATTTGGGTGTTCGCCAGCCTTCTGCCACCACCATCTTCACTGACAGTCAGAGCGCATTGGCAGTTGCGAGGAACCCTGTGTTCCATGCTCACACTAAGCACATTGAGGTGCATTATCACTATGTGAGGGAGAGGTTCTCTACTGGGGAGATCAGCTTGGCATATGTGCCCATGCAGGAGAACATTGCAGACGTTTTCACGAAGGCTCCGCCTAGGGAGAAGTTTGAAGCTTTTCGCAAAGCTTTGAGCTTACTTCCTTTTGTGGAATGGTTTCCACATAGCTTGGCACTTCCTTATACATGAGTGCAAGCTCCTTGTTCACCGCATCACTCCGAGGGTGGATTTGTTGATATATTTCGGTAGTGATGTGTGTGAACACACTAGGACTACCGGGGCACTTTTTTCCCTCTTTAGGAGTTTTTTTTTCCCTTGGCTTGTATATACGCATATTGCCCTAATGGGCTACTTATCTTTGTACATTCTCTAGTAATACATTTAGTATTGTGTGTTTGTGCTCCAAGCTTCTTCTTCTTCCTTCTGATGTTCGCGTGCTTTTGTAGACGTCTATCTCCATTAATCCTCAAGCTTCTAACCAAGTTCAAATGGGGGGAGAGTTCCTCCTTATATAGATTTGGGAGGGCCTCTCTAAAGTATATCTCATGTGGGATAATTCCCCTTAAAGGAGAATGAATACACTAGTAGAAGCAAATGGCAAGGTACCCAAATACAAAGGATATAATATAAAATGGAAACAGAATGGAAATAGAGTGGCTCAAAGATAGAAAAGGGAGATGCACTCTCATATTCTCAACTCCACCTCTGAAGCTCCATTTTGTAGAGTATGGAGGCTACTAGGGTGTGAGAGAAAGGTCCACCAAGAATGTAGCAGCAACAACATGAACACCAAATAGGAAGTCTTTGTATGGATCAAGCGGATGCTCCAGATGGATCAAGCGGATGCTCTAGAGGTATGCCACCAACAAGGTATAGGGATGGAACAAGATTTCACTTGATGAGATCACCTCCATGTAGGATAGGTAGCATGACTCCATGTGGTATATAGAAACCTCCAAAGCTTTGACAATATTCACCATAAGATGTGTATTGTCAAGAAGTAGGTCTTGCAAAAATCAAATATAAAGCATGAAGTATAAATTACAGTCACATGGTAGTACATGTGTATGCCATAATATTTCATGGAGTGTACAAAGTCCTGATGTGTGTTTGTAGGACCATGGAAGCCCCCTATGAGCCAAGGCGCTGGCTTAGAATAGGATCCAACTAAGTGGTGAATCCAAATAGATGCAGGAGTATCTGGTGGTAAATGAAAAGATGCTAGACTCCATGAATGGAAAAGTACATGCTCAAAATGCTATTGTAGAAGAGGTAAGTGGACTCTCAAAGATAGGAATGGAGAGTGAAGAGTCACTGATCCTAGAATAATGCCCAACTGAAGCTGAGGGGAAATATAAACCTTTGATGGTATGATAGGAGGTATATCCATCTGAGGTATAAGATGGGTTGGTATCTCTGATTCCTCATGGTCCAAAATTGTATCATGATCTTGAAAGTCATGTGCAAAGAGAGCATGCTCCATATAGTGTGATTGTCCAAAATTGGAATGATCCCCCTCTCAAATGAAAGTGGAAGGATCCAAAAGGGATGAATATTTAGAATATTCATCAAAGGTGTTGTCTTTGGTTACTATAGCTGAGTGACTCTTTCGGTCATAGAGTTTGTGTGCCTTATGCCGTTCATTGTATCCAATGAAAATATACTACTTAAGCTAATCATCATCATGGCCTTGGACATAGACATCACTACCAAAGATGTAGAAATAGATCACAGTCAACTTCTTCTGAAAGTAAGCCTCAAATGGTGTTTGGTTCTTTAAGACATTTGAGAGCCAGCCTCTATTCAGAATATGTATCGCTGTGTGTACTGCTTCATCCCAAAAATTTAGTGGGAGTTGATTTAAACTAAGCATAAACTTGGCCATTTCGATCACACTTTGAATCTTCTGTAAGGCAATACCTTGTTGATTACCTTGTGCTACTTGATACTTAATTCCATGTTGCGTCAAGTACTTGGAGAAGGTATGATTGACAAAGTTATTCTCTCCAACAGATAGGATGACCTTCAAAGAACTTGGAAAGTATTCTTGAACTATTTGTATCCACTCCTTAAACTTTGAAAGGGCGTCCTCTTTATGCTTTAGCAAATAAACCCGTGTATCTAGTGAGGTCGTTTATTATCAGGAAGAAGTAAATTGACCCACTTAGAGAAGATGTATGCATAGGTCCACAAATATGGGCATGGACTAATGCTAAGGGTTTTGATGTAGAAATCGATGCTTCTATAGGCAAAGGGGCAACTGTCTGCTTAGCACATTCTTGGAAGTTTGATTCCACTTGTGCGATCTTGGGTTTTGATGGCCTTCCAAAGAGTCACGTAGCAGCCAATCGCTTCTCACAGTAGATCTTGCATCCAACTGATATGTTTATGTAGTTTAATTTTCCTTCTGACAATTTGCTAGAGCATGTTGGAGTTGGGACAAGTAAAGAAGATGTGAGAAACATCTTCGATGAGCCGGTAGCAGCGTTTGCATGAGGGAGGCATCCCACAAATTTTGTTAGTCTTAAATTTGGTCCAGATTCCACGATGAAGAATTTGCCATAGGAGGACCGACTTTTTGATTTCAATGAGGGGGTGCCAGATAGCCATGAACTTCATGTCTCACCAAAGCCGCATCCACGACAAGCACCACCTATTGTTGAGGTTAACTTGATAGTCAGTGGTTTCTTTTGATGTTTAGGATTTTTGATAGGCAATTACCATTGTGCCATCTGAGACGAAGCGAGCTTGTTGTGTCATGCCCCATGCAAAGGTGAACTTTAGAGCGGTCCGAGGCAACACATCTGCTTTGCAAAGTATTCCATTCTTCATAGGAAATGTTGATGCTAGGGTCAATATCCTCGAAGTTGATCCACTGGTTGGTGTCTTGTTTTCAAAGATGTTTCCATTTCTTGAAGCCTTTGTTCCATAGTCTCTTGGCATTGCGAATGTTCCAAGATTCCACAATCCAGATGCCATGGATCAAAAACTAGATAGAGTCATTTTGTCTGATACTGACTGCCCACTTCCAGTCTTCACTTATTCTTGTGAAGCTTTTGACTTTATTCCAACTCTTCCAAAGGGAGCACACAAGATTCGAGCCTTTTGGAAGACCAAGATCTGGGAAAACAAAAGGGTTAGAATATCAAGATTCTTCCAATTTGGGAATCCCACAAAAGCCAACACATTTTTCTTTCTGAGGATCAAATTGGGCCACGAGGCCTCCCCGTTGCACCACGCCTTAATCATCCATTTCACCGCAAGTTTGTTAGCCATGCATTTGATGTCTAGAATGCCAAGGACCCCACTATCTTTTTGGCTTGTGTAGATGGACCACTTGGTTTTAGGCAACCCCCTCCTATTGTGGTTGCCCGTCTAGAGGAAGTTTTTGCAAATACTTACCGGTTTGGACAACTCTTTCTCTTTTTGTCTCCAGCAACAATGGAAGTAAATGGTCGATGATATGAGGAACATGTTGATAACCATAGTGCGACCAGCGAGACTGATTTGCATACCTCTCCAATAGTTTAGCTTTTTTTCGAGTTTGGCTAGCACCCAATTCCACCGCTGCTCCATCAAGATACCAAACCCCAAAGGAATCCCAAGAAATCGAAAAATTTGGCCCTATGGAATGTTTTGATAGCCATGAACAATAAGAAGGTCGGGATGGATCTCATCAATACCCTTGAAAGCGATCTTAGAGTGGTTAATTTTGGATTCAACGGCTTCACAAAAAGTATCCAGGCACCTCCAAAATGTCTCTAGGCTGGTACTATCATTGTGGAAAAATGCATTCATATCATCAACAAAAAGTCTCATGGTGATTTGGCCATGGTCATGAGGCAATCATAGTCCTTTGATATTACTAGTTTCCACCTGTTGTTCCACCAGCCAGCTAAGCCCTTCCGTGGCAATGATAAAGAGAAGGGGAGCCAAAGGGCACCCTTGTCTAATCGATCGTCTAAGCTTGATCACCTTCGAAAGTTGGCCATTAATATTAATTTTAGTGGACGTGTTTCCCAAAAGGGTGGAGATCATCTTGGTGAATTTTTTACTACATCCGAGAACTTTAAGCAAGTATAAAATATAGTTCCATTCTAGCCTATCATAGGATTTATCAAAGTCGATCTTGAGGAAGACCACCTCTTATCTTGACTCATTTGCGAAGTCAAGACCTTCCCAGATAGCAATAATGGCTTCCAAAACTGACTTGCCTTTATAAAACATTTTTGGTCGTCGATTAACCACACTCTCAGATGGCTAGAAATTCTGTTGGCAATGTCTTTGGCAATGATCTTGTATCATGTTTGGAGCATCGTAATGGGAGGCCAATTCTCAATTCTATTCTTTTCCCCTTTCTTGTGTATTAACTTGATAATGCCATTGTTGAGAAAATTCGAAAGCACGCCAAAATCAAGCGTCTCTTGCCAGACGAGCCAAAGAGGGGTGCCAACCACCAACTTGAAGAACTTAAAGAACTCGTTGGTGAGCCTGTCCGGCCCCAGGCTTTTGCCACAAGGGCTGGTATCAATGACTTCAATGATTTCTGCTTCCAAGATAGGGGCATCAAGCAGGGAGCAGAGGTTGTGTGGGATCCTATGAGAGGAAGCCCTAGATAAGAGAGCCATGCAGTCTTGTCTATGAGGGGAGAGGGGGGTCAAGATCCCCACGAGTCTCATAAAGTTCCCTTCAATGATCCCAGTATTATCTTCTTTCGTATTGCATACATCGCTGTCATGAAGATTTTGTCTTCACCATTATCGTCCAAGATTATGAAAAAACTCTTATGTTGTTTCTATCCTTCCAAGTATTACTTGGATGAGAAGAATGGGGGTATTATGAATAAAGCAATGATTACAGAAGAGATTGAGGGAAACTTCAATAATTTGAGTCTTCTTGAGAAGAAATTTCATGGCATTAGTATGTATCAATGAGTTGTATTAAATGGAATGGATGCGATATTCAAGGATAGAAATCATTATGCACCATGAATCTCTATGCATGATGGTAACTTTGTACAAGGAGTAGGAGAACCTCATTTTTTATTCCCTCGCAAAGAAAATAAAAAAAACAAACGTATTCTAAAAGTGATACATGCTTGGTAAAAACGTGGACGCGTGGGGAACATGCTGTTGATCTCTGAAGTGCTGAGGAAGAATGAAGGACACGAATAACAAGCAATACTAGAAAAAGCAATAGAAGAAGAACGGCCGTCAATTCTAAAAGAGGGAGATCTCTGGCCGCTGAAGGAGGCAAAAAGAACAGCAGTCATAATCGAAAAGGGAAGCCATTTTCATTAAGCATATCTGGCGGAAATCAGACAGAATGGGATGGATCAATGATCATCTGGGGGGAGAACGGAACCTCAAAGAGGGGGGAAAAGCCCCTCCTCAGAGGGCTTAACCTAGCGACGGTCGGTGGATCAAGCCAACCGCCAGAAAAACGGCGCACGCGGGGTGCTTGGAGCAATCTCAGGTGAAGATCGGTGACGAAAAGAGATGGAGATTCGAAAGGAAGACCAAACTCCAAGAGGACAATTAGATCTCGTAAAAACACTTGTCTTCAACATTCATCTCTTAACTTAGTCACAGACAAGATTTTTGAAAGATAGGATATTACTGTTTCTAAAGTTCGATGGAAAAGAAATTTTTCCAATCCATATAACGTTGCAATTGCACTTCACAATGTATAAAAAAACATATCATTTCATAACAAACGTAACTTCCATAACATTTCCCAAAAGAAATAACTCGATGATGGATAATAAAGTAAACAACTCAAAGAAGATGGAATTTCAAAACTTAGTGCGTTCAACTGCAAAACTTCTCTTATCATCAAAACTTCTCTTCCGGTTACAAACATGATGAAACCATGAAATAAAACAAATAGTGCTTATCTTACTTAATCTTCACCTGATGTTTATAATGATAAAATTTCACATAATTATTAGTTCCATTTCATATCTCTAGCCACTATGCGTAATTTACTTAGAAATTAACGGCTATCTGATTCTCGAATAAACTAAGTAGTGTCTTTCAAATGACAACAAAAATGGATTCTTGGTATTTCAGCAAGGTAAGAGTTGATTCTGATTTAAACGAAAACACAATACGCAGAGAAGAACAAGTGTCTTTCAAATGACAACAAAAATGGATTCTTGGTATTTCAGCAAGGTAAGACTTGATTCTGATTTAAACGAAAACACAATACGCAGAGAAGAACAAGGGAACTGAAATTGTAGGTGGACTAAGCTAACATGAATAGCTTGCATAATCTATGTTCAACATAGTATTTCAGCATAAAGCATCCATTTGCAAAGCTCTTCAGTAATAAATTCCCCCAACCTGTAGTAATGCATGTGACAATGCGCTTTGTGCAATATTTGAAAGTATATTACACTTCGAATTTCAGAACAAACCTTGTCCAGGATTACAAACAACGGCAAACTCTTGAATCTTAGTTCTTCAAAAGTACAGCAATCAATTGCTCTCTATAAAATGTATTTTATTACAAGCAGTTTGCGCAATGACTCGTCATTCATCATCATATGAGAAAAACACAACATTTATATTTCAAAGAAGTTTTAGCATGTGCTTATGCAAATTTCAAATACAAATTCGAACATGCAAGCGACTAATCAACGCACAATTTGCAGTTAAACTTATGTGATGATTCCAACCATAACAGTGTACAATGGATGGTGTGAAGCAGAAACGTGCGAATAAATCGATGGAAAATAACGTCCGTATAACTTACAGCCAATGGTTGAAGTCATCACAGGTATGCATTGATAGAAACCAGCCCAGAACTTTGAAAGGCCAGAACATCAAAAGTATGTTGTAAAATGCACATAGTTCAATCATAACAGTAACCATACATTGTGAATATCATCGCAATTCTCCTATTCAACAGTCAAATTTTTCACGCCAATGTTGTTTCTATTAACAGCGCTCGGATCTTCTCGCCAATCTTCTAATAAAACTTGATTAATTCTCTGGTTAAGATATCTTAGACCTGATGCATAATGAAATCGTTTTCTACACTCTGACGTTCCACGCACTTTGATCTGCTTCCTTTATTACAATTGCTTATGCATTCAAGTGACTATAAATCATAGCGGTGAAGAAAGTAAATACGCCACGCAAGAAAAACATTAGAATCTAATTGTGTGGACCTACATATAGACATTTGAAAGATCTCTCGAAACCTATAATGATGTAAGCAACATTTTGTGAAAAATGTGATCTAAGCTTTGCAAAGCACTCGTCAAAAAACAATAGTTGAGTATCTAGTTCAGATGTGAATAACAAATTCAGTTGCGGAGCAGAGTTCTCTACAAAAATCGAATAAAAAAAAATTATGAAGAATACCATAGATAATGGAGAACATAGTTACTGTAATAGGATGTGTTAAATCAACAAGTCATGTTCTAGTAATGAAAACATAACCTTCAGATTGTTAGTGCGACTTTTGATGCCCATCTCAAGCACCTTCTCCTTTTTCTCCAGATGTCATGACTTTCCAAAAAACTGGCAGTCGTGTGCTTCTAGCCTTTTCTTTTTCTCCTTCTTCTGAAGTGTCCTTCCTACAATCCTCTGCATCAGCATGGATGGTTCTATCTCAGCAAATGGACATAAGTCACAGTTCCAATGGCAGCTGCAATGTGCCATGCCGCTTGAAAGAATGGCATATCAAGATATCTATCATCTGCAATAAAGAGAGCACATCCAACGAGTGTTGAAATTGCATGAATAGTATTAACTTTTCTCAATTGTGGTTCTCTTTGCACCTCTTCACAACTTCTTTCTTTAAAATATTAAGCTTGTACTATCCTTACTGCAACCTTTTCATTGGATCATCAATTTCAAGAAAATGTGTTAAAAAACTCATCGACTGCATGAAGTCATTCTATAACAAATCAATTTCTATCTTCATAAGTTCTTCAGCTCATTGGGAGAGAGAAATCTCTCCGACATCGCCATTTGATAGGGGGATTGATTTTCTATTTTGTTTCCTTTTAAGAATGTGGCACATCTCTTTGGTGGGTTTGTTGGCTTTGCGAGCCCACCACTCCTTAAAGAAAATTTAAAAATTTTTCCTTTGTATTTGTTCCTTGTATCTCAATAGCACTCTGATTTTTTGTAGACCTTTTTGGGATTGAGAATTTCCTTTGTTCACTTCCTCCTCAAGTCTCCAAAGTCTATGATAAAGAGATTCTCTACGTGCCTGCCAAACAGTCTTGATCATCTTCCCGGTTCTAATCATGATCTGCTATGACTTTTCAACTGCACGTCTCTAGCACTTGGTTGGGGATGAGCCGGAGGCGAACACCTCCTTCCACACTTCAAAAATTTCATGATGGACGGAGGGGAGTGAGAAGGAGGTCGTGCAGACATGGAACCAAGGAGCCTTACAGAATTTGGTGAAAGGTTGGAAAGCGATAATGATCGGGTAGTGATCAGAGATGTGATCTTAGATGCAGTGATGTGATGTTTTGTCAATTCATGCAGTATGATCTTACATGCAGTGATGTGATCAGAGATGTGATCTTACATGCAGAGATGTGATCTTTTGTCAATTCATCACATGCAAGGAGAAGTTGGCCTAATGCTCGCTTGTCCTTTACATTCCATATATTCCAAGCTCCTAGATCCTTTTCCTTATCAAGATCTCATTCTATACCTTTGACGAAATCATATAATAGGTTTGTATAGAGATAGGCCCTAATTTTATCCTTCCATATATTGTAATTTGTACCATTTAGCCTTTCATCTTTGGGCATGAATATTGGCGTAAAAGAGAGTAAATAATTTGCCATGGAAGACAAAAATTCTTCTCTCTTTGTCATCATAAACTTGTGGTGAACATTAGGGAAAAAAATGAACCCTACATGGGCCATTTGGATTAAGGAGTGATTAGTGATGGACCAATGAGAGGAGGGTGGTGGACACAGTCTATATCCTATAAATCACTAGGCTGAAGGGGGATGAGGGGACAGGATTCCCCTATGTTCAGGTTTTGCCTCTAGAGAGAGAAAGGAATCTCGTAACTTACTTGGGCCCAAAAATTCAAAATTTTCAAAAAGTTATAAAACTTATCATAACATCATTTAATGGTCCCCAACCACTTTTTAGGATCAAAAGTGCTATTTTTGGATTCTAAATCAAAATCCGTGCATGAACTGAAGTGAAAAAAGTGACTTTTTCAAAAATAACTCAAAATGGAACTTTCTCCCTCCAAAACCTCACATTTTCATACCTTGGTCCCAAAAAGTCATCTCTTTCCACTACTTTCTCTCCCTAGCACACCATTGCAGCTCTTGCATCTCCATTTCTTTCTCTATGCATCATCTTCTTTGAATTCCTACTATCACTTCCATAGCCTGATCTCCAATGGAGAAACCTAAATCTCATAGACGTCCAAAAGATGAGGTTATCACGATAAAATGTCACAATATCAAGGCTCGAGAAGGATTTTGGTTAGGACATGAGTTCTGCAAAGGTGCATGGGTGTACATGCAACCCTCTGGTGTTGGTCCTCACCGTGTGAGAGATCGTGGAAACTTGGATCTTCATTGGAAAGGGAAGTTACTAGGCTTCAAAAAGCTCAAAAATGGTGAAACTGTTGCCATTGTACAACATGTGTTCACAATGTCAACCATGAAATTGGAAAACTCAAACAAAATGAGATATCCTATCAACTGTAAGTATTACTCATTGACTTTTGTCCAAATTTCATAATATACCTAGCTTGAAGTGATTCGATGGCGATGCACCACAGTGCGCTCTCCTCTTTGAGAGCTCCACAACGATATGCTCGGAGTGGAAAACCGAGAACCTGGGGACGCACACAGTACTCCACATAGAGGCTGTAGAATACGCAGAAAACATAGTACACAGGGAGCATGAAGACAGACTTCTTATGTGTTACAAATGTGGTCGAACCTACAGTCTGTGACTGACCAGGCCACTATATGTTTTATTAAAGAACATATACAAAGAAGTGTCCGGTGGCCATTTGGCCTTTCACATGGACACTAACGATAACAATCTCCCACTAAAGGCCAATATGGCTAGAGTAACTATGGGAGAAAAAAATAAAGGATGATAAAGAATACCTGAGTGTAAGTATACAAACTATACCTCCCACCTGATGGGCATGTTACACAGTATACAAGTGACTGCATAAGATCAAGAATCAAGTAACCCCCATCAAGTGACAACAGTGTCGAAAGCTATCCTCTGGTAGAGCTTTAGTCAAAGCATCTGCAACATTATCTCGAGTATGAACCTTCTCAAGAATAATGCTCTCAGTGGCTAAGCAATCTCTAATGAAGTGATACCTCACCTCAATGTGCTTGGTCTTTGCATGATAGACCGGATTCTTAGCCAAAGCAATGGCACTCTGACTATCACTCAGCAAGTGAGGTACATGCTGAGGTAAACCCATATCACAAGCAAGACGAGAAAGCCACAATGCTTCCTTACATGCCTCACTTGCTGTAACATACTGTGCTTCTGTGGTGGAAACAACTGTACATTCTTGAAAACGAGATCTCCAAGAGATAGCACCTCCAGCAAAATGAAAAATGTACCCTGATGTAGACTTATGATTGTCTACACAACCAGCATAGTCAGAATCTCTGTAACCAATAATGGATGCTTTCCCTCTACCTAAGCAACACTTGTCCTTAGTGCCACTCAGATATCTCAAATTCATTTTGACCGCTTCCCAATGTTTCTTGCCAAGATTATACATATATCTGCTCACAACTCCCACTACAAATGCAATGTCTGGTCTCGTAGCTACCATAGCATACATGAGACTACCAACAGCAGACTGATAGGGAATTTTGGCCATGAATTCCTTTTCCTCATCTGATTTGGGACAGTCATCCTTGCTCAATTTCACATATGTGGGTAAAGGTGTACTCAATGCCTTTCCACCCTGCATATTGAATCGATGAAGTACTTTGGATATGTACTCACTTTGAGACAAGTATATGCATCTTTTACTCCTATCACGAGTAATGCGCATTCCATGAATATGTTTGGCATCCCCCAAATCCTTCATATCAAATGTCTGACTCAACTTCTTCTTGAGAAGCGACAAATCATAAGAGGACTTCCCAGCAATCAACATATCATCGACGTAAAGTATCAAGCATATCAAGCTGCCATGAGAACATCTCTTTGTGTAGAGACAATGATCCTCATTGCTCCGAGAATAGCCTTGGGACTTCATAAAAGCATCAAACTTTTGGTACCATTGTCTAGGAGACTGTTTAAGTCCATACAAGCTCTTTTTGAGCTTACAAATTAGACTTTCCTTGCCAGGAACTACATAACCCTCTGGTTGTTCCATATAGATCTCGTCTGTAAGATCTCCATGCAAGAAAGCTGTTTTCACATCCATTTGGACTAGCTCTAAGTCCTCCATTGCAACGAATCCAAGCAACATGCACAAAGTAGTCATCTTGACCACTGGAGAGAAGATTTCCTCAAAATCAACACCATGTTGTTGCTTAAAACCAGTTGCAACAAGTCGTGCTTTATATTTTGGAGAAGCACTATCTGATGTGAATTTCAGCTTATATACCCATTTACATGGTAAAGCTTTCCTGCCCTTTGGCAAAGGTACTAAGTCCCAAGTACCATTCTTGTGAATAGACTCCAACTCACTCTTCATGGCACGCTCCCACTTGACATGATCCTCTGTCTGCATAGCCTCTTTGTTGCAAGAAGGATCACAGACATCTGTTAGCATAACAAAATCTAAACCTGGAACATATCTATCAAGTGGATATGAGACACGTGCAGAACGTCTCAATGGTTGCTGAACGGGAACATGTGCAGACTGATCTGAATGGACATTCTCTTGAACATCCCTATGTGCAACATTTTTATGCATGCTAACCGGAGGATTAGTATCCTCAAACACCACTCTTCTCACTTCAACCTCCTTAATGCGCTGTTTATGCATCTTAGACTCATTAAAAATGACATCACTACTTCTGATCACTGACTGTGTTTCAGGATCCCATAAGCGATATCCAAATTGTCCTTCTCGACCATATCCAAGAAAAATACATTTCTTTGACTTATGGTCCAAATTTTGTCTAAGATTCTTGGTTATATGAGCATATGCTTCACACCCGAAAACTCGAAGATGATCATAATATGGTGGTTTCCCTGTCCATAACTCTTGTGCCACTTTCAGACCTTTTGCAGTACTAGGTGAAAGTTAATCACATGAACTGCAGTCAATACTTCTTCTGCCCAAAAACCTTGTGAGAGGTTTGCATGATGCAACATAGAGACTACTCTATCTTGAATAGTTCTATTCATCCTCTCAGCTACACCATTCTATACTGGGGTATAAGGAGCTGTAAACTCTCTACGAATTCCTCTAGACTGACAGAAAAGGCTGAATTCATGTGAGGTATACTCACCCCCATTATTTGAACGTAAAGCCTTAAGCTTAGTTCCTTTTTCAGTCTCAACTGAAGCAAGCCATTTTCTGAAAGTAGGGAATACATCATCCTTTGATTTGATAGGATATACCCAGACCTTTCTAGTAGCATCATCTATGAAAGTGACAAAGTAAAGAGAACCACCTAAGGACCTAGTGGGCATAGGACCACACACATCTGTATGAACGAGATCTAAAGGCTGAATTGAAGAGTCAATGTGCGTTCTATGCACATTTCTAGTTCGCTTTCCATATTGACAATGCTCACAAAATGAAAAATCAGAGAAAGATAACACAGGTAAGTAGCCAGAACGAGAGAGATTTTCCATTCCACTACGAGATATATGGCCCAAACAACCATGCCAAATACAAGCCATAGGCTGTTTAGTAACAGCTAACAAGTGTTCTTTCTGTGATACAAATAAAGGATAAAGTGAGCCAACTTTGCTTCCTTTTGCAATAACCATATTGCCCTTTGATATACGAAAGGACTGAGCATAGAAGACCACATTGTAACCAAGGTCATCAAGTTGACCAACTGACATCAAACTGCGTGATAACTGAGGTACATGGCGTACATTATGCATAGTAAATTTTGAGCCATCAATGAACTGCACAACCACATCTCCAATCCCCACAACATCACACTGGTAAGAGTCACCAAGTCTCACGGTACCAAGAGACTTTGCTCCATAATTAGAGAACCATTCTCTATGTGGTGTCACATGGAAAGAAGCACCAGAATCTAGTAGCCAGGTGTGGGAAAGAGAATCAGCCATAAGTGCCTCAGATGGCACAGTACTATGAAGTGTCAACACATCAACATCATCAGAAATAGCATTAATTTCTTCAATCTTCACAGTCGAAGTAGATGGTGCAAGTAACTGTTTAACATGCCCATCAACATTCTGTCCTTTACCTTTAGCATTCTTTAATGCATAACAGACTTTCTTCATGTTTCCTTTCTTATGACAATAATGACATTCGATATCCCTCTTCCTTGATTTACTTCTACTCTTATTCTGTTGACCATTCTTTTCCTTGTTCTTGTTCTTGCCACGTTGTTGATTCTTTCCTTGGTAAGAATCACGAACATTATATGCATCTCCACTCTGAGTGCCAACCATAGGTTTTCTACGAATCTCCTCACTCAAGAATGCTCCACATATGTCATCATAGACGAGTTTACCACCAGGTGCACTGTTGCTAATAGCTGTGCAAAACATATCCCATGATGATGGCACGGTGCATAACAGCAATACTGCTTTCATTTCATTATCCATATCCATTTTCTGAGCCTCTAACTGGGAGAATATAGCATCAAACTCATTTAGATGAGCAGCAACACTATCTGTGTCCTTCATACGAAGGTCATATCATTTTCTCATCAGATACACTTTATTTGATGCCGTCTCCTTTTCATATGTATTGCATAACTTCTTCCAAAGCTCCTCTGCACTTTCACAGTCTAATACTGTAAAAAAAACATTATCTGCCAGGTGCAAGCAAACGGTAGACCTGGCCATTTCATCTAACTCATCCCAATCATCTTCATCCATGTCAGCAGGCTTCTTTGAAATCCCATTTACTGGCTTCCATTGCCTCCTTTGAATCAGCACATCTTTAATCTGATTCTTCCATAGAGCAAAGTTTGTGCCATCAAATTTTCGAATCTCAAAATGGTCTTTGCCCTGCAAGTTATAGCTCCTCCTCGGAACACTAGCACTAGACCCTGATCCATCAGATGTGCCTGAGACCTCTGATGCCATGATCGTAGAGAACTAAATAGAATGATAATGGAGCTAGAAGAGTCCAAACACCAACAAATAAGTGTATCAAGGAGTAAATCGACCACTGTATAGTTGACTAAACCAGAAATCTGGAAAAAATTTGCCAGAGTATCCTCTGTAAAATTAGCATATGACCAGTGTCAAAGTATCATAAAACTGCAAGTACTGACATGTCTACCTGCATAGTGAATCACTGACTCCACTGCATATAATCAGTTACCCAATAGAAGCCAACTAGGCTTATCGAGCACCTATGAACAACTATCATACATCTCCTATGGCGAGGCTCGGAAAGTCTTCCACCTGCATCACCGAAGGGACTCCGACATCTGGGTGTCTCCTAGTTAAGAAAACCTCACCACGAACCTCTTTGTCAAACGTAAAAGGCTTTATGCAAAGAACGTAACCGCTATATCAATGACCACATGGACGTACATAAGCGGTATCCACAGAAGCGTACATGGTGTGTATGTGCTCAATATATGCAGTAAAATGACACTAAAAGGCTGAATACACAGCCCAAAAACTAGCCAATAACACTTGCAAGTGTCTGTCAACTCTGATGTTTTAGCCTTTAAAAACCTGCATAAATTTGCAGCGACTACTCCCACCAAAACTGAAAACCCCTCGAGAAACCTGTAGTTTTACGAGTGTGGCTGAAAATATAGCCCCAAAGGTTGATATTTATTGTCTGAGAAGTACAAGGAACACTCTTCTTTATGTTCTTGGACCTGTGCAAAGAGAACTATGTGTGAAAGTACTCCGAAAAGGCTCCAAAAAACACCCCAAAATTGCTTCAGAAATAGGCTTTGAAAGCAAAAAATGAAGCTTTGAGGGACGAAAACTTGTTCAAGGTAATGTCAACCTTAGTCTTTCCCCTTCTTCAAACACCACAAGAGTGTATCTTAGTGGCAAGAGATTGCCACGGTTAAGCGAGCTTTGGGGGGAACAGTACTGGGATGGGTGACCTCCCGGGAAGTACCGGGAACCTCTATATTCCTTGATCGTTGAGGTCCTCCCTCGAGCGCAACCAACGACGCCAACGGTGACTTTGGTGACTCGGATCACAAGGTATGCCAAGGTCTATGCCTTGGTCGCCGCCTTAGTCGTAAGCCTTGGAGAAAGCCTTGGCGGGGGGGAAGACAAGAGGATGGTATGAAGACCTCGAGCAAGCGAAGGCACAAGTGCGTGAGTGAGAAGCACACAAACATGCACACACATACACACACACACGCGCACACACGGCAAGACAAAGATTGAGAAGCAATGGAGTTCTTAGATTACTTTCAAAAAACTCATAGAAGCTCAATTCAATTACAAGCTAAGCTCAAAAATGAGCTCTCTAGCTCTATTTATAGTTTTTTACTAGGTTTTGGCCTTGTCCAGACCTAGTGTCCGGCCTAGTTAAAAATTAGGTTCTCTACCCTATTTGGAGGTTCAAACGGAGTCTAAAAAATGTGAAAACCGAAGGGTAAGTACTTCTAAAGCTCCTCAAGCTCAAGGAATCCTTGGCTTGCACAAAATGGAGCTACAAAAATATGAAATGGTATTTACAATGGTTTTTAGTGATGAAAATCACTATTTTTGTAGGGATTTCTTCTAACATTCTGACATACATTTCTTGGAGCTCCCTACTTGCTCCTTCTTCTTGTGTGCCCAACTCCTTGATGCCTGATAAATTGAAATGGCCTACTTGCCAAATCTTCTTTGACTACTGTGTCTGCCTGTGCTTTCTCTTTGTTCCGACTCCTTTCGTAGGCTGCCTTGTCTTGCAACTCCTTCAGTTCCTTGACTACTGCCAACACCCCCCCTCTCTCGCATCTGTTGTCTCTGACAGACCCTTGTCTAGCTGTGCGTTGGACATGATATTGGACGACATTGGCAGCGAGGTGGTGTTCTTCTAATCTGAGCCCCCGTGCTAGATCTGTTAACAATGCATCCCAATTCACGAGTCTTGGTACGTCCGGATGTGGCACCTGCAGTTGTTCTGAATGGATGGTTCTCTCCATAGTGAATAAGTGGAGGAGATGTGAGGGCCTCGGTACAAATATTTCTGATTGATATTCCCAGAATCCTGTTACGAACATCTCCTCGAATGTCTGTTTAAAGCAAGCTGGGAGGTACTTTATTCTGGGGTGCCAAGCATATATTACCTCTATTGATGGGGTGGTGCTCATGTCGTATACCAGATCTTGGTTTCCTGTAAGAAATCCGACACCTAAGAAGTGGGGGTCTTTAATATTCTTGAATGTCCTGAATGTGATTAACATTAGTTCAAAGATTTTCATGCACATTTGGGCCATCACATCGGGGGTATTCCGTAGTCGAGTGCTCCAGTGACGGATGGTAGAGATCATATAATTCACAGTGGGAGGTCCTTGAGGAGGTGCTAGATAAACATAGTTTAACCACTTTGTGCAACCTTTGATGTTCTTGACGGCAATTGTAAACTCTAGCCAGGTGCGCCTGCAGAAGACTGGAACATAACAAGGATTGTATTTAATAAAAAGTGGCATGTTAGTCCAAGTACGAACCATCTCTGGGTAGGTCTCAAGAAGACGGATTCTCCAGGTGGGTTGATGAATGGATCCTTTCTTAGCACTTTCTGGGATATCATCAGGCCCAAATTGTGTGGCGAAAGTTGGAGGTTTGCCACATCTGCTTTGGATCTCTACGTTGTAATCTGTAAGGAGTACACAATATGGCACATATTGATCGTCGTTGGTGCCGATCCATCTATGATGAGACATGCTGCGGAAATATTCTGACTTTATGATAGTGTCTTCTAACTTTGCCATTGATTGGATTTGGATTGCCACCCGATCTTCATGGGTTGTTGCTGTTTTCTCTAGTGTCTGGAGCCATTCAGGTACTTCAACTTCTAAGGTGTCCGTTCCTTCTAAGGTTTGTTCACCTCCTGGCATCGGCATAGGAACATATGGTTCCTCATATGTTTCATCCACCTCAATGGATACTAAGTCCTCAAGCTTTGGTTCTACAACTGGAGAGGGCTGCCTTTCATATTCCAGTAACTTTTTCTGCAGCTCTGCCACCTGCTCTATCAATGCCTTCACTTCCGCTGAAGTCGAGGTCGTTTCTATGACTTTGGGTTGTGCGTCATGTTCCCTGAGCTGGCTACGTAGTGCATCCCGTTCCCTTTCCAAATCATCATGTGCTTCTAATAAATCCGCATAGCTTTCCAAGATTGTTTTCATTGTTTCTGAGGGAACTGCTTTGAATTGTTCTGGGTCGATTTCATGGGGAGAGCCTTCCATGGCAGCTTCCAGGTTTTCTTCGTTTTGTTTCTGCAGACGTTTGTTTTCTTCAAGAGCTGTAGCCATGTTTTTTTGGAGTAGAGTTAAGCTTCGCCGGACTCTCAGATTATCTGTTTGGTAAACCTCCAGTAAGGCTTCGAGTTGTTTGACACCTGGCTCTTGTGATGGTTGGGGTGTCTCCAGGAGGGTTTGATGAGCTTGCTCGAGAGTGGTGTAGTGTTGATTGAGTTCTGCATTTTCTTCTTCTATACTTGTAAGCCGTCTTTGTAGTTGTTGATGATTCGTCGTCAGCTGATGATGACGGTCTTCTAGATCCCGGTACTCACTCTGAAGTTGATACACACAGTGATGTAATGCTAGGAATATACTATTTACATTAAACGATGCAGGGAGAGATGAAGATGCAGGGGGAATGGGGAAGGGAAAGGGAGTTGTGAATGCTATGGAGTCAAGTGGTGAGGTAGGTGGAGGGTGTATGGGAGATTGAGGTTGCGTGGGAGGTGGGAGTGGTGCTGTGGCTGGTGATGTTTCCATTGTGTCGAATGTGTGTGTGACTGTGTAGATGGGAACAGTGGGTGGGGTGGATGTGATATTTGTGAAGAGTGTCGTGAAGGTGGGCATGGTAACTCCTCTGAATTGGATGCCAGGAGAGAGAGGAATTCCCATGATGACTGTGGTAACGACAGAAATAGGTGTGATAGTGCCAGGTGGTGAGGTGACATGTGTAGTGAGAGGTGAGGTGGGTGGTGAGAGTGGTTCCTCCTGATGTTCTTCTGTTTGTGTGTTGCCTCCTGGTTCTGATACATTGATGTGTATTTGTTTTCCAGATCGCATGGGACGGGTAGGCACACGCTTCTCAGATCGATGAATATAAGTCATGGCTGCATGAACAGCCTCATCTAAGCCCACTGCGTTAGCGTGAAGGTTCATTGATTCGATGAACATGTCATCCACTCCTTCCTCGGCTAACATTTGACTCATGATCATTTTTCCTGTTTCAAGCGACAGCTTGTGTTGTTCTTGGACTCGCTTCATGGTTTCATATAATCTTTTAATTTGTGCCGAGTATGCCGGGGCACTTGCTAGTTCCGAAAGTTCTTCATATTCGTGATCATACTCGTCGTGTGCCTCTTGTTCTTCTGTCTCTTCTTCATCGTCTTCTACTTCTACTACTCTCGGTTGGGTCGGGGCTTAAGTGGTAGTCGTGGGTTGTTATCCTTGGGTCTATTCTGCTTCTGTCTCCAGGTTAGATTCATTGATCAATCGGGCGATTTCTTCATCTGTTAGATCAGCAAGGGTGTAACCTTGAGGGAACTCCAAGTCTGCTGGAATAGGAGGGAACACCAAGTTGGGTCCTTCTGCACTTGGTCTGGGTAAGCGAATGGTAAATGGTCGGACACGCCTCGTTTGTGGAGGAGTCACCTCGTGTGTGGTAGTGGCTCCCCTTGGTTGAGCGCATGGTAATTGAACTCCCCCTCTCATCTTCTTCGAGGGAGGGCCCGCCGTTGATAGTCGTCTTTGGAACTCTTGGGCCCTGGACCATACTAGTGCTCGCTGAATGGGCACGTCGTACGCTAAGCACCTGTAAATTATTCTTGTGAGAGCACAACATCCATGAAGTACATTTTTGTGCT
This sequence comes from Ceratopteris richardii, assembly GCA_020310875.1. Lineage (NCBI taxonomy): Eukaryota > Viridiplantae > Streptophyta > Polypodiopsida > Polypodiales > Pteridaceae > Ceratopteris > Ceratopteris richardii. Next base: position 206,087,280 of record CM035411.1, read on the forward strand.
TCTTATTCCACCGTTGATGGGCTAGGTGTATCTAATCGATGATCTAGTGCGGTATGTTGATGGTGAGATTCTCTGTCTCCGCCAAGTACAAGCTGAACCATATCTTTTTTGGTGGCATAGTGAATCGTTCTTGTGCGGGAAAAGCAAAATGTTGCATAATAGTTCGTAAGTGGAGAGCAATGGTAGGCGTCATTGCCACCATGTCCTTCAATTTGTTGAGGTCCTTATGCTTCATCCTGCTTGGAACCAACGTTTCTTTCTCAGTGGGAATGTGCATTCGTTGCATGTTCACTGTTGTGCGTACCAAATTGAGGGTCAGTTTGAATTTCTTGAGTTCGTGGCTTGGCAATCGTGAGGGTAGCACAAAAGTACTATCGCCCCCCTTGGCCCTGCTAGGAGTGATGGTGCTGATTAAGTAGGAGCAGCAAAGAAAATCTGGCTTAGGCAAATGTGCTCTGAAGTAGCTATCCAATCCCGCTTTGGTCCAAATCGATCGCATTACTTCTGCATTCTGATAGTTTTCAAATTCGCGAGTGAAAAAATGATAACGTCCCCATTTGCCATTGAAATTCAATTTCTGCCTCCCAGAAATAGGTGCCATCACCCAATGGCCCTGCGACATCACTAAACCAATGAGCATGTTTCCCCACTTGAGAAGTTTGTCCCTGAGGAGGGTCCTGAATCGGGAGAACATGCACCGTGTGAAGTTCTTGAGGCCTTTTGGTGAGTGGTGGCTCAAGGAGGAGGGTTTTAATGTCCACAATCTGTGCGCTAGACCCTGCCTGGGAACTGGTGCCTCGTGCTTCTGCCATTGTTATTGCTGGTTTGCTCGTTCTGTGAGCACATAGATCATGCGTTAATATTGTAATGGACAAGATAGAACACTTTCTGTCCCCGTTACAACATTATCATGAGGTGAGTAATGGGTTAGTGCATCAGTGAGTGCTCGATGACTGTGTGTAGTTAATGAATGGATAGTCCTAGGAGCTAGATGGAAAGATGCAGTGTATGAGTGATGTAGTTAGCAAGTGGAGATGAATTTACAAATGGGGGTCGGGGGGTTTATTACAAGTCTTAGATTGCCAAACACAAAGGATGGCTTTCGGGGTTGGTTTTGTGGAGACGCTAGAGGGTTTTATGAGTAATTTTGCTTGGGGATGATGCATTTTTGAAACCCATTTACAAGTGAGTCTGTGCGTGCTTCTAGGTGACTGTGTGTTGGAGCGTATTAAACAAGAGTGGGTAGCGGGTCCTTGAGTGAGTGAACCCTGTCGTGTATGATGTGATTCGTGCGGGACTAGTTGAGCCCGCAAGCAAGCCTTAGGCACCCAAATTTGTCTTGATTGTGGGCTAGCCTTCATCGACTTCTTGGGCACCCAAATAGATTTCACTTTCTCAAAAGAAGTTTTGTAAGTCTTCTTATCAACATCCTGTCGTTGATTACTAATAGAAATTTGAGATGATTGTTGTCGCTTGACTGTAATAGGTTGCTCGCCTTTTCGCACCCACAATTGTTTCAATGGCTGAGTCGTTCTGCTTCGCACGTTCTTTTGGCCTCCGGCATAGGTAGTCTTCCGTAACTGATCTGTCGTTGGTTGCTGCCTCCCTCTGGCTATTGGAAAAGAAGGTAGTTTCGTCGAGGCCTTGACTTCTTTATTGAAATCTCCATTCCTCTGCATCACATAGCTTTGGACAAGAACAACATGGTCAACTTCATGTATACCCCTGGAAGGACCACGAGTCTGTGTCTTTTCTAGTTCCTTGAGTGCTCCATTATCTAACTCAACTGTAATTCGAGTCCGATTTACCCATACCTGAAGAAGTCCACTTCTCAGGTTTAAGTTGACTGCATGGTCATAGATCCAGTCTTGACCCAAGACCAGAGGCTCAGTGAGATCCTCATCTTGACACACTAGTACCTTAACTGTCATTGGAACATCTTGAATGGACAGGGGAAGTTCCACCTCACCCACGCAAGGGGTTTCCACACCTCCCATTCCTATAAGATATGCTTCTATAGGATTGACTTTTAATTTCAATTCTCGACAGTAAGAAAGTCTCATTGCACTAGTGGCTACACCTGAGTCAATTAATGCTCGCACTGTTTTTGCACTAACACCTTGTCCTATCTCTAAGGTCGCAAAAGGACGTCGGTCTATTATTCTTTCGGAACGTATTCCTGAGACTTCACACATTGCCACATGATATCCTGGATCCTCATAGGGACCTGTCCTAGGTTGATCCCTACCTTGCCGTCGCAACTTCATCCTTCTGATGCGTTCTAAAGCTTCTGCTTGAGCTTCTTCTCGAACTCGTTTTTCTTCTTCTTTGCGTTTCTTAGCAGTGTTGAGTCGACTGAGCATTTCTTCTATGAGAGGTTCCTGATACAACTTGACTCTGCACCCGCTGATGTAGCTCGGAAGGATATCACCTTCTAAGGTGGCTAGTTGTACCGCTCCACTCGTTGAAATTCTATTTATAATCATAGGTCCATAGCCACGTTTCTCTAATTTTCTTGCATGTTGCTTCAAAGTGTAGACTAAAACTAGGTCTCCGGCTTTTAATCCTTTATCCTTAACATGGGCATCAAAGTACGCCTTCTGTCATTTCTTAGCTGCATATATTCCTGCTCCAACTCTTAGTCTGGTTTCACCTAGTCGTTCAAGGTCAAAAATTCTCGAAGAGAGTTCATGGCCTGTCCACTCATGCTCTTGTGCTACTCTCAACGTGGGAATCAAGAAGTCCAAAGGTAGCACCGCGTTTTGACCAAATACCATCTGAAAGGGTGTGGCTTGGAGTATCGTTTTATAGGCCACTCGGTATGCCCAAACAACATGATGTAGATGTTTGTCCCAATCAGAGCGTTTATTATTCACCAATTTGGTAAGCACATTGCATAAAATCTTGTTTGTGCTTTCGGCCTGGCCATTGACTTGTGGGTGATATGGGGTAGACTTCTTGTGCACTACCAAGAACTCTTGGAGAAGATTTTCAATAACTTCATTCAAGAAGTGAGTGCCTCTATCACTGACTAGCTCTATGGGTAACCCGTATCTTGTGAACACATTCTCAAATAGGAACTTAGCAGTTGTCTGAGCATCATTCTTTGTCATAGCTTTCACTTCTACCCACTTGGTTAAATAGTCTGTGGTGACAATGATGTATTCAGCATGTGAACCCTTAGCTGGGGGATTAATACGACCTACAAAGTCTATTCCCCACTTAGAGAATGCACGTCCGCCCATCATAGGTTTCAGTGGCATTTCATCTTTGCGTATAGGATACTAAGTTCGCTGACACACATCACACCTCTTCACATAGGTATGTGCATCCATGTGAAGGGTAGGCCACCAGAAGCCCACAAATAGTATTGCCTTGATCATCCGATCTGGTCCAAAGTGTCCTCCTGCTACACCTTGGTGAGCAGTTTCCAAGATCTTGAGATATTCGCTCTCATGGACACATAGTCTCAGGTAACCATCTTTACCACACTTGTATAGATTATCACCAATGAGTGAGTAATCTAGAGCTTCTTGTTCTAGACTTCTTAGTCTGGCCAATGTCATATCTTGAGGATATGTTCTCGTCCTCAGGAAATCTACTAATGGTTCACTCCAATCTGGCACTATGGACACTTGATATAGAGTGGCATGTTCCACAGGTGGTTTAGTACAACAGATTGGGCATTCTTTACATATCTTATGTACATCAGCTTCCATAGTAGGCCAATGCACTCCGAGTCTCCTTAGTGTCTGTAGGGTTCGTTGTTTTGAGTAGTGTTGCTCTAATGCACCTACATGTGCCAATTGCAACCATTTAGCGTACTCATCCTCTTCCACACAACGAGCCGATATCCCTTGGTCTGTCTGTTTGTACATGCTTCTTGCCATGATGTGGTACTTCTGGGCTTTCACTACTTCTCTACCTTGAGTGTTTATGACTGAGTGATTAGGCCCGTAGGTCAGTACTGGCACTAATGACTTAGCCCACTGAGGTACAACTTCCAAATTAAACAAGTAAGCATCAGGAAGGTCATCTGATACTCCTTGTGGGGCTTCTCCTGATGTGAGTCTAGAGAGATGGTCGACTCTCAAGTGGGTCTTCCCTTTCCTCACCACAACCTCGAAGTCGTATTCCATTAGTAAGAGAAACCATCTTACTAATCTACATGTATTGCATGGCTTGTTTACCAAGTACAACAGTGCTTGATGATCAGTAAAAAATTTAAACTTATTTGCAAGCAAATAATGTCTAAACTTTTTAACTGCATATACCATGCCTAATCCTTCTCTCTCCGTAGTGGTATAATTTCGTTTAGCTACATTCAATTGTCTACTCGCATAGGCAATTGGAAGATCCATATTACCTGCACCTGTAGGCTCCGCAAGTACACACCCAATAGCATAATTGGATGCATCAACGTGAACATGGAAAGGCTTATTCCAATCTGGTGTGGTCAAGATTGGTGCTGAACATAATCGCCGTTTAAGCTCATTGAAGGAATTCTCACATTCCTCAGTCCACTCAAAATTAGTCAAAAGTCCATACAGAGGCTTTGCTATGATGGCATACATGTGTATAAACCGTCGATAATAACCACAATGCCCCATGAAAGCTTGTACTTCTTTGACATTCTTTGGCTTAGGGAACTCGGCTATGGCTCTCACTTTCTCTTCATCAGTGGATATGCCATTCTTTGACACTATGTGTCCTAGAATCTTGCCTTGCCTGACCATAAAAACGCACTTTTCTGGGTTCAGGCAGACTTGATATTCTCTACATTTGTCAAAGATTTGTCTGAGTTTAGGAATATGAGTTTGTCTAATGTTGGAATGAGCACAAAGATCATCCACATAGACTTCCAAATTCTTCCTCAAGAACTCCTTAAATACGTGACACATCAATCTTTGAAAGGTGGCTGGAGCATTGGTAAGCCCAAATGGCATTACTCTAAAGGAAAAAATGCCCCATTCAGTGGCAAAAGCCGTCTTATGCTGATCTTCTGGAGCTATGGCCACTTGATTGTAGCCTGAAAATCCATCAAGGAAGCTGTACACTTCCTTGCCTGCTACTCTTTCTAAGAGGTGCTCTGTGATAGGAAGCGGATAATTATCTCTGATAGTGGCTGCATTAACCTTCTTCAAGTTAATGCATACTCATAATTTGCCGTTTTTCTTGGGCACCACTACAATGGGAGATACCCATTCAATGTGCTCAATTTCATAGATGAATCCAGGTTCAACCAGTCTATCTATCTCCTCCTTGATCTTAGCAGCATAATTATCATTATATGTGTATGGCTTTTGCTTAGAAGGTTTGGCATCTGAGGTCATGGGGATAGTGTGTGAGCATATGTCAGGGTCCACGCCTTTCAAATCCTTGTAACTCCAAGCAAATGCATCTCTGTATTCTCTCAGCAAGGCTATTAGCTCTTGTTCTTCCTCTTCTGTCAGGTCATGGCCTATGTACGTGCATCTTTCTTCTCCCTCTTCAATGGCTACAACTACTTTCTTCGTGGTTTCTTTGTTATCATAGGCCTCCCCCGATTGCGCCTCTCGTTTAGGCATTCTGATCATGACTCTCCTGTCATCTATCTCATACTTCTTAAAATTTTCTGGGACCTCAAACAAAGATTCCTCCTCTTCTTGTGTGACTTCTTTCTTCTTCCTTTTCTTTCCTTCTTCCTTAGGGGTTACATGTGTGGCTAACCTTACATCATTTGTAAGCTCTCCATACCTCTGGGGTTGAAATTCTACTTCATAGAAGTATTCTTCATCTGATGCAAATGGTGGGTCCATAATGATTGACTCTAGATCGGAGTCACTTGCATCCTCAAATGCATCAGGGCTAGGTTTGCACTCTTCTAAAACTGCCTCTCCCATGATCGGCTCTATGGAGAAGACTAAAATGTCATAGCCCTCTTCATCACAGTGAGGTGTCCATTGTTCTTCATTAATGGCTACATCCATGGTTGCTAACATTTCTGCCCAACCGTGGGGTTCAAACTCCTCATTAGGAAAAACTACAGGTGCATAGGCTGGGTCTTGAATGGATCTATGGGTTTCTTTGGGCACCTATCTCTCTGGCTTTTTCTCTCTTCTCTCCTCTTCTACGGCCACTTTACACATCCATAAGTGAGTGTCTTCATGCATCCATGAGGATCCTAATCCTATGGAGTGCACAGACTCCGTGTCATCCTTGGCTCTATGGATGGGATTCCATTGAATAGGCGGTACATCTCTATGAGAGTAATCCTTGAGATTGACTTTGGTCGTAACACCCAAGTGTTGCAAATACAAGGAATTGGTTCCCCAATTCTAGACCACTTGCAACTGTTGCATAAATGGTCTTCCCAAAATCATCACTTAGGCATGATTCTTGCTAAAATCACAGATGGCAAATGTGTGCTCAAACTCTACACCACATGTGGTGATAGTTATTCCTTCAAGTAGTCCTAAAGGCCTCTCTATGTGGCCATCAGCCATTTGCAATTTCATCCTCGTGGGCCTGAGTGCTGGCTTGCCCCATCGCTTCCATAGGGAAGTGGTAGCAATAGCAACTCCTGCACCTGAGTCCAGAATTGCCTTGGTTGTGTAACTTTGATGGGTAATGGGAAGATAGGTGTTTCCTTCTTCACCTTCACTCATCATTCCTATCTTGTCTAGAGGAATTTCTGGCACTGTCCTCTGAGAACCTACCTAGGAACGAGGTTTTGCTATCTCTGGTACTTGTTTGGCTACATGTTTCCATAACTCTGGCCTAACTTTGAGTAGCTCTTCTAAAGTGAGGTTGCACTGCACTTTAGTGTTTTTCACTACCTTCGTATTCCTCGGTATGATTGAGTCTTCATTTCTTACCATGACTGTGGGGGCTCTCATACAGGTAGACTTGGCTTCCCATGGGCCTGTGAAGTGGGTTAATTCATGAAAAGAATTAGACTCAAAGTCTAATCTGGCTTGAGACTGGATGCTCTCCTGCTCTCCATAAATGGATGGAATATCTTGTGGGAATTGATCCTGCGTGTCATCCACAAGTTCAATGGGAGGAGGGACTTCACTTTCTTTAGCCCATTTGTCTTCTTGAATCTCTCGCAGGAATTCTGGAGTGAACCTATTCATAGAAGAGGAGGTGTCTGGTTCAGTGGAATTGGGTACATAAGCTGCCTGTGGGGGATGGCTTATGTTTTTGCTTGCCTCATCTCTTTCTTGATTTTTTTCTTCCTTGGCAGATCTTGCAATTATTCTCTCTAACTTCTCTAGGAGTCCATCCAAGTGCAATTGTGTCTTAGCTGAACCTGAGTAGTTGAAAAGGCGACTGACTTAAAACATGGTCTGAGCCAATGCGACCATTTTCGCACACAGCTTGGTTCTCTCTATCTCTAGGTCAGCTCTAGGGTAGCACTTGTCATGATCCGTCACATTTGGCCCTTCTTGGATTCTGGCCTGATATGCCCTAAGCATCATATCTATGTCTTCAGGACTGGGGTCAGCTAACACTGATCCTACTCTAGGGGGTGGTGGGATGGTCTGAGGTAGGTGGACAGATGGTGGATTAGATGGTGATGGAAGTGAGGGTGGTGGTGGTATGTGAGAGTTTGTTTGAGAGGTGAGTTCCAAAATTTTGGCTTTTGTTTCTCTTATGCTTTCTTCTAAGTCGCTCATCTTTTTAGACCATTGTCTTTTCATTCTTTCTCGACTATCCTTGCAGGCTCTCGACCGTTTCTTGGCTATGCTCTCAGTTTCACTAACCTCTGCACTCTTCTCCTGACCTATTCTTGCATTCTATTGCAAAGCCTGGGCCCTAGTGACCACTTGCACTGGTGTAGTGGAAGTGACACTTCCTGTTGAGTCTACAACTAAGCCAGTAACATTAATTGGAGTTATTTTTGGCATATTATTAGGATTCTTTGGGCAATCTCATAAGAGATGCTCCTTCCCGCAGTCTTGACAAAAGCCTTGTATTGTTACTGACTGGGGTTGTGTAGGTGGAGGTAAAGGGCAATCACGAATGAGGTGATCTCCCTCACATCTGTAGCATGGTCCTCTTGGGAATGGAGGTCTTACCTGCCTAGGTTGGGGTCTTTAGTTAGGGTTTGTGTACAGTACATTTGTGTACTCTGGTTCCCAACTAGGTTCACCTGGTTCTTCACTGTAGTAGGACTCACCATGTTCAGGAGATTGCATGTAGTAAGCCTGTGGACTATCAATATGTGTAGAATCAAAGCTATGATTGCTTGGGTCACTTTCTGATAGCAGTGGTGTTACTGGCACTATAGCTCTATTCAAATTTTCTTCAGCTGCTGCATACTTTACAGGAATCACATTAGCGGGGTTTGGAGGTTGTTGAGCTAACACCGGTTGTGGCCTTTGTTGGTTCTGGTAGGGTTGTTGATAGGGTTGCTGCGGTCTACCATATTGTTGTGAGGGGTACTGGTTCTGGTATCTTCCCTGTTGTGGATAGGGCTCAGGATAGGTTTGTCTAACTGCTTGCTTATTGTATGGGCAATCTTGTGCTGTGTGATTTGTGTATCTCCATTCTATGGTGCAATATTGGCTGCTAGGATTCACTTGGGGTTGAGCCATGATGGGACATGCGTTCGCCATATGGTCACCACCACAAGTATAGCACCTCTTTACTGGGGTAAATCTAGGAATTTGTTTACTAGAGACACCTAGTTTTTGAGCTACTTTTTCCGCAAGTTCCTCAATTGATGTGGATTGTGAGGAAGAGAGGCTAGAGGCACTATCTGAATCTTTGTAGATTTTGGAAAGCTCTAACTCCTCCCCTAGCTTATCCTCAATGTCGATGCACATGCGTACACACTCTTCGATGGTCCTAGGGTCCTTCAAGTACACATAGGATCTCAACTTTGTACTTAGCAATCCATCCAGGAATAAAGCCACTTGTTTGGCAGGTGTGGGTAACTCAGGAATAGGGCATCTCTCGAGGTACTGCCTAAATCTTCTTCCAGCAAGTCTCACAGTCTCTTGAGGGGTCTGCTTGAAGTTGTATATCAATGAGGAAGTGTTATGCCTTATGCCACTTTTGGAGAATTCGGTGATGAAAGCCTCCAAGAGTTGGTCTATGCTCCTGAATTGTCTCTCATTCAAGGGTTGAAACCATGTAAGGGTTGTGTTCCTAAGTGTTAGACCAAAGGCATTGTATTGCGTGAATAGGTCCTCAACTTGTTCAGCTCTCAAGACTTTCCTATACTCGGCCACATGATCATATGGGTCTCCTGTGCCATGGAAGTAATTCTCCATGGACTTAACTAACTGAGTCGGTCTCAAAATCCTGGTGTGTTCCCTAGGCCTTCGCAGAGGGAAGTCATCTGTATTCCTTTGATTCCTCGGGGCTCTAAATCCTTCAGGTTCCACTCTATTTGTTTCCGTTCTCATTCTGTCCCTTCCCACTGGGTTGGCAAAGCTTACCTCCCGTCTATCTCTATGTCTGTCTCTTTGAGTTCCATGGGTGTGGGAGGTTCCAACTCCTTGGTGACCAAATGACACATTCGATCTTGGTTGGGGAAAAATGAATTCACCTTTCCAAGTGTAAGCATGCCTATCATTTTCTATAACCACAAAGATCCTTTCTGAAGCGTGATCTAAGTAGGTCACTCTACCTGGGCTATCAGGGTCTTTGAACTCCTATATCATGATTGTTCCATGGACTTAACTAACTGAGTCGGTCTCAAAATCCTGGTGTGTTCCCTAGGCCTTCGCAGAGGAAGTCATCTGTATTCCTTTGATTCCTCGGGGCTCTAAATCCTTCAGGTTCCACTCTATTTGTTTCCGTTCTCATTCTGTCCCTTCCCACTGGGTTGGCAAAGCTTACCTCCCGTCTATCTCTATGTCTGTCTCTTTGAGTTCCATGGGTGTGGGAGGTTCCAGCTCCTTGGTGACCAAATGACACATTCGATCTTGGTTGGGGAAAAATGAATTCATGTTTCCAAGTGTAAGCATGCCTATCATTTTCTGTAACCACAAAGATCCTTTCTGAAGCGTGATCTAAGTAGGTCACTCTACCTAGGCTATCAGGGTCTTTGAACTCATATATCATGATTGTTCCTACCTCACTCAGCTGATTAGTTCTATATCTCCAAAAGGCTTCATCAGTCTCTCGGTTCAGGAGTAGATCTATGCTCTATTTGTCTTGGGGAATCCACTCTGGTGTGATAATCTTGGTGAGAACAGATTTCCCCGGAGGGGTCCTAGGTTCTACACCCATGTTTCCTTGCTCTAGGTCATCTAAGTCCGTTTCAGGGATCACATTCCCGAATTCATCTGTCCTCTCCGGGTGACTAGTGACCACGTATATTGTCCCTTCCTTGTCTAAGTATGCTCTGTTTTCGAACTTGACAGCTGGGCGTTCTAGTCCAATGGACTGGTCTGGGTTTTTAATCTGGACCACAGATCTTCCTAGGCCGTCCTCATAGATGCTAGCACCTAATCTGTTGGTCCTAAGGTATTCGAGTTGCATCTTGTAAGGGCCTTCCACCCTATGTAAATATGGCATCCCGGAACTTCCTGTAGGTCTCTCCATACCGCGGGACATCTCAGACTCGCTCGTCTCAGAGCTAGGGTAGTACGAATGATGGCTCAACTGCTGGGCCCAAGACCTAGCAGTATGATTGACACTAGCCTCCGAAGATCTAAGACTTTGTCTATCTCTCCCTAAGTGTCACCCTGATCTAAGGTTCATAAGCCCAATTGAATAATCCCAAAATTTCCCAAGTACACTACGTTGCTGAGTTCTTTTGTATTAGTCACTTGTTCATTTTTAATTGCTCTTAGGGTGTCACTTCTTGTCCAATTAATCTTTGTCGCAAGGAACACTTAAGTTTTATCGTACTTAGAGTGCGGTCGCTCGATTTAATTTCTTTCCCTTAGGTTGTTTCGCAATTTGTAATCCCCTAACACTTGCACTTAAGTGATTAGAGTTCTTAACGTGTTCCTAATTAATCAAAACCTCTATCCGTACTTAGCCTATGCTAGGGACTGACAAAGGGTGTTGAGAATTTCCAACCTTAAGTTCTTCCCTTGGTTGCCCTTGTATGCCCAGGAAGCGTGTTCCCAAGCTCGCACTTACTCTTGCTTCGAGGACCCTTCTATGCTCTCAAAGAACTTGAAAAAGTCCACATTTAGCTCCAGAATTGAATTCAGATGACAGACAGCTCACTTTCATGCATGTAATTCACAGACCCAAATGCCTTTTGCCTTTATGGAAAACAATCCCAAGGGACCCTCAATTTTTTCCTACCCCACGAGCTTTCCAACAAAACAAAAATCACCGCAATCGGATTTCGTATGAGGAAGCTACATCCGTTCAGGGTTTTGGGGCTAAAACAGGATTTTAAACAGGTTAGCAGGCAAATATGACTTCTCAAAATACTTTGTGTAATGGCCTCACAATGCAATGATGAACCCTAGTATTTGTCCCACAAATTGTCAAGAATAGACCACTATTTTTTTCCCTAAAAAATTGGCCAAATTTGCCCTTCAATTGCGTTCGCAAGCTCTGTCAGTCGAGATTGACAGGTCAATCGCAATTGATGTGTCAGTCGCGATTGACAGGTCCGTCATGGCTGTCAGTCGTGATTGATGGGTCAATCGCGATTGACACATGGCCCGAAAAGTCAATCAGTCGTGGTCAAAGGATCGTGGACTCTGTCAGTCACGATTGATAGGTCGATCACGATTGACATGTCAGTCGCGAGGGTCTGTCTGTCGTGGTCAAGCAATCGTTGACTGTGTCGGTCGCGATTGACAGGGCCGTCGGGGCTGTCAGTCGTGATTGATTGGTTGATTGTGATTGATGGCTCGAACGCGATTAACACGTGTCACGCGTAGATTCTGTCCGTCGTGGTCAGTCGGTTGTTGACTCTGTCGGTCGCAATTGACGTGTCGGTCACGATTGACAGAGCCATCAGCAGGTGTCCGTCGTGGTTTGTCGATCGCGATTGAGAGAGCGATCGCGATTGACATAAATCTGAGGAATTTCAAAAATTTAGACACATTTTTGGGAAGCTCTAGGCCTGTAGATCATGGATATGTACTTTGTTTAGCAAACAGAGCAGTTTTCCTATCGGTCGTGATTGACACAGGTCAACGCCTCGAGACCTGCATAGTCAGATTTTTTACCTGCTAGAGCTCGTGAAGCTGCTGGGGATGCTGATTCCTACAGAAAATCTCAAAAAACACAGAAAATCACAAGCACACAAACACTCTCTCGCTCTCTCTCACAAGTGAAATGAGGAGAATGGTATGGGTGGGGTGATATGACCAAAAACTGAAATTTTTCGCGATGATGGAAATGGATGTGGGAGATGGTGAGGATGATGATGGTGATGAGAAAAACAAGAGAAAATAGATAAAATTGAAGAAAATACCTATAACTCCAACGCGTCAACTCTACGTCTTACCATCACACGTTCGTCCTCAAAGTTCGGTCCCCGGCAACGGCGCCAAAATTTGGTGTAGCTCAGTGATGAGTAGCACCTCCTTTAATGTCAATCCGGGAAGACAAGAGGATGTTATGAAGACCTTGAGCAAGCGAAGGCACAAGTGCGTGAGTGAGAAGCACACAAACATGCACACACATACACACACACGCGCACACACGGCAAGACAAAGATTCAGAAGCAATGGAGTTCTTAGATTACTTTCAAAAAACTCATACAAGTTCAATTCAATTACAAGCTAAGCTCAAAAATGAGCTCTCTAGCTCTATTTATAGTTTTTGACTAGGTTTTGGCCTTGTCCAGACCTAGTGTCCGACCTAGTAAAAAATTAGGTTCTCTACCCTATTTGGAGGTTCAAACGGAGTCTAAAAAATGTGAAAACTGAAGGGTAAGTACTTCTAAAGCTCCTCAAGCTCAAGGACTCCTTGGCTTGCACAAAATGGAGCTACAAAAATATTAAATGGTATTTACAATGGTTTTTAGTGATGAAAATCACTATTTTTGTAGGTATTTCTTCTAACATTCTAACATACATTTCCTAGAGCTCCCTACTTGCTCCTTCTTCTTGTGTGCCCAACTCCTTGATGCCTGAAAAATTGAAATGGCGTACTTGCCAGATCTTCTTTGACTACCATGTCTGCCTGTGCTTTCTCTTCGTTTCGACTCCTTTCGTAGGCTGCCTTGTCTTGCAACTCCTTCGGTTCCTTGACTACTGCCAACAGACATACACAAGTCTTTGAAATTTACAAGAGTTTCAAGATCTATAGGATTACATTGGTGTGTTCCTGTTCATTGTTTTGTACATTTATTTTAGATATTCACAATTCTAGAGACTTCAACAATGTTCATGTTAAAAGATATCACGTATGAGCAGGTAGAGGGTTTGCTAGGTGAAAATTGGGGACTTATAGAAGGATGCACCAAAGGGGATAGATACTTTTGTAAAATTGGCGCAACAGGCATAGGATTTCGATACTTGAAACATCGTACTTCATTGCACATTAGATTCTTTTATGATCATTGGATGTGTAAACTTGGTGAATGGATACCATTACAAAGTTCTGAGGGTGTTATAATTTCATTTGAAATTAAGATAAATCTACCCAACAACGTAATGGAAGTTATTTCAGTAAATCATCATTGGACTCTTGCCAACGTGAGAGAACATCTAGTAATCATGGGATTTGAGGATCTGTATCAATCAAAGTTCAGAATACAAGGGCATAAGGTAAGTAGCATATGGTATTTCTTCTTTTGTTTATACAAATTCTTACACTCAAATATGTTCATTTAAAGTTTTCTATTTGTCTGTAGATTGGTAAGAGGTTGGAGGATAAAATTAAAGTGCTCCTTGAATGGAGTGTGGATGGAACTCAACTTTCATTGTCATAGCTCAAGAACTATTTGAGTGCTACAGTGTACACAACCTATGTTCCATTTATAATCCTACGTCTGCAACAATGTATTTGACATGCAAGACATGTAGCATGTAAAATTTTTTTATCTCAATATGATGTACAATTTGCCAAATCTTTGGTTTTTCCAATGGCAATTTATTATAATTTTAAAGTTCTGAGAATTTATTTTTTCTATTGTGTTGTCGTGTATCCTATTTTGGTTAATGATTCTGTTCAATCTTTTTATGAGCAAAATTTTTTTTTCTGAGAGTTCTGTGCATGATTGTTTTATTTGAAGGTATGAGTTTTAGTTTTAAAATGGTCCCACTCACTTTAAAATTTTGAAACTACTATAAAAGCAACACTTATTCTCTCATTTCTCACTTTTGCAACCAAGAAGAGCTACAATCACTTGCAGAGTACGCACAGAAGCTAGCATCACGCGCAATGGCTGTCGCATCCTCCAGTACCATGCAACCCAAATGTCCACGTGAACTCCTCAATGAGTTCTTGGAATCAATTGAGTTCAAAGGTCAAAACCACTTGTATGACCTACTGTCTAGAGTCCCTGATCTAGACAAAACAATTCAACTAAACTCTGATGTGCTCAAGGAAATCATAGAGTTCTTTGAGTACTACATCTTGCATTTCTCTATAGAAATACCACCTTATGAGGGTAAATGGGTTCCATGTGACCTTCTACTCTACATACACAGAGGTGATGAAGCCTTCATGAAGCGCCTTAAGCATTTCATGGCAATTGCTGAAACTGCAGGGCACGTACTAGATGACTCTGTGCCATTAGTAAAAAAACTTAACAAAAAGAAGAGGATGGGTACAAAGTACCTATCCTACATTGCAGCAACATATTTTATTATTAATGAGGAGCCCGAACCTACACCTGTTGAGCTCCCCAACCTTGTCATTGGGGATTTTGTTAAGGAGAAGAATGAGCCTCCACCAGAGGCCATAAATTTTGCCAAAGAAAGCATTACAATCCACCAAGAATTTCCTGGTGGTGTTAAGGATAAACTACGTGTGCAATCAAGCATGGAGGAGGCCCCCCCTTCAAATCTCAACCCCTCTGAGCCCACATTACCAGAGGTGGAACTTGAATATCTCTCCAGCATCGTTGTGGATGGAGAGGAATTTATTTTACTTCATGCCATTGAGAAGGCATTCCGTCTACGTCTAGATGAATGCTTGAGTATTTTCTCCACAATGCCAGATGTTCCACTTGACAACACATCTGACATACTTCAAAAGAAGTCCATCCCACTTGGGGATTCTGTGGCAGACACCATAGCAATGGTGTGTGCTTATATTTTAAATGATGACAACAATTCTACTACGGAGGAGGAGTTCAGTGCAGCACAGGAGAGGATACTGAAGCAAAAAATTTCTACATCCCCTGTAGCAGAGCAGAGTGGCATGGCCCACTCTAGCATTGATCTTGATGCCCCTCCAAGAGGGGAGGAAGAAGACAAGCTTCATGATGTAAGTGGTAATTGAATTAAATAAATCGATAATTTAAGTTAACATTGTAAGAGCTTGAATTCTCATTTTTTCTTAACAGGAAGCAATTGAGCTCGACAAGTTCGCAGCAAGGTCTGGTGGGGATCGAGCTTCTCGTTGGAGTGGTGCATCCTTGGCAAACTACATCGGAAAGTTGCCAAAGGATGATTTTGTTATCATACACAAAGACTAGAGTCCGGATGGGCACTTCATGACTTGGTGCTTGAAGGCCCTTAGCAAGATTTTGTGTTTATGTACAATTACCCAAGGCACTAATTGTGTCATTTTGGTTAGGAAATCCTTAGTTGTAACTACATTAGGACTTAATTTTAGAGGAAAAGTATTAGGGCAAATAGGTATCGCCATGGGTCTTGGAATGCAAGACCCCCATGTAATATCAAGATCTGTATTGACTTACCAACTAACTCAATCTCTACAAAGGAGAAAGAAAGTTGTAGAGAAATTGAAGGCAGCTGAGAAATGATGTAATTTCTTGATAATACAAATTTTTTTTTCATCATTTGTCTATTTCTGTATATGAATGTGCTAAAAAATGGAACTTATCTTCTGTCCACAAATTGTATCTAATTGGGGTTCTTTGTATTGTCCTTTGGTCCTTTGTATAATTACATGCATAAGAAAGGCCAAAAAAGCCCCAGCCACAGAAATGCGGGAAATAGCCTTGCAAAATTTTGCAGGGCTGTTTATTGTGTTTCTGTGGTTGGGGCTTTTTTGGCCTTATCTAGTGATTTTAGGTGCTACAAAACATAGGAAAGTATGTAATTTTAGATTTTCACTTGGTTTTGGTAGAATCAGGACCAAAGATTACCAGTAGGGTATAAACTCAGCTTTAACTAGATAAAGATCTCATCCATACCTTTTATTCATACAATGATTACCTTTTACGCATACCATTGCATCTCTACCATGTGTTTGATGCTTACAAAAGACCAAATATTGCAAAAAAAAACCCAGCCACAGAAACACGGGATTCAGCCCTGCAAATTTTACAGGGCTGAATCCCGCGTTTCTGTGGCTGGGGGTTTTTTGGTATGAAAAGGGCATGTTGCACATCAATAGGTAGAAAAGGAACATATCTAGTCACAAAAAAATAGGCAAGTGCATGCATGTTTAATTGAATCCATATATAACTGACTGAAAGAGAGAGAGAGAGAGAGAGAGAGAGAGAGAGAGAGAGAGAGAGAGAGAGTGAGAGAGAAACAAGAGACAAAGAATATAATAAAAAAAAAAAAATTCTATTATCCATTGTATTACATCGCAAAGTAGCCTATTATAGGGTATAATATTATACACATCATGGGTTATTTCCTCTAATTTTTCTTGCTAGTTGAATGTCCTTTGGTTGTATGGTTACTCTCTTGGCATGGATAGCACAGAGGTTAGAGTCCTCAAGCATGGAGATGAGGTAGGCCTCGGCTGCCTCTTGAAGTGCTTCAAGTGCTATCCCTTGTATTCTTAGACTTGCTTGGTAGCTTTGTAGTTCCTCTTTCACTACCCTTTCAAAAGCTCTTCGTGGTATGAGTAGTTCAACAGACTTTTGGTAGTGTCGTATCTCTGCAAAAGCCCTACAATGCTTCCTTTTGTCTTTGTGGAGCTCTTGTGTTGGGAGGTATGTTTGGCTGGCGTTGAGGTCGACGTCATGGTTGATAGTTTTTTTTTCTCCGATGTACACGATGTGAGGGCCCAACTTCATCTTGCACATTTTGTTGTTGATGCGGTTGTTGACTTTGCTCTCTTTCCTCCTCTGTTGGTATTTGCCCTTGTCCTTGTGGAAGTGTCTTACCTCCATGTGTCACCCTATGGCTTGTTGGAATTTGCATATCATTCCATGGTGGTTGATTGCTGCTTTCCTCATTCGGGGATGACTCTTCTTCGCTCTCTGGTACACTCCTTTTGATCAACTTCTGTTTGGGTCTTGATTTGATGGGTGTCCTTGTTGGTGGTGGCTCATCTTCTGAAATGGACTCTGATCGTCGTGGAGTGTAATACTCTTGTCTATTGGACACTTCATTTTCTCGCACTGAATGGCTCCCAGGTGGTGTGCCATCGTGTGACACAGGCACAGATGTGCTCTGGGAACCACTTCGAGGTCTTTGGGGGGCTTGCAACCATGGTGGGTGTTGTGTTCCTAGATGAGGGCTAGGAAAGAAGACGTGATCTTTCCTTGCAGTTTGCTTGGTGCGTGCCATTCTCTTGAGTTGCAAAAAGTGTGAAATGAAGTGAGTTCTCTCTATTTATAGAGTTTTTAAAAAAATTGTTTGTTCACACTAGAATGGACAAAACCTGTTTAAAACCATACAGAATATTATATATTAAATAATAACACATTGAAACCAAGATAACAATAATCATAGGTATTACCACATGATGGGAAATAACGAATTCACTTTACTTCCAAGCTGAGCCCTCTCGTTGTCTCCTTGCACGCCATTGAGCATGATGAAGAGGACCTAACGATGACTTCCATTTCTCACTGGCAATGTTGTGTTGCATCGTTCTTGCAAGTTTTGCCAATTTTGAATCCCTAAGTCGTTCCACAAAAAACTTTCTTGAGAATGTAGTGCAGTAAAACCAATTAAACATCTCCTCCATATAGTTTGATTGCATTGGGCCACCACCATGTCGGGTGTTTTTGAAGTAGACACCCCTCGCTTTGTAGTGTGACTTTTCCATTCCTTGGGTACGGAAAATCTCTAATGACCCATATCGATGCATGAAAAAAGCTCCATGTGCAAACAAAATATGCTAAAAATTGTTAAGTACATTGGAAAAAGGTAAGTGTAATGAACACTTGTAGAAGAAGATTACACTTACAATGTAGTGTGTTATATTGCTCTCTCCCCAAGATTGAATGAAACACTTGGTGAACTCCACTAATGTTGCTTGAAACATTTGACGTTGAATAGCACTAGACCTAGTCAGACCCATTAAGCCGACCAACTTATCAAAGCTCGACCAAACTTTCTTTCTCTTATTACAAAGATCAACTTGAGAGTCATTGTCTGTTGTGATCATGCATAGGTCTTTCCACAGCTCATAACGATCATTATTTTGAGTGCTAGTACCTCTTCCTAAAAAATGTCTTGCTTTATTCCCTGTCATTGACACTTGTTGCAAGCTATCTTGAGATTCTCCAACTTTCTTAACAACTAGGGTTACATTTCCACCATGACAACCAATTGAATTAAGAAGTTCCTCCAATTTCTTTATAGCTTGAATAGATTTATCAACTGGCTTTATGGAAAATGCGTATTCTATATGGAGCTTCAATAGTCTATCACAAATTCTCATGAAGGCATGCAAGGTGCAAAAGTGGACATTGACTAAAGGGAATGGAATAATGGGATTCCAATCCTTATCTGACATGTCACGATTAGGTGTACCTAACATGGGACACCTCATTAAAGGTGTATCCCATTCAGCAGATGGAGTTGCATCTGTGTCATCAACTAAATCATCTATGTTATTTTGTTTTCTCTTTGTTTGTTTATAACCTCGTGTGCAATATGGACAAGGATAGAGAGTAGATGCACCTTGTTTGCACCCTAACATGCATTTGATAGTCTTTAAGTCTCCACCTAAGTGCCACTCTACTTCAAAATCACCAAGGCTTTCTACATTGATTTTGGCACCATGCATTTGAGAAGTTATCACCTCTGTGATCCATGGGATCCTATTGAAAATCCATGTAAGAACATCATTGGATTCTTTAGGTACCTCAATAGCACCTAACCACCATATATCTTTCTCGGATTGGACACTATATGTAAAGTGATGGGTAGATTCTTCACTATCATCAATAATAGCATGGGCCATAGCTTCGTTCATGAGTGTCACACTAAGTCTCTCCATACGGCATCCCTTTATGATTTGACATTCGTCTAGCTTCAATACAAACTTGAGTTTGGAACCACAATCTACATCAAATAACAAACATTATATTTTTAAAAATACTATAAATGTCATTATCAAAACAATGGATATACCTTGAAGTGTGGATTTGTAAAATTTAACCATTTCCTTTTAAAGCCTCTCCAAATTGACAAATATGTTGTTGTACTTTGTGTAGATGAATCCCTTTCTAGATGTGTTTTTCAACTCTTTCTTTGATGTAGATGAATGATAAATGGATGCAGGCATAACATCTTCTATATGCAGGTAATTGCCAAGAGTATTGGCTACATCCTCATTGGTCATCTTCTTCTTCAGAGATACCTTGTAAGGGCATGGAAAAATGCTCTGGAAAATACCTTTGTTTTGTAGAGCCTGCTTCAAAAGATTGTACAATGCAGTGTACGCTCTAGTACTAACACCTGCTTCATCACATACCATCTGTACCTCACTAGGACTAATAATATCTTCTAAGTTGCCTACAAAATCTTTAATCACTTGGGTTTTGATGTGATTTCCTATTGGTGAATCCAAAATCATAAGCACATGTTTGTTGCTAAGACAAGAATTCAGAAACTTCAATTGATCATCCATTGTTGAGGAAGCACTCGCATCTTCAACAAATGACTTGCACAATAAGAATCTCAATCTAAAAGTCTTTTAACATAACTAAACAAAGGAAATACATACCTAAGTGTGTTAACACATCGCTTCCGTGCTCCACCACCAGTTGAAAGAGCTTGAAAGGATGATAATGGTTGTTTCCTAAATCTCATCCCAAGTGGAGTCTCTTTTAGTTGTGTAAGATTGGCTTTTAACTTTGTAATTGTGCTCTCCTTTTCTTCCACATCTTGTTGGAGTCTATTATTGTGCTCATCCAAAGATGTGATAGCACTTTCTAAAGTGTGTATAGCACCCTCTAAACTGTGTATCTTGAAATGGTTGTGATGACATTGTTGCATCCAATAATTTGCTATAGATGTAGAATGGTTAGACAATCGCTTGCAATAGCCTAGCAGTCCATCTTCACCGCAACCAAGGAATTGTAGAAATGTGGAGATAGTATGGAATCTAGGATGAACATTAGCCATTGGATCCAAGGGATACAAAGCACCATGGACCCAAAGATCAATATTCTTCTCTCCAGCTGCACGTTGTGCCTTTTGAGAATATATGTCATTGCTACCTCTAGTTGTTGGTGCAAATTCTGTAGGAACACGAACATGTACACTCTTTGAGTGAGGAGCACGCGTTGGTGCTGGTGTCATGCTCGTAATACATGTGAGCACCATGACGTTCCAAAACTCCAGCACCGAATGGGAAGAAGCACAGAGATGGCTGGAATGGCTAGTACAGTAGCTGTGTGCAAGAAAAAAAGTGTGTTTTGGTATGTGGATAGGTCAAAATGACTTTTGTCAATATGTTAGAGGGAAAATGAGTTTTTTTTCAAAAATTCATGTTTTGGGGCAACCAAAGTTACGAGTTTGATGATGTGGCACTTAACTTTTGGAGGGATTTTGAAAGTATGTTTTTAAGTATTTTTTATAAAAATAAGACTAAAAAAATTAAGTTCTGACATATACATAAAAGTATGGGCCATTTTGAATAAAGAATAGCTAAAAAAGAGACTTTTTATGAAAAACTCATTTTTTTTTCATAAAGATGGACGGATTTGATGAGGTGGAAAGTGGTTTTTCTCTCTCTCTATGTGGAGAAGAGAGAGAAGGTCCTAGTTCAGCCTAAAAGAAAGCCTATTTCAGCCTACCAAAAAGTGCTCTATTAAATGCACTTTGTCCCCTTAACAAAGTACAAGATTAAGCTTAATCCCTAAAAATTAGGAATCCTTACAAGGACCATGGAGGGTTCACTTTTTTTCCTAATGACTTAAAAGCTTGATCAAATTTAACTTGTGATTGGGAATAAGTTCCAAGTGTTGAAAAACACTTCCTTACAAGATAGGACACAGAGAAGTGCTAAAAAAGCACGTTCACCTATGCCTTCAAGTGAGAAAATGGTGTTTTGGAAGTATTGAATAACACAGACCAAAGACACCTTTTTTGTAGAAACTATCACTTGAAAAATATCCACAAACTTTGGAAAAAAAATGGAGGCTTAGACTAGCCTTGGCACTAAAATGGAAACCCTCCTTGGGGGGGGGGGGGGGGGGGGGCTTAAAGTAGCCCTTCACTTTTGACGAGAAAGAGTCCTTGGAGTGGGGGGGGCTTAGAGTAGCCCTACACTTGCACAAAAATCAAGATGAGTCGACACGAGAGGAGGGCTTGGAGTAGCTGGTTGCACATAGACATAGTCACACTTGGGGGCTTAGAGTAGCCTCCCAAAACACACACACGCACACACACACACAATACTCCTTGTTCTTATCTTTTTGATGTTACAAGAAGGGCACTTGGTGCCAAATGTGCCAAAGATGATAGTGCAAATGCAAGGGTTGAACCCTTGGAAAAGTACAATAAAGCTTTGAGGAGTGTGAATTGTTGTCACAAGGGAAGGTGTAAAATCTTGAGGATCGCTTTAGTGATTACAACAAGGAGATATGCCCACAAGAGAGATTGATACCCTATAGAGATTCACAAAGTAATGCCGTGTTGCTCAAACTTGATGAAGATTAAACCCTTGGTGACTTTGAGAGTGTTCTTTAATTAGGTTGGGGCTTCAAGATGTATGCCCAAAATGAAATCATGAGCACCCGCTTGACTGTGTGAATATGGTTGAATTTAAGGTCTACACACAGGCACATGTGCCCATTAGGATAAGGTTACATAAAAATATCAAATGAAAATGTGGTAACGAAATTGGCACCCTCTGTTTAGTGAGAGAATGTATATTGAGGTAGAGTGGAATTACTTTATGATTCAAAAAATATGTTAGGTGTACCTGCCCCATCTGTTCTGAGATATCATCGACCATTATCTCCACATTCATGGCTATTATCTCCACGTATCATGCTGGAAATACTGTGTGGCACAAAAGCTTCAATACACATCATGGATGATGTCATGCACACATGAACACACCACATGCATCTCAGCTTTTGAAAGTATTTGTGCACACCGCGACTTGGGTTCTCTCTCTCTCTCTCTCTCTCTCTCTCTCTCTCTCTCTCTCTGTTGGGCGACATCAGCGTCAAGCTCTCTACAGTCAAGTCCTTCACACAAAAGTGCAACTGACTGTAGCTATGCAATCATTTTTATCTACTCTTCCATGCCACCCTCTTCCTATGCCTGTCTCCTTCTCTGATCCTCGTCTTTGTCAGGCCTGTGAAGCGTGAGGTAGTGAAGAGATGACATTCTCTTTTCCTCGCTCTTTGTGACAGAAAAATGGTGTTATAAAGAACTTTAGCTGCTGAAATGCTAAGTTCTCTGTTGCATCCATTCAAGGCTGCTATCACACACAAGATTCCAGTCTTCAAGTTGAGGCTCTCGATTATTGCTGTAGCACGCGGAGTCCCTCAGTCGCTTCTGATTAAGAGAGATGCACAACCCTCAGTAGGCACCCTTAGGGTAAAGGAATAAACTATTCGGGTATATGTATGTAACTCCACACAAGAGTAAGCTCATGCTGAGCGAAGAGCTCACTGTTGCACATCAATCAAGAGACTCGATTCATTAAAGTTTTGCACATAAACAGGGTGACTAAAATAAAAGATATAACTGTACATGGGATCATACACGATGTGGGATGAGCGAGCCATGATTGCATCTAAAGGTGAGTTCAAATGATGTTATCAAGGATCACATATCCACACAAGACATGGCCAAACATACCATGCCAATTATCACCAAAGGAGAGGAGAGTGTTTCTTTCCCTCTCTAGTCTCTATTCGTGTGCATTAAACAGTGCTTATAAGCACTTCAAACGTTGAGATGTTTATCACTAATGCCATAAAGATCCTAAACATTATAGAGCCACCACAAACATGTTACAATAACAAATTGTCGAATGAATACAAGGACCATCCAAAGTAAGGGTGGGAGGGAGGGAAACCAGGGTTAAAGACATACGAAATGATGAAAGAAAGGGTGGGAGGCTGCAAAAGGGGCAATGTACTACTCAAAGCGAACACAAAATGATGGCGAAAGACCTTTTCCAATAAATGGAGAGCCACATCACCAAGCTCCACTAGCACCACCACCAAAACAATCACCAAACACACCACCAAGACCTCCACCTAGCGCTTTGATACCATGTAGAAAGTACATGCATGGAAGCAAACTGAAAAAAAGAGTGTACTCACAAAATAAATAGTGTGAGAGACTCAAAGTGAGTAGACCAAGAAATGGGTAAAATCACATGGATTAGAAATGATCTTGCCAAGAGCATGGAGTATGCTCCTCAAGCTTCTAACCAAGTATAAATGGGGGGAGAGGCCCTCCTTATATAGATTTGGGAGGGGCCCTCCTTATATAGAGGCCCTCCAAGGTACATCTCATGTGGGATAATTCCTTTCAAAAGGGAATGAATACACTAGTAGGAGAAAATGGAAAGGTACCCAAATAAATAGGATATAATATAAAATGGAAATGGAATGAAAATAGAGTGAATCCAAGATACAAAAGGGAGATGCACTCTCATATTCTCAATATTTTCCACATAAAAAATCCTTTACTCTTTAGTTTTGTCACTCTTTGGAGTTTTTCTAAATCAACTTCCTTGGTTCCCTTGATCAAGAACCAGATCAAATTGTATTCTCTAATGTCAATCGCCCTAAGGGTTGGACTTCAATCATGACCATCCCTTAGGAGCTACTAGAAAAGGGGAGAAAAAAAGGGAGAGTAGGTCATGCCCTTTCCACCCAGGAAGACCCACAAAAGGTGGAATTCAAATTGCTCCAAGCTTTAATCGACCATTTAGGTGCCAACTTTTTGGCCATTCCTTAATATCTGAAATGTCAAGGCCTCTTTAATCTTTGTGGCTAGCATAAGGTTCCCATCTAATTTCCTCTTTTGTTAAGATCACTAGTCCATCGAAACACAAGTTCTTTCCAACTTAGCAAGCTCTTTGTTTTTTGGTCTCCAACACAACAAAAAATAAATAATCAATACAAAGAGGAATGTTTTGACCACCATATCAAGCCCAACCAAGTTGATCTACATCCCTTTTGAGTATCTACGTTTGATGTGGAGCCTGGCTAACACCCAATCCCATCGTTAGCTAAATGATATAGAAAAATCCATTGCTAGATGAAAGATTTGACTAGCGGGGATCTCCCTATGCCATTGATCCACAAGAAAACTATGAAGGATGCCCAATGATAGCCTTGAAAAGTGGTTTTTGAGTGCTTTATTGTGGATTTAGAAGCTTCACAAAACATATTTAAAGAATGCCAAAAGGTCTTGATATTGATGGGATCGCTATATAAGAAATCATTCATGCCAACGATGAAGAGCCTCATGAGGATCTCGTCCCAACTTTGTAGAAGGAAAAGCCCTTTGATTCAGCCCATAAGGGCATGATGTCTAACAAAGAAAGTAAGTCCATAAATGGAAATGTCAGAGAAGTGGAGCCAATGAGCAATATTTTTTTATCCAACATTTTAGTCTAATCAATTGTGAGAGCTTATCATCCATATTGATGCAAGAGAAAGCATTTCCCATAAGCATGAATATCATCTTAGTAAACTTGAGGTTGTAGCAAAGGTGTGAAGGAAAAAAGGGCTCTAATGGTCCTAGTTTTATTCACATAAATCACTACCAAAATATATATACACATGAGGCATGTACTACTCATCTACATGCTTTTAGTTGTTTCTATATGTATTGATACTTGCAAGTGTAGAAAATTGGTTTCACCCAAGCACATTTCCAGTGAGCCTAAAAGATCATTCTATTTTTAATGGTGATGTACATGATGCACTTCTTGATGAGCGAGGTGGAAGTGCAAAAGCCAATGATCAACTATTGTGATAACCTTAGCAACATTCAATTAGGATGAAATCTTTTTCTTCATGCTAGAACAAAGCATATCGAGGTACACTATGACTTCATCAGAGAAAAAGTATTAGCAGGTGATATTGATCTTGTTTATGTGAGGATAGATGATCAGGTTATTGATATTTTTACTAAAGCACTTGGAGTAGAGAAGTTGAAGAAGTTTAATAAAGATGCTTGGATTAGAGGACATGACATTGAGCTTGAGGGAGAGTGTTGAGATATCAAGCTCCACATGTGATGATCAGGGATGAAACATATCACTTTTCATTTCTCTAACATGTATAGTGATCATGCCAGTACATGTCAAGGACACTTCATTAAGCTTTACTAGATTTATGTATTGAGATTGATGGCATATTTTTTTCTTGCTAGCTCACTCATTCACGGATAGTAGGATTTTGTTTACGTACTACTTTTTATATATTGCACTAGATGTATTGTTGTATTAGGTAATTTCTTGTACATTCCTTTTATGTGATAGAAGAAGAAAAAGAAGAAGAAGAAGAAGAAGAAGAAGAAGAAGAAGAAGAAGAAGATTATTCTTCCTTGCTTCAATCTTTGTGTTTGTGCTCCTCTTTGATCATGAGAGTGTGTGTGTGAGCTCTCTTCCTTATCTCCTTCCTTGTGATACACTTAAATTCAAATGATTTAGCTTATACACATTCTCATCCAGCCTTCTCAAAAAGTTCTTTCAATGTTACAAATGACCTCAAAAATATAATACTTAATGCACTCTTCACAATTCCTCAACTTTGACCATAAAGAGAAAAACGTTTTTCAAGAAAACAAATACTAATGAGCACAACTTTCGCACTCTAGCCATGACAACTGCATCTTTTGATATAACAAGAAACACACGAGCTTTCTAAGTTTTCAAAAAACGTGACTTCAAATTGAATTCATCAATGTTCCAAAAAGTGTTCCACAAAACCTTGAGGAAGGCTTAGGACCTTTGTAGTCCAATTGAGCCTTGGTACCCTTATCGAGACCTTTGAGACATCAAAACACAAACACAAACACAAAAAAATCTTTTTATTAGAACGAGCCATGTGCAAATGAATCAAAATCAAATTTTTTGGACTTCCTAATGCACTTAGTAGCAGAAAAAAACCTCTTTGAGCTAAAAATGCATGCAATAGTCCGAAAAATATTTCTCAGTTTGATAGTACCTTTTACACCTCCGTTCTTGGAACATCAAACTACTAGTCTTGAATGTGTTAAAATACAAGTAAATATTGCAATCTCTACTTTCTAGGTTTATGTCACCTACATAGATGAGATCAAGGAGAAGCACAAAAATATAAACTCCCAATAATCATAGCCTTCATCAATTAATTCAGCCAACAAAAAACACACAACAAGGAGCCAAAATGTTAACTCCA
This sequence comes from Ceratopteris richardii, assembly GCA_020310875.1. Classification (NCBI taxonomy): domain Eukaryota; kingdom Viridiplantae; phylum Streptophyta; class Polypodiopsida; order Polypodiales; family Pteridaceae; genus Ceratopteris; species Ceratopteris richardii. The sequence goes on from CM035411.1 coordinate 206,113,897, forward strand.
ACGACCTCCTCTTATGCTAACCCCAATAAAAATTGGCTTTAGCACATGTACTTATGCACACCTCTGTACAACCACATAAATGAATTAAAATTGACTCCTTTGTGTAATTACATGCCAAGCAATATCTTCTAGATGTGTTTCAACTAAGCCTCATCCCTATACACCATCTAGGTATAGAAACAAACATGCTATTTCCTTTTCGAACAAACAACATCCATCAATGCATACACAAAACTAATGCCTCAAAATTTTGTTTTTTCTTAGTCATATCATCTTCTCCATATTAATTGCATGGATCCTTGTATATAGAGAAAGAAAAAACTCCTTATGTGAAGAGAAAGGTATAGAACATACAAAATTGTCACTTTTGGATCATTGAACAATCAAGCAAACATGCCACCAATGTGTTGCATAGCCTTAGGAAACTTGATTTCATTCAAAAAACACAAAAAAATACCATAGCCATACTTTCTCATATTTTCACACATGACTTGCATGTCAGCCTGTACTTGAATGAAATGTTGTTGTATTCTTTTGTAGCATCCAATCAATGGATTAGAAGCAAAATTTTAAGTGCATCTTTAAAGATCAACTCATAACCCCCTTGATCAACAAAAAGTTACTCAATTAGTGGATGAGAGATTGCACTTCATCCCTCAATGCACATTTACATTAGTGTCTTTACCGGAAAGCATTATGGATAGGAATAACCTCATTTATTTGTTGGCCATTGAGACTTGTACCTTTAATCTATCTCCTTCAATCCACAAATTTGGAAGAGCCCTTCAAACATAAGGGAAGGGTTTTAATTTTGTTTTGGGTTTTGCAAAGATCTCATGTGACAACACATAGCTTCAACCCCTTATGCCTTGCACTATTGATAAAATTTTTATCTTCAAAGTTTCCACAAGCTTATCACAAAGATCCTTGAATCTTATATTAAGAAAAATTGTTGATGTGTGTTGAAAAGAGTTCCAAGATATTTTCCATGTCAAAATACTCCCAAGTTGTCATTAGATGGTGTCATTGCACCTTTATTTTATGTAAATCGATGTTTCAAGGCTCAAGCAAGATAAGAAGAAGCTTTATGTTTGACATGCCAATAACCTCTGAGGGGATGTCTTGGATAGAGCTTACACATAGACTCAACCACAAGATCTCTAGTTGCCTTGTTATATGTGTGCTCACATCACCCATGAGCTATGGAAAACGATCAAACACAAGAGTATTAGAATGGATAGTGATATCTCACAAGATTATAGTAGCTACATGCCATTTATTAGAAATGGATAATTGTAGCTACACGCCATTTATTAGAAGCACCAAATAGCAAACCCACAAGCACGCAACTATTCTAACCTACTACAAAGAACCTAAATAATTTTATGACATGAAAATTGGTGAATAATATGAAACATAAATATGGAAATGATGAAGAAGATGATGAAATAATTGTAGCCAAGTACTCCTCTCAAGTCACATACACTCAAAAAGCAGAAAAGTCATGGAGCATGCTCGTGTTGCAAAGACCAAACTGTGAAATCAGGGAGTTGAAGAGCATATCCTTGACAAGGCACCAACATGTTGAGATGTAGACCGCTCCAAGATTTCCAAGATGTCAAACCGACATCAAATGTCATCCATAACCCATTGTGTGAATATGAGGGAACAATAGCTATGCCATGAAAACCTCCATGTTCATGTTCTTGGGGATGTAAGGGTCATGTGATATTACCCCTATATTTAGATATACAATTATACATAAAGAATTACCTCAATAATGATCATTATGTGGGTTTCGAGGCTCCCACACATATGTGCATGTATCTCTTCTATTCTCTCTCCCTCCATCTCCTCCTTAATCCTCTTGTTCTACACGCCAATGCCCTTCATTGGTATCAGAGCTTACTCAAGGCTTGTGTGCAAGAATTTTAGGTCACAAGAGGTGAAGGTGCAAGTCGGCACCTCTCAACAGCTCTTCGGCATTTTGTCTATAACTGGAGCTAGAGAGCTCAGATTGGTGCATTTTAAAGTTTTGTGCATAGTTGAGGTAGAGGGTTACAACTTCACAAAAGGGTGCATAATGTAGTTCAGAGTGATCATTTGGGAGTCTGATGTATGAATTGTTATGCTTGAGACGAGATGTTGCAATTCCTACTGGAGCATTTGCACTTAGAGTTGTCAGTTGTTTGATGATTTACATAGGCATAGAGTGAGTGGGAGCTTTGGAGGAACTTCATCAATCAGATGTGAGCTCGACTCTTATCAATATGAGTTTAAAGGAGTTTGAGGTGCATGGATAGACCTTGTTCGAGGTAGTTGGTGTAGGCTAATTTGTATGGGTTGAGATTTAGACTCTCTTGTACATTATTGTATAGTCCTACATCATTCTTTGTATGTGTTACCACTTACGATCACATTGACCCTTAAGTGGGAGATTTTTGGGGATGTAAGGGTCATGTGATCTTACCTCTATATTCATATATATACATCATATATAGAGAATTGTCTCAACAGAGATCATTATGTGGGTTTTTTGGCTCCCACGCATGTGTGCATGTCTCTCTTTTGTTCTCCCTCCCTCCATGTCCTCCTTGCTCCTCTTGTTCTACACACCAAAGCCCTATACATGAAACTCAAGAAAGATGCACACATACACCCACACATGCAAGTCACTCCCATTAGCAAACAAGAACTAACTCCAAGAAATTCACCTTCATTCACACAACTTAAGAAGAATACAAGAGATAACAAGCTAACCCTATAGAGTGAGATTCTGTTGTCTTACATAGACACTTGAGAGTTGGACCCTCTTCACATTTTAACGTCCATGCTAACTTAAATATAGTATTAAATCTTCATATGGCATCTCATTTGAGATCCAAACCCAATAAACTTCTAGTGGTTTAAGTTAGCATTGCACAAGCTTGAGGACTCCTTAACTTGTACAAAAGTGGAGTATAATTACTGATACATGCTTTTTACATGTTTCTGAAAGAGTATTTTTATAAGTCAATGGACAAATGGAAATGGAATTTGGAAATTATAGGCCCCACTGGGCACTTTCGTGATGTCTGTAACTCCATGTAGCTCCTTTGCTTTACTTTGAAATGACCCCCAACGATCTTCTCATCCTTTTCTTCACTTATATCCACATGTTGAGTTTCTCATCCAAAACATAATTAAACCATTTTGAAGTGAAAGCAAGGATATTCCAAGGGAATCCATTAGTTTCTAGGGCCAAAGGACACAAAAATTTTTCTAGTCTTTAGCGAAAAAACCATTGGATATCAAACCAATTAAGATGATATAAAAAACAATGAAAGCCAATTTGTAGAGGAGGATTCATTTTGATGAATGTGAAAAGTTAGAGAGCTCTTCCAGAAGTAAATCTTGTCACTTTGCTTTCTTGTGATTTTGTAGTGATATAGATGAGTAGTTCCTAGGGATATATCTTAGAGATTTGTTGTTTTATGTGTGCATGTGACTTTCATTGATCTAATCTCAATCTAAATCCTTATGAATCAAAGTTAGAAGTTGTTTTCTCATGATTGTAAGGTTGCAAAAATCATGACTCTCTTGTCAAGGGGTACAAGCACAGAAAGTTAAAAGAAATCTATGCCTATGTTCCTTATGAAGAATGTCACAATTTAGGCACTTAAATCATTGAAAAGGCCTGTGCCTATATCAATATATACTCAAATATGATAATAAGTAGGTGTCAAAATACTCCCAACGTGCCTACATTGATGCATTGGATTAAATGAATTGACATTGGTTTTACATTTATGGTATGTAAATTAATGGTTGCATGTTTATTGTAGGAACAAGCTCGATTCAATCACAAGGTATTGCAATCCTTGCTGAATTTGTTTTTTCAGTAAGATAGTCCAGACATAAATGGAAGAAAAACGTTGATTGAAACTCCCAATTGTACTTTGGAGTCTCCTTTCTCTCTCAAAATTGCATCCGCACCTCATCGAGAATTATTCTAACACATAGTTCCCATGTTACTTCTTTGAAAGGGTCCACCATATAGCAAAATTTCCCTTCTTTTACTCCATCTTTGTAGCCACCTTGTGAAGTGAAATAGTTCATTCTTTCACCCAAAGACTTTTGTTGCTTTGCACCACACTAATGGTTCAAAGGATATTCATGCCAAAAAATCCTTTTTGAAACCCATAGAGAGCATCGAAAACTTCTTTCTTTTTAAAAAAAGTAGATCTAGGTCTTACCTTGCGCGGGATCTCATTTGGAAAAACTTTTGGCATAAAATTTATCATAGAAATAATTGTTTTCTTCCTTTTTTGGCTTAAAGGGAAATATACACAACAACCCGTCTTTGTATAGGCTTAAAGGAAAAAATAGCAAATCCACAAGGATCCAACTATTCTAAACTACTACAAACAGCCAAACTATTGTATGACATGCAAAATGGTGAAGAAGATGAAAAACAGAGGTGAAAATGAGGAAGAAGATGAGAAGACAATGTGATTTTTTTTAGGGTTTTTAAAGATTTTATTGATTAAAGCTCAACAATACTTATGAAATGATGGAACAATTGTAGCCAAGTACTCCTCTACGTCACATAAACATAAAAAAGCAATAAAATCATGGAGCATGCACCTTTTCCAAAGAACCAACCATCAAATGTAGTTGTCGATGATCACATCCTCATTTTGAAAATTATAGGCCCCATCTGGGACTTTAGAAAAGTCAGAAACTCCATGTAGCTCCTTTGCTTTTCTTTGACATGAGTCCAACCATCTTCTTATCCTTTTCTTCATTCATATCCACATGTATGAGTTTTTCTTCTCTACATACTTAAACCCTTTTGAAGTGTAAGCAAGGAGATTCCAAGGAAATCCATTAGATTTTAAAGCCAAATCACACAAATGTTTCCCTAGAATTTAGGAAAATAGCCGTTGGAATATTGGAAATAATGTTTTGACAAAGAACGTGACAAAGACGAAGTGAGTCTCTCAAAACTCCCAAGGTGACTTGGGAACCATATTCACCTATTTTGACCCCCAAGAGCATGGTTTAAAATATTTTATGGCCAACTCTCATTATTTGTAGGTATCGGGATCATCACAAATCTCATGTCATTTCTAAGATAATTTTATTTGAAGTTGATCTTTGGGTGAATTTGGGGATTTAAGGGAGCCTCAAGAGAACTTCCACAAGTATAAGGGGATAGTAAAGACAATTAAGACACACTTGAAATGTAATTCACATGTAAACAAGTAGGTCATTGCTAATGATAGGGACTTTCAAATTCCACCCTAGAAAATATTAGAGGAATCCTAGTACTTACCAAGAACCACTCTACATCAAGGAGCATCATCAAAGTTGTTTCCAAAATTGAATGTAAACCTTTGGTTTACTTTGGTTGATTCAAGAGAGTGTAGAAATCAAGGGCTAAGTTGAGGTTTGAATTTTTCAGATTCTATGCCTCATTAGTCAAGATATTGTTCTATGCCTCATAAGTCATTTTGAGAGAGGAAACATGTGAAAGAGATGATCAAATTGCATACTTTGTGGTTTATCTATTATGTGTGTATGCATGATTCTTTGATCATGAAAGCTCATAGCAATGGGTAGGTCTATATTAATTTCTACCTCGACTATAGAGAGTGTTGTATGCTCTATTAGAATCACTCACAAGGCCTTAAGAAATTTAGACACCAAAACCATGTTGGAGTTAGATGTCTGCGGATGCACGCGAACTACACAAGGAAGAAGAAGAAGCTTCAAGCACAACACACAATACTGAATGTATTACTAGAGAATGTACAAAGATAAGTACCCCATTAGGGCAATAGGCATATATACAAGTCGGGGGAAGAAAACCTCCTAAAGATGGAAAAAAGTGCCCCGGTGGTCCTAGTGCGTTCACACACATCACTACCTAAATATATCAACAAATCCCCCTCGGAGTGATGTGGTGAACAAGGAGTTGGCACTCATGTATAAGGAAGTGCCAATCTATGTAGAAATCACTCCACAAAAGGAAGTAAACCCAAAGCTTTGCGGAAGGCTTCAAACTTCTCCCTAGGCAGAGCCTTCGTGAAAAGGTTTGCAATGTTCTCCTGCGTGGGCACATATGCCAAGGTAATCTCCCTAGCAGAGAACCTCTCCCTGACACAGTGATAATGCACCTCCATGTGCTTAGTGGGAGCATGGAACACAAGGTTCCTTCCAACTGCCAATGCACTCTAACTGTAAGTGAAGATGGTGGTGGCAGAAGACTAGCCAACACCCAAATCAACGATAAGGCGTCTGAGCCACACACACTCAATAGCCGCTGTGAAAGCTACCCTATACTCAGCCTCACAATTGGAAGTGACCACAGAAGGCTGCTTCTTGCTCAACCAAGATATACATGAGCTACCAAGCATGAAGCAAAAACCACTAGTGGACACACGGGTGTCATAGCAACCAGCCCAATTTGAGTTAGAAAAAACATGCAAATCTAGCGGTAGTGATCCCCCCTTGGGATAAAACAACCCAAGTAGCCGAGTACCACTCACGTAGTGAAAGATGCTCTTAACCGCCTTCCAATGAGTGACTCTTGGGCAATGCATAAACCTGCTCATCTGTGAGACAACAAACTGAATATCTGGTCGAGTAATGCATAAGTAAATCAATCATCCAAGAGCCTGTTGATAGAGAACAGCATCAAATGCATCTCCAACATCATGAAGACTCAATCGTAAAGCTGTCTCCATAGGAGTGGCAATAGGCTTACAGTCTTCAAGGCAAAAACGCTGCAATAATGTGTCAATATATTTCATTTGACACAAAGCCATTCCACCATCAACTTGCATAAACTGAATGCCCAAATAGTGATGCAAATGCCCCAAATCAGACATCTCAAATGAGGCATGCAAATCAGCCTTGAAATCAGCAATATGCTTCTCAATAGGACCAGTGAACAGCATGCCGTCAACATATACAACAATGATCAAAAGCACATCCTTAGCATGCTTAACATATAAGCTGCTTTCAGTTGGACTGTTCTCAAAACCATGTGCAACCAGATAGGCATGTATCTTCTCATACCAAGCACGTGGTGCTTGCTTTAAACCATATAATGCCTTCTTTAACCTGCACACCTGGTTTTCATGCCCTTTCTGCACAAAGCCATGGGGCTGAAAAACATACACTTCTTCATGCAAGTCACCATTCAGAAATTCTCTTTTAATGTCCAACTGATGTACATTCCAACCATGATGGGCTGCAAGTGCAGAAATGCTCCGAACAGTAGTCATACGGCATGTAGGTGCAAAGGTCTCATCAAAATCAATGCCTCTTTCATGTGCATAACCCTTTGCAACAAGCCTAGCCTTATACCTGTCGATTGTACCATCAAGTTTACGCTTCAGCTTGTATACCCACTTACTGCCAATGGCCTTCTTGCTAGGAGACAAGTCACATAAAGACCATGTACCATTCTTCATTATAGCATCATATTCAGATTGCATTGCAGCCATCCAATTTTCTGAATTATGTGCTTCATCAAAAGAAATAGACTCATTCTCATCACAGAGACTAGATGCATCTATAGCATAGCAATCTAATGCAAAGGAGGCACTATGAGAGCCTGAACGACTATGATATGAAAAAGGTGCATCACGCAAAGTCTGCACCAGCCATTTTGGCATAGTTTTTGCCTGCTTAATATCAGCTCTCTCATCAGCAAGTGCATCATCTAAATCTGCATCAGAAATGGAATGATCTCCATCATCATATGAAACCTGCAAAGGCTAAGAAGTTACCTCATTAGGACCAGCACTAGACTGTCCACCTGTAAAAAGAGGCATCAAAGTATCATACATGTCTTTGGAGCTGACAGATGTCTCCTTAGTACATGAAAGCAATGGCTGAATAGCATCTTCCACAAAGACAACATCACGGCTAACCAAAATGCATTTAGTTTGTGGATGATACAGACGATAGCCTTTTCTTTCAGAACTGTACCCAACAAAAATACATTTTACTGCCTTATCATCCAATTTTTTGCGTTGTTGTTCAGGCACTAGTGCATATGCCAAACAACCAAAAATACGCAGATGAGCAACAGATGGCTTGCGGTCATGCCAAGCCTCATATGGAGTGATAGACTGTAGCACTTTAGTTGGACATCTGTTCAATACATATGCTGCACACATGACAACCTCAAGCTAGTAATTATGTGGTAAAGCCTGACTTTTGACCATGCACCTGGCCATCTCCATGAATGACATGTTCTTTTGCTCAACAACTCCATTTTGTTGAGGTGTATACGGCACTGTACACTGGTGTTTTATCCCATGTTCAGCTAGAAATGCATCAAAATTAGAAGACATATATTCCCCTCCCTCGATCAGAACGGAGGGTGCCCATTTTACATGCTGACAGATTTTCAGCCAAAACCAAAAACTGTTTGAAGCACATGAACACTTCAGACTTTGCTTTGAGTGGGTATACCCATGCATGCTTGGAAAAATCATCAATGAAATTCACGAAGTAAAGGTAATTTCCAAAAGAGGGTGTCTGCATAGGACCACAGACATCACTATGTACAGGCTACAATTTCTGCGTAGCCTGAACTCAACCATCTTTTGGAAAGGACGAACGCTACATTTTGCCCAAAATAAGGCCTTCACAAACATGTTTTCCAGATGCCTCAAGTTTGGGCAAAGAGGACACCATTTCAGATTTTTGTAGGCATAGTAAACTAGCAAAATTCAGATGACCAAAGCGTGCATGCCAAAGCTTTGCATCTGACATAGCCTGAGAATCATTTACTGCACATGGCAAATCAATTTTAGATCTTTCATAGTCTATGAGATTATACAACCCATGACATAAAATGCTAGAAGCAATAATAATATCGCCATTTGACGGATCATGAACTGTACATCTGACATCAACAAATTTCACAACCAACCCAATCTTGGCTAATGCTGAAACTGATAACAGATTCTTCTTGATCCCAGGCACAAATAAAGCATTTGACAAAGTGAAAGAACTACCATCAGCAATAGTCAAAATTATATTACCAACTCCCATAACAGGATAAGAGGAGTTGTTGGTGCATGTAACAGTATTCCTTGTAGGGGCAGGCTCGAGTGAAGAGAAGAAACTACGCTGCGAGGTAATATGTTTGGTCGCCCCAGTGTCAAAGTACCAAACATTTGAGTCTACTGCAGACGTGCACTACTCATGAGAAGATGGGTCAAAAATGCAAACAGTAGTGAGCACCCATTCTTCTTCCTACACAAGATTAGTAGACTCTGTTTTTGGTGTAGAGGCTTCTGCAACAACCATTCCAGCCTCTTTATTCTTTGCCTCTTTTGCATCCATTTTTGGATAGTTCTTTATGATATGATCATTACCTTTACAGTACTTACAAAATAATTTCACCTTTTCTGATTATTTCTCATCTTTGTCTTGGTTCTTCGAATGTGCATCATTTGCAGATTTCTGCTTATTAGTAGAAGAACTCCATTTTCCTTTGCCCTTCTGACTAGCCAAGAAAGCTTGATCTGCACCATGCATAATGGACCTGTTCTGCCTGGACTAATTTTCTTGCAACAGAACAAAGACTAACTCCTCAAATGACAAGGCATTTGGATTGTCTTTCATAATCAACGGAAGAGTAGAATCAAAACTCTGATATGAATCAACAAGACCATTCAGAACAGTCTGCACAAGTGAGCTATCTAGTATAACCTCATCAACAAAAATCAACTATTCCTTCAAGTCTTTGATCTTTGTTAGGAAACTGTCCATAGAATCACCTTCATTCATGTGCTCACTCTCCAATTGTTTTCGGAGGTAAGCAACACGAGCCTCATTCCTAGCTTGGTACAATGTGGTAAGTGTTACCAAGCATCCTTAGTTGTTCTGCAAGAGCGAACATGAGGAATAATGGTAGGTTTGATAGAAAAAGCTATCAATGCATGTGCCTAGGCATCTTTGCCATCCCAACAAATCTGCTCTGTAGTAGGTGTAGCAAAAACAATAGCACGAATAAGAATCTACACAATATCATCTTCGATACCATCTCCATCAGCTCGAGCACCTGTATTTGTAGTACCTATTGTCACAAGTGTAACAAGACGTCTTTCAACACCCTGCACAATGTTGCACAATCCTTTTACAACCAATACATGTCGCATCATATAAGCCCATAATGGGTAGTTGGTACCATCCAACTTATCCTCAATAGCCAACATACGGAATACATCACTGCTTTCAGCCATGGCCGGTGACTAAAATACCTTGATGCAAAAAATTGATTGTATCTCAAAAGGTTGAACAAAGCTGCCTAGATGAAATCTGCTAGACCAGTAGCAAACTTCGAGACGCTTATATTGGCAAAAAAAAATTGGTATATACCTTTAGCACAAAAAGACGAAATAGCCTGCATAAGTGTTGCGATAGTGTGTTCGGAGGCCAAAATGAGCTTAGATCACGATTTCGGCACCACGAAGCGAAGTGCTTTTGATCTTTGAAATACCCTAAGTATGCTCACCAAATTTCGTGCAAATCTGAGACTGCAAACGGAGGAGTGTCAACGGTGCCCTAGATGAAGCGACGACCTGCTCTGATACCAATTGTTGGAGTTAGATGTTTGCGGAAGCACACGAATAGCACAAGGAAGAAGAAGAAGCTTGGAGCACAACACACAATACTGAATGTATTACTAGAGAATATACAAAGATAAGTAGCCCATTAGGGCAATAGGCGTATATACAAGCCGGGGGAAAAAAACCTCCTAAAGAGGGGAAAAAGTGCCTCGGCGGTCAAAGGGGTTGACTCGACATCCACTAATATAGTTGGGCAAGATGTCACCTTCTAGAGTGGCCAATTGAACCACATCGCTAGTGGAAATTCTATGAATGATCATGGGTCCTAATCCTCATTCCTCCAGTTCCCAGGCATGTTGCTTTAGTGTATAAATCAACACTAGATCTCCTTCTTTCAATCCTTTATCCTTGATGTGTGCATCAAAGTATGCCCTTTGTCATTTCTTTGCAGCATAGATGCCTACCGCCGCTCATAGCCTCATCTCACCTAAGCATTTTAGATCAAAGATCCTAGAGAAAAATTCATGTCCATTCCACTCATGCTCTTGTGCTAGTTTTAATGTTGGGATTAGGAAGTCCAATGGTAGGACAATCTGTCCGAAGTCCATCTGAAATGGGGTGGCATCGACTACTATTTTTTAAGAAACTCTGCAAGCCCAAACAGCATGATGAAGTTGTTTGCCCCAATCAAAGCATTTATTATTTACCAATTTGGCCAATACATTATATAGGATCTTATTTGTGCTCTCAACTTGTCCGTTATCTTGTGGATGATAGGGGTTAGACTTCTTATGCATCACCAAGAATTCTTGAAGAAGGTTTTCAATGACTTCGATGCATGGGAGTTTCTTGTTGGGGGGTTAATGGGACCTACAAAGTTTATACCCCACTTTGAAAATGCACGTCCTTCCATCATTGGCCTCAAAGGCATCTCATTTTTTCTAATCGAATATTGCACACATTGGCATGTGTCACATTTCTTCACGTAGGTATGTGCATCCATATGAATAGTGGGCCACCAAAGTCCTGAGAATAGAATGGTCTTAATTACTCGGTCGGGACCAAAGTGTCCACCTGCAGCACCACTATGTGTAGTTTCTAAGACTTTCAAGTAGTCTGATTCATGAACACATAGTCTTAGGTAACCATCTTTTCCTCTCTGATATAAGTTGTCTCCTACTAAGGCATAGTTGTGACCGTCTTGCGCCATGCTTTGTTTTCTTGCTAGACTAGCCTTGCTAGATAGTGTTCCTAATCTCATAAATTCTACCAATGGAGCACTCCAATTTGGAATTAACGACACATGATAAAGAGTGGCATGCTCCATTGGGGGTCTCTCTTTGCACGTTGGACAATTCTTAATCGACTCATGAATTTCTTTGTCCATGCTAGGCCAATACACTCCTAAACATTTTAGATTATCCAATGTTCGTTGTTTAGAATAGTGCTTGCCTAGCAATCCTTCATGGCCTTGTTGCAACCAACTGCTATGTTCATCATCCTCGACACAACAAGCTAGTACACCCTCTATAACTTGCTTGTACATACTTCTCGTCAATATTTGGTATTTTTATGACTTTACAATTTCTTCTTTGTTCGTTCTCACATTCTGATTTGCTGATCTAAAGGTTAGAACTGGTACCAACTTATTTGCCCACTTAGGGACAACTTCTAAATTGAAGAGATAAGCATCGGGCAGTTCATCACACACTCCTTGTAGTGACTCCCCTGAAGTAATGGGAGAAAGATGGTCCACCTTGAGGTGGGTCTTACCCTTCGTAACAACCACTTCAAAGTCATATTCTAATAATAAGAGGAACCATCCTACTAAGTGTCCTATATTGCCAGGTTTACTGAACAAATATAATAGAGCTTGATGATCAGTGAAAAACTTGAACTTGCTGGCCAATAGATAGTGTCTAAACTTCTTCACAACATATACCATGCCTAAGCCTTCTCTCTCAATTGTTCTATAGTTTTGTTCAGCTACGTTTAGTTGTCTGTTTGCATATACTATAGGCAAATCTAGATTTCCTTCACACACTGGGTTGTGTGAGCACACATCCTATTGGATGATTGGATCCACATGGACATGGAATGGCTTATTCCAATCAAGAGTGCTCAATATTGGTGTTGTGCACAAAACTCTCTTCAGTTCATTGAAGGAATTTTTGCATTCATCGTTCCACTCAAAGTCTTTTAGCAAGGCATAAAGAGGTTTTTCTATGATTGCATACATGTGGATGAACGTGCGATAATATCCACAATGGCCCATAAAGGCTTGTAGCTCTTTAATGTTCCTTGGCCTGGGTAGCTCCGTTATGGATCTTTATCCTCAATTGTTGATATTCCATTCTTACAAACAATATGGCCTAAGATTTTACCTTGTCGTACCATGAACACACACTTCTTTGGGTTCAGACACACCTGATATTCTCTACACTTGTTGAAGATCTATCTCCGCTTAGGGATGTGGTATCTTCTTTGCTGGGAATGAGCACATAAATCATCCACATATACTTCTAAGCTCTTTGAAGACATGACACATAAGCCTTTGAAATGTTGCAGGTGCATTAGTGAGGCCAAATGGCATCACAAAAAATGCAAAGATTCCCCATTCTGTGGCAAAGGCCGTTTTGTGTTGATCTTCTGGGGCAATGGCTACTTGGTTGTAACCTGAAAATCCATCAAGGAAGCTATAAACTTCCTTGTGTGCAACCCACTCCAATAAGTGTTCAGTGATTGGAAGTGGATAACTATCTCTGATCGTAGCAGCATTAACTTTTTTAAGGTTAATACACACTTGCAACCTTCCATTCTTCTTAGGCACCACTACAATAGGGGACACCCATTTAGTATGCTCAATCTCATAGATAAATCAAACTTCAATCAACTTGTCAATTTCTTCTTTTATTTTTGTAGTTTAAGTGTCATTATATGTGTAGGGCTTTTGTTTGGTGGGTTTGGCATCAGTAGTCATGGGGATAGTATGTGAGAGAAAATTTTCAGATCTACTCCCTTCAAGTCTCTATAGTGCCATGCAAACATGTCCCTATATTCCCTTAATAAAGCTATCAGCTCTGCTTCTTCTTCTGTACTTAGGTCTTCTCCTATGTATGTACATTGCTCTTCATTCCCTTCTATGGTTACTACAATCTTTTTTGTCTTTTCTTTATTGTCATATGCTTCTCTTGTAATAGCCTTTCTCTTAGGCATTCATACCAAAAATGTTTGGTTCTTAAACTTCATATTTCTTGAAATTATCTAGTACTTCAAACAATGATTCCTCCCTCCTCTTCTTGTTTCACTGCTTTTCTTTTCTTTTTTTTGACCTCCTTCACTTCCATCCTTTGAACTTACTGTTTTGATACTTGTGAGAGGTTCTTCCTCCTTTTGGGTAAATACACCTATGTCTTCTAGATAGTGCACCTCTGAATTAAAGCAACTATCCATCACAACAGACTCTAGATCATCATCGTTCTCTTTTTCTTCAACGAAGTCACTAGGGTCACATTCTTCTAGCAAGGGCTCACACATGAACACTGAAATATCATAACCCTCCTCATCACAATGAGGTGTCCACTATTCTTCCTTGACAACAATGTCCATGGTGGCCAAGATTTCTGCCCAACCATGAGGCTCGAATTCCTCATCTGGAAATATCATCGGTGTATAGTCAGCATCTTTAACTAGTCTATCCCTTGGGAATTTCCTTCTTCTCTGGATTTAAGGCATCTTTCCTCTTCCTCTGCAACCTTGTACATCCACAAGTGAGTATCTTCATGCATCCAAGATGGATCATGTGAATTTTTAGAATGCACCAAGATTGAATCTTCATGTGCCTTATGGATAGGGTTCCACTATAAGGGTGGTACATCTCTAAAGATGTAATCATTCATATTGACCTTGGTTGTGACCCCTAAGTGTTGTAAGTACAAGGAGTTGGTTCCCCAATCATGTACTATTTGTAATTGTTGTAGGAAGGGTCTTCCTAGGATCATCTTATAGACATTATTTTTGTCAAAGTCACATATAGAAAACGTGTGGTCAAACTCTACACCACAAGTCATTAGAGATATCCCTTGGAGCAATCCTAGAGGTCTTTCAACATGGCCATCCGCCATTTGAAGCTTCATTCTAGTTGGTCTTAATGTGGGTTAGCCCCATTGCTTCCACAAGGAGGTGGTCGCAATAACAACACCAACACCTGAATCTATGATCGTTTTTGTGTGTAACCTTGATAGGTGATCGGAAGATAAGTATTACCTTCTTCACCTTCACTCATGTCCCCTATTTTGTCTAGAGGTATCTCTAGGACTTTCTACTTAGAACATTTTTTTGGCACATTGGAATCAAGTTTTGGAATCTGATCCTTCACATGATTCCATAGCTCAGGTTTTACTTTGAACAGATCTTTTACAGTGAGATGACACTGAACCTTAGTGTTCTTCATGACATCGATGTTTCTTGGAACCGTTGAATCTTCATTTCTTACCAATATTGTGGGAGCTTTGATCTAAAGAGATTCAGATTCCCATGGGCTTGTGAATTGCAACAACTCTTGTAGAAAATTAGATTAAAAATCTAACCTTTCATCTTCTTGTTTCTCTACTTGGTATCCATAAATAGATGGAATGTCTCGGGGAAATTGATCATGAAGATCAACAATTTCAAGTACGCATATGATCATAACTTGGTGCTTAGTAAGACATCTAAAAACAAGGCCACTTGTTTGGCCGGTGTGGGTAACTCTAGAATAGGGCATCATTCTAAGTACTATCTGAAGCGTCTTCCTACAAGTCACATTGTTTGTTGGGGTGTCTGCTTGAAGTTGTGTATCAAGGATGATGTGTTATGCTTGATACCACTCTTGGAAAATTCTACAATGAATGCTTCTAGCAGTTGGCATATGTCTCAATAATTGTGACTATTTAGGGGTTGAAACCAAGCTAAGGCAGTACCCTTAATGCCTCAAAATGAGTGAATAAGTCCTTGACCTGTTCAGCTCTTAACACTTGTTTGAACTCGGCCACATGATCATAAGGATCTCCTGACCCGTCAAAATAGCTCTTCATTGCCATGACCACTTGAGAGGGTCTAAGGGTTCTTGGGTGCTCTCGCGGTCTAGGCAATGGAAAATCATGTTCATATCTTTGATGCATATATGCTCTATGTCTCTCTCTTTCATGTCTTTCACCCTCAAGTCTTGATCTATCTTTGCCCACAGTATGTGAAAAGCTTACTTCAGGTCTCTCTCTAGCTCTTTCCCTCTCGTTTTCATGAACCTTCGATGATCCTACTCCTTGGAGGCCTGGGACATAAGAGATCTTGGTGGAGGGAAAATCAATTCACCCTACTAGGTGTAGGAATGCCTATCATGCTCTAATGCTAAGAAAATTTTTTCTGATGTGTGATCTAGATAAACAACTTTCGCTGGTGTCTTCGGATCCTTGAATTCATAAATGGTGACTATTGGGCTGGGTCGATCTGGCTTGAATCTACAAAAGGCTTCCTTTGTTTCTCTCTTCAAGAACAATTCTATGCTTTTGTTGTGGTGGGGAATCCACTCTCGAGTGATCACCCTAGTCAAGATTGACTTACTTCTAGGAGTCTTGGGTTCCCATCCTAGGTCTCCTTGTTCTAGGTCTCCTAGCTCATTCTTAGGAATGATGTTTCCAAACCCATCTGTCCTATTCAGTAAGCTGGTAACCACATACATGGTTCCTTTCTTATCGATATAGGAACCCTCTTCGAACTTGACCACAGGGTGTTCAAGTCCAAAGAGTTGGTTTGGATTTTTGAGTTGGACTACTGATCCTCTCAAGCCATCCTCATAGATGTGATCACTTAATTGGTTGGTCATGATATACTCCAATTGTGTCTTATAGGGACCTTTTAGTGTTTGTAAATAGGTAGTACCTAAGCTACGTGTGGGTCTTTCTATGCTAAAAGACATTTCTAACTCATTTTCTTTTAAACTTAGTGTGTAGGGATAACCACTTAGTTGTTGTGCCCAAGACCTGGCTGTATGGTTGACATTGGCCTCACATGATCTAATGCTTTGCCTATCCTTGCCTAAGTGTTTACCAAATATCAGGTTCATAAGCTTTGTCTATTAGTCCAAATTCCCCTTTGTATTGCTCAAAATCCATTGGAATCCCCTTGGTTTCCTAGTCCCACTTGAGGGTCGAATTCAAAATACTATATCTAATAATCCACATAGTACTCCTCACAAGCTTTCCAACGAACCCAAAATCACAGCAAACGGGTTTTGTATGAGAAAGTTATGCTAGTTCAGGGTTCTGGGAGTTAAAATAGGGAAACAAGATCTCTCTGGGAAACACGAACTCTTTGAGATTGCTTCAGGATAGGCGATACACGATACTTAGGAGATATCGGTGATACTTGGGAGCAATGATACACGATACTTGCCCTGCCATGATACAAGATATCTGAACTAAAAGATAAACGATACATAGGAGACGCGATACGATACTTGGTTTCAGACAACACACAATACTTAATGAGTATCGAGGTGATACATGATACTTAAGAAGTGATGATAGGTATCTCGATACAAGGGGAGATGATACACAATACTCAACAAGTGTCGCATTAAACGGGAGTTCTGGTATCAGAATACTTGAACTCAACCCGACACGATACTTGGAGTTTTTGAAGTCCCAATTCAAATTTTTTTGCAAATATGTGTACCTTATGTCCTCTTTGTCACTCCTATGTGCCTGTAGATGCAAAATTTCTCTCCAAACCCACGATACCACACTCACAATACTTGGTGCAAGTCATGTCACATCCCAGGCTAGTCACTCAGATTTTTGGTATTTTGAGAGTGTTTCAAGAGTTTTTTTCTTCAATGATTCAGCTCTGAACTCCCTCTAGCTCCTTGCTCGCAGCCATAAGTGAAAAACGAGGTGAATGTACAGTCAAAAGTGAGAAAACAAATCTGAGAAGATGTAGATGGGTGGAGATGGTGATGGTGATGGTGATGAAGATGAAGATGGAGAAAAAATAAAAAACGAACAAAAAATTATCATTTTTTTACCTTCCAACGTCGCTACTCTACGTCTTACCATCACATGCTCGTCCTCCAAGCTCTCTCCCCCGCAACGGCGCCAAATTTGGTGTCACTGTCGCACAATGGTAAGTACCAACTTGAGGAGTTGTACCTCATAAATGTCAATCCGTGGAGACATGAGGACTGGTATGAAGACCGTGAGCAAGTGATGGCCCAAGTGTGTGAGTGAAAGCACACAAGCATGCACACACATGCACACAAGGTAAGAGCAAAGAGTGGAACAATGGAAGGACCTCGATTACAAATGAGCTCTCTTACAAAGCTGAAATCTACAACAAGCTAACCCAAAAAATGAGCTCTCCATACCTTTTTATGGTTTTTTGAGTGGTTTTGGTCCTGTCCGAACCTAGTGTCTGGCCTAGTTAAAAATTAGGTTCCAGGGCTTATTTGGGAGTTCAAACGGAGTCTAAAAATTATGAAAATTGGTAGGTTAATAGTCCTAATACTCTTCAAGCTCAAGGACTCTTTAGCTTGAACAAAATAGAGTTACAAAAATAGAAAATGGTATTTACAATGGTTTTTAGTGATAAAAATCACTATTTTTATAGGGATTTCTTTTGAAAATTTGACATGTGCTTGTTGGAGCTCCCTACATTCTCCTTCTTCTTGTATGCCCACTCCCTTGATGTGCTTCTATGAAAATTGGCAGGGTGATACTTCTAACACTCCTCAAGCTCGAGGACTCCTCGGCTTGAACAAAATGGAATTACAATGGAAAATGGTATTTACAATGGTTTTTAGTGATAAAAATCACTATTTTTATAGGGACTTCTTCTGAAAATTTGATATGTGCTTCTTGGAGCTCCCTACATGCTCCTTCCTCTTGTCTCTTCACTTCCTTGATGTACTTCTATGCTTGTGCTTATCCTTGGTTGTCAACAACTTGTATAATCCATGGATTGATCATAGAGCTGTGAGTATGCCACTTGTTGACTACTTTCTACTAAGTTAACTTGCTCAATGATAGGAGCAAATGAAGGAGAAATTTCCCAAAAAAAAAATTCTCTTAGGGCTTGTCCATATTGGACTCATACATGTGTGGGATCATGTGGTTGCAAACTCAACATGGGTTTTGGTGGGTACGTTGGGTACTTCATCACTGGCCTAGATTGATATGACATTGGTGCTCTAGCTGGATAGGTGTATCATGGGAAAAATGTATATGTATATGGATAAGGAATTGGAACTTGGTAGTTTCCCATCGGTGGTCTCTATTGGTATAGGTCTTAAGTGATAGGGTATTACCTTACTAGTTGTATTGTATAGAAACACTCAGCTATAGAGTGATTTTATCATTTTCTACCCTATTCCATAATGTTGCATGCCTAAATGTGTAGGAGGAGGTGATCTCAAGCACACATATGTAGGATTATCTTTTGCACATTGTGAGCATCTTCCAGGGGCTACCCTAGATGTCTACATGTTTGAGCTTAGGTTGAGCCTCTGTGCTAAAGCATTTACCACATCATCGACTAAAGAAGTACTAGATTTCATACTTGGAGTGGACTCTATCAATTGTGTGAAGACTTGTATTGAATTACCCGAGTGATATTCAATTAAAATACACTTTTGTATAGAGTCCTTCAATGTGGTGGGACATAAAAAATAGGTTGCAACTCACAATTGGAAATTGACAAGACATCAAGAAAATGAGAAATTAGTTTGGATACTAAAGGGAGGTCCCATTTTATGCATCATGCTAGATAATGCTTGTAGCAATGAGCAATAACTCTTAAGTTCTAATGGGCTTCCTTGTTGAAGCTTATAATCATTGTAGGGATGTCATATCTAACTCTTCTGTTGATGAATTTGGCAATAAAGGCTTTCAAGAGTTTATGTATGTTCTAAAAGTTTTGTATGCTTAGTGGCTAGAACTACGATAAAAATCTTCCTTTCAAGTTTAGTCTCAATGCTTCATACTAAGCGTAGATATTATGAACACTCTCTATGCACATCTTCTTGAACTCAAATTCATGTGCATGTGGATCTCCTTGACTTTCATAGAACCCTCACATAAATATGGAAAGCCAAGAAGGCTGAAGCCTTTTATCATGGTATCCCCTCTTGATTTGACTCTGGGCAATTTGATTTTGTGCCATTGTTTTGAGGAACTTGATTGATTTGAGGCATATTTGGCACTTGTTAAACAATAGGAAAAGTTGGATATAGTATTTGAGGTAGTTATGTCAACATAGTTATTTCTAGCAAAACTAATGGGACTATAGGCTATGATGGCATACATGGAATGTGTATTGTATTGATCATTTGTCCTAATGAAAGTTTAGACGTATAAGGTTCCATGTGATTCCCAAGCAAATAGATGCACTAGTAGAGATTGGTGTACCAACTAAAGTGGTATGAGTCATGGTGATAGGATTACCCTAAACAAGTGTAGAGATGATCCCAAAGGAGACCCATTTACTTTGGCTTATGGTTAAATACATAGGATTACTTTGATATGACAATATATGTTATGAAGTTTTACAAGGACCATGAGTCGGATTGACTTCTATCTTGGGGATACCATTCACAAATAGTGCAAGATTGTAATAAGTGAAATTATGTTGATCATTCTCTACAAGAGCGTAATATTGTCTATTCTATTTATCTTTATACATGGGTAGTATCGTTAGATCCACAAACTCATGTTTGCCTATGGACCTCTACCTGTAGGTAGTGGAGGAGCCCAATATGATTCCTTATGTTTCAGAAGTGAATTACACCTCGAGGATAGACCATCATGGATTACTTTTGCTTATGTGTATGGTTCATGGCAATGAAGTTAAAGTATTTGGATTGAATTTATTCTACTAAGGTTTTTTTTTTTTTCAAAAAGGAAGCTCAACAATAGCCTATTGTCCCAAACCTTAATTAAAACAAAGAAAACTTGTACAGTGAATAGGCCTAGCACCCATGGGAACTCCCCAAATCCCACAAATTAGGGATTTCTTAAAACTTGTTAGAAGACATTACAAATAATGTTGATAAGCCTTTCATTCCCCACAGTGTGGCCTACTCACTCTTAATCTTGTTAATCTCAAGTAAAAACATTCTATGATGTCTAAAAGGTGGGGGCTTCTTACAATTGGTAATTCTTTTGCCTAAAAGGAAGAGAGACTTTTTTATTAACCATTGTTTAGGAGAGCTACCAAAGTTGGCAGCTCATCTCTCTTTCCAGATCTTCCAAAGGGTCTCACCTCTTATAGCAATCTAGAGTGTCAAGGAATAACTGACTACTTCACCCAATAATGCTTGCTTCCAACTAATTTTTCCATGTAGAAAAATGGTTTTGCAAAGGGTCTGCCAAATGGATGTTGATTTCGAGCAAGAAAAGAAGAAGTGTCCCAAGTCCTCATTGCCATGAAGGCATCATTTACACCATGGAGGGCCTCTACAAATTTTGTTAGATTATACATTGGTCCAAATTCCCTAGTGGAGGATTCGCCACATAACAACCCATCTCTTAACCTCCATGAGGTGATGCCAAAGGGATTGGAACTTTAAATCCCACCAAAGACTCGACCAATCCAAACACCATCTCCTATTAAGCATGAGATGAACGTCCACATTGTTCTTGAATCTCAAAATTATATCAAGATTGTTGTTGTTGTGCCATCTAAGACCCACTAGGTGAGGGGAGTCATGTCCAATAAGCAGGCAAGTCCTCAAGCCCTCCCAAGCATTGAACATGCTCTGCAACAGACACCATTCTTCATAATCCATTCTCCTAGCCACATCAATGTCTTTAAATCTAATCCATTTGCATGTTTCTTGATTCTATAGGTGTTTCCATAAACAAAAAAACTTTTTTCCAAATATTTCTAGCTTTTTGGAGGTTCCAAGGCTCAAGACCTCTGACACCCTTGATAGGGAACTAGGTTGAATCATTTCATCTCCCGTCGCGATGGCTCAAGTGAACTGTCCCAATGGTGCGAGACCGTCGTGATGGTCTTGCCGAGCCGTCCCAATGGTGTGAGCCAATCGCGATGGTGTGACACAATCGTGGTGGTCCACCAAAATGCAAATTTTTTGAATGCAAGTGTGGATTTGTGTGTGCACGTGTGTCGCCTACCTCATGGTGAACTCGCTTACCAAAAATGCCAAAAATCGGCAGACCATCGCGATGGTCTGACACACACGATAGATTTCTGATAAAAAGTGGTCTTTTACTTGTAGGAAGCCTTCCCGATGCTCTGGAGCACTATTCGTGCAAGAAAACTAAAAAAACACAAAAGCACATGCAAGCACAAAAGCTCTCTCTCTCTCGCATGCACAAATGAGGGGAAATGAGGAGAATGGGTGGATATGGTGAATTTTTTTATTCTTTCAAAGAGGAAGAAGATGGTGTGGTGATGAAGATGGAGTGTGGGGGAGGTGAAAAACACCAAAAACTAAGTAAAAACAACAACAAAAACTGAAATTTTTACCTTCCAACACCACTTGTTGCTATACTCTTACCATCACACATTCGTCCAAAACTCGATCCCTGACAACGGTGCCAAATTTGGTGTTGCTCTAGCACAATGGTGAGAACCACGTTAAGAAGCTCCACCTCCTGAATGTCAATCCACAGAAGAGATAGGAGTGATATGAAGATTGTGAATGCGAGATGTAGTCAGAGTGGAGGTGAGAAGCATCGAGATGCACACACACATATACACACACACAATGAAGAGACAAGCAAGACACAATGGAAGGTAGGAAATAGATTCTATTGCTCAAGATCTCAAATACAAGCTCAAACTAGCTCTAGCTCTTCTCTACTTAAACAAGCTAACTCTAACCACCTCGAAAATGAGATCTCTAGCTCTATTTATAGTTTTTAGACTAGTTCTAACCGGTTTCACATCTAGTGACCGGCATAGTTAAAACATAGGTCCTATGTGCTATTTGAAAGGGTAAACGGTGTCTAAAAGTAGCCAAAATTGGTATGCTCATTCTACCTAAGATCCTCAAGCTCAAGGACTCCTTGACTTGCACAAAATGGAGCTATAAATTACAAAAAGGGTTTTTCTATGTTACATATGGTACAAAAGTGATGAAGATCACTGTTGAGATTTTTTGAGAAGTAATATAAAACATAATTCTTTGAAAAATGATTCGACTGACTCCCTGCTATATCGTTGTGCTCTGTCTTCACATGCTTCTGCGTCTTCTATGCCTCTGGCTACTGCCAACAACATGTATATAAAAGTCTTCATCTTCTTAGCATGTACCCATCTTCAAGCCTCATATATTGAACTTTGCTTTATTATTTGACTTCAATTCTTTTCCAAATCACGAATTGTTGATTGTCCTACACCAACAGCTCCCCCTCAATCATCAATTGTGGTTTTCTCCATCTTCTTTATAGCTACCATGTCTTTGAATCTCTGTAGCTTTGGTCCATCCAAGCTTTTGGTTAACATGTCTGCAATCTCATCTTTTGTAGAAGTATGTTTGACTTCAATTTCTTTATCAATCACCTTCTCTCTCAAGAAATGATATTGAATCTCAATATGTTTAGTCCTGACATGAAATACAGGGTTAGCAACTAGATACAATGAATTCATATTATCTCCATGAATAGTGGGTGTACTCTGAATGATGTCAAAACTCTTCATGAGAGTCTTCAACTATATAACCTCCTTTGCAGCTTCAACCATGCCTTTATACTCTGCTTTTGTGGATGGCAAAGCAACTTTATGTTACTTCTTAGAACACCAAGAGATTAACTTATCTCCCACATAACATAGATACCCATAGGTTGATTTCCTATGATCAGGATTACCTACCCAATTTGTATCACTATATATCTTGATGTTTGTATCTAATGTGAATCCATAATACAAACCTTCTTTGAGTGTACCCTTAATGTATCTTAGCACCCTTTGTCCTACAATCCAATTTTCTTTCCTAGGACAATGCATGAATTGAGACAACACTCCAACTGCATATGACAAATTAGGCCTAATTAGTGTAGCATAGATTAGACTGCCAACTAGACTTTGTTATAGCTTCATGTACTTGAATTCATCTCCTCCATATCTACTCAATTTATGATTCACCTCCATTGAAGTAGGTGCTACCCTGCAATCTTTCATTTTAAACTTGATTGGCAAGTTTTTCAAATACCTTTCTTGAGTCACATATATTCCATGTTGAGTATATGAAATCTCCATGCCTAAGAAATATGACGTCTTCCAAGTCACTAATCTTGAACTCTATCTCCATTTACTTCTTAAAACCTTGTATGCCCTTCTCATCTATACCTGTAAGAATTATGTCATCAACATATATGCACATGTAAATGAACCAATCATTACTTGCTTTAACAAGCAAGCTACTATCTGCCTTAGAGACTTGAAAACCAAGCTCCTTCAAGAACTTCATAAGTCTATAATTCCATGCCCTTGGGGCTTGCTTCAAACCATACAAAGCTCTTTTGAGCTTACATACATACTCTGGATACCTTTTTTCCTTGAAACATTCTAGTTCCTCCATGAAATGATAATTCAAAATGTAACCATTTAGAAAAGCATTTTTCACATATAATTGACATATTTTCCAACCTTTACATGTAGAAATAGCTATGAGAGTCCTTATATTTGTCATCATTGCCATAGGACTATAAGTGTTATCATAATCTATACCATATGTCTGAGCATACCCTTTCACAACAAGTCTAGCTTTATATCTAGAAACACTTCCATCTGCATACCTCTTTGTCTTGTAGACCCATTTGCATCCAATGATCTTCTGAATATTTCGTTTAGAAACCAAATCCCATGTCTCATTCTCCATCAATGCATCATACTCCTCTTGCATAGCTTTCTCCCAATTTTCCTTACCTTTTGCCTCTTCATATGTAGAAGGGTCTTCCTTTGCTTTCACCATATAAGCATGATCTTTAGTGGTAAAACATGAAGTATCATAGCTATACCTTGTAGGTTGCCATTTGTGCCTTGATGATCTTCTGAGCTCTCCACTTCTTGAAGTTTCTGGTTCATCACATTCTAGATCAAACCTTGGCATTTCTTCAACTTCAACTAGTGCTTCATTGTTCTCTTCTTCATCAAATATTTGAACCTTTGTTTTACCTTTCTTCTGGTTCAATGTTTCTTCATCACCTCCATTAATGTTACTTGCATACCAAGTACCTTGCTCATCAAATGTAACATCCTTTGATAGAAGGAATTGCTTTGTGGATGGAGTACACAACCTATAACCCATCTGCTTATCATCATAACCAATGAACACATACTTTTCAGCTTTAGGTTCCTTCATACCCTGCAAAGCTTTACATGGTAGCCTATTAACCAAGTATGTGGCTATATTTACAGCTTCAACCCACAAATAATTAGGGCAATTTTTCTCCTTCATCATTGACCTTGCAAACTCAACAAGAGTTCTATTTCTCCTTTCTGCTACACCACTTTGTTGAGGAGAGTACCTGCAAGTAACTTCTCTCTTTATACCTAGATTGCAGAAATAATCACTGAACTCATTAGAGAAATACTTTCCCCCTCCATCTGACCTTGGTCTCTTCAATTTTTGTCCTGAAACTCTTTTTGCATACACATGATAATGTTTAAATGTATTTAAAACCTTTGATTTATCTTTGATCACATATATAGTGATCCACTTGGTAGCATCATCAACATAAATCACATAATATCTTGAACCATTAATGCTAAAGTCCTTTGATGGTCCCCACACATCTGTATGTACCCATTCAAGCTTCTCTGAATACATGAAACCATGCTTATTATATGATTGCTTATGAGCCTTACCTAGTTGAAATGCTTCACATCTGTATGTCATGTGTTGACCTGCAACATTAGGTAATCCAAGCAGTGAACCATTATTGATCATATCCTTAATAATTCTTTCATTGGAACGTCCAAGACTTTTATGTCAAATATCTAACTCAGAGATCTTGTGTCCTCCATAAGTGA
Source organism: Ceratopteris richardii (assembly GCA_020310875.1). NCBI lineage: Eukaryota > Viridiplantae > Streptophyta > Polypodiopsida > Polypodiales > Pteridaceae > Ceratopteris > Ceratopteris richardii. The sequence goes on from CM035411.1 coordinate 206,139,510, forward strand.
AAAAGGCATGACCAACATTGCTTTGAATCTTCAATGTAAATATACTTCCTTCTTTCTTTCCTAAAACAATTTGTTTATACCCATTGGTAGGGTCTCCCACAAAGACTCCATCATTAGTGAACCTTACTTCATAACATTTCTCTACAATTTGTCCTACTCTTATCAAATTTTTTGGAATTGTAGGAACATACAAAACCTTATTCAAAAGAGTACTTTCATCCTTGGTCTTTACTGATCCAACGGACTTCACATTATGCTTTGTGTTATCACCTATTTGAACTACATGATTACTCACCTTATTCTCCAAATCAGTCATCAAAGCTATGGTGCCACTCAAGTGATTGCTACACCCTGAGTTAATATAGAAGACTCTTTGATCTTCACTTTGTCTTTCACAAGTTGCATTCATAATTAAGGTTGAATCCTCCTTCTGAATGAAGCATAGTTGAAGTAGGTATTATTGTAGGATTGACTTTGAAGACCTCTATCTGCATTTCTTCCAAAGTAACATATACTACATCTACCTCTAAAATTATCTCTCTCATTTCTATTACCTCTTTCTCTTGAATTAAAGTTTTGATTATATCTTCCACCATTCTGATTATTGTGTCAAAATTCACGAGCTAAATGATTAGTCTTACCACAAATCCAACGAGCTTTGACACCATCTTTATTGCTTCTACCTCTTCCTTTGCCACCACCTCTTCCTCTTAGGAAGTTAGCTTGGCTAGTTTTGTCTTCAACTTCATTCAATTGTTGTTTGCCTTTGTTAATCTTATTCTTGTCCTTTTAATACATTTCTTGACCTATACTTTTATCAACATCACCTTTGATATCCTGCTTAAAGGTTAGCATATGTCCTAGCAATTGATTCAAATCAGGGGTGAAATGATCTAGTGACAATTCAGTGGATAGAATGAAAGGCTTCCACCTCTCATCTCCTCTCAATCATGTGAGAATTTGCCTTACCAATTTATCCTCTTCAATATCTTCATCAACTGCTCCTAATGCATCTGCAATATCCTTCATCCTTGCTACATAATTAGAAATAGATTGAGAAGCTTTCTTTTTTAATGTGGTGAACTCTGCCCATAAAGATGCCTTTCTTGACTTTGGAGTGTTTTGGAAATGCTCCTCTAAAGCATTCCATATGTCACTTGCACTTTTAGGTCCTCTAATGTGAGGTAGCAAGTAATCATTGACTCCCATGTAGATAATGCTCCTTGTTTGAGCATCCTTCTTCATCCATGTCTTCAAATCTGAGAGCTCTTCGCTAGTTGGAACACTAGGATCCCTAAATTATGGTTTCTCTTCTTCACCTGTGATGTATCCTATCAAATCTTTGTTCATGAAATGAGCTTCCATCCTCATAGACCAAGCAAGATAGTGATCTCTATACAATTTCTCTATCTGAAGAGAATCTCCCATCCTTTCTTCACCTATGCAATAAATTCTCCAAGCTTTGTGAATAATGAATGTACCTTTACTTAGAATTTAGTTCCTTTTGATATTCTTGATAGATTTAGGCCTCCTTCTCTAGCTTTCACTTCAAACTTTCACCTTTTGAATCTTCAAGGATTGATTTTTATATATCTGCAACAGTTAGGGTCCTCCTTTCTTCAATTCTGATGACAGTTGCTCTAATACCACGGATGGAGTGTGTTAATCTCCAAAAGAACAAGTTACCCTTCATGTTAGAGCACCTCTATATCAAGAACAACTCAAAACCTCAACCAATTTGGGAATACCAATGCCAAATTAACAAACTTTGCACTAACTATGAAGAAACTAATTATTCAAAAAAGTCTGTTGCCCTTATTCACTCATTGACTCATCATATGTATAAAGTTTTCAATGAGATTTTTTATAAGGTGTCTCCTAAAGTTTGTGCACCTTATCCAAGCTAAATCTTTCCAAAAGATTCATTAGATCTTGATATTTACTTCAAATAGTATACTTATGTTTGAAATTATTCCTCTGTGTAGTCGACTTTAACACTTGCAACTTCTAATGCATGATTCTCCCAAACTAGACCCCGTTTTTTCAAATGCTTTTAGCCACAAGTATCTTACCTTTAAGTTAAAGAATGAGTGCTTAATTGCTCAAAACTTTACACTATGGAGGGAGATCTGATCAAAATATTAACCACCAGGATTGCACCTGTTTCTATCTTCACTTCTTCACATTTACACATGTAAATGTTCCTACTCATAATTCCCTTAGCCTGATTACAATTTAACTCTCAAAACTTGTTCAAATGTCACTCAAATATATAATTAGACTTATACAAGATCTTTTCTTAATAGGAGACACACAGAAGGAGCACTTAGCAAAAGAACGAGGCACAACTTTCTTCTATTCAAGAAAAATTGCATCAGATTGATACATCAAGTTCTTCTCACCTTCTAAAGTTTCTAATGACTTCTGAAACTTGTCACTCATTATCCCTCTCTTATGTCCCAACTTTCTACTTGTGTATATAGGCATATATGTACAAACTTGTAACCATTACAAGGTATAAGTAAACTAATTACAAGTTTAATGTGCATGTATATACAAGTCTTCATCTTCTGATCACGTACTCATCTTCAAGCCTCATATATTGAACTTTGCTTTATTTCTTGACCTCAATTCTTGTCCAAATCACAAATTGTTGATTGTCTTGCACCAACAATAGCAAAACCACAAGCATGCAACTTTTCTAACCTACTACAAAAAGCCTAAATAATTGTATGAAATGAACAATGGTAAAACCGTGAAGGAGATGAAACATAAAGATGGAAATGATGAAGAAGATGATGGAATAATTACAGCCAAGTACTCCTCTCAAGTCACATAAACACAAAAAACAAAAATTTCATGGAGCATGCACGTGGGTTGCAAAGAACAAATTGTCAAACGAGATAGTTGAAGAGCACATCCTTGACCAAGGCACCAACATGATGAGATGTAGACTGCTCCAAAATTTCCAAGAAGTCAAACTAACATCAAATGTAGCATCCATAACCCATTATGTGAATATGAGGGAAGAATATCCATGGTATGAAGACCTCCATGTTCATGACACTCAAGAAAGATATACACATGCACACACACACACATGCAAGCCACTCCCATGAGCAAACAAAAACTAACTCCAAGAAAGTCACGTCATTCACATAACTTGAGAAGAGTACATAAGATAGTAGGCCAACTCTATAGAGTGAGAGTCTGTTGTCTTATACAGACACTTGGGAGTTGGACCCTGTTCGCATTTTAATGTCCATGCTAACTTAAATATTGTCCTAGATCTTCATAAAACCCAATAAACTTCTAGTTGTTTAGCCCATCACTGCACAAGCTTGAGGACTCCTTGACTTGTACAAAAGTGGAGTATAATTAGAAATACATGCTTTTACATGTTTTTGAAAGAGTATTTTCATGAGTTAATATCCAAATGAGAATGGAATTTGGAAATTATGTTGAGCTATCAAGCTCAACATGTGATGATCCAGGATGACACGTACTAGTTTTTCATTTCTCTGACATGTATATTGGTCACGCCAGTATATGTCAGGGATACTTCATTGAGCTTTATTAGATTTATTTAGCAAGAGTGATGGCACATTTGTTTCTTGCCAGCTCACTCATTTGCGGACATTAGGTTTTTCCTTATGTACTGATCTTTATATATTGCACTTGTTGTATTCTTGTTTTTAAGGTCATTCTTGTACATTCCTTTTATGTAATAGAAGAAGAAGAAGATCATTCTTCCTTGCCTCAATCTGTGTGTGTGCTTCTCCTTGAGAGTGAGTGCGTGTGTGTGTGAGCTCTCTTGCTTATCTCCTACCTCATGACATGGTACCAGAGCCAGCGTGGCTGTAGAGAGTTCGTGGAGAAGGCGATGGTGAAGACTACACGACAAGGCGTGGAGAAAACGCGATTTCACAAACGGCCTCCGTTTGCTACAAAAATCAGCGTGAAGGTAGAAGACCTCTGTTTCGAGCCCGCAAGGTGGGGCCCGCATAAAAACCAGGTTAGTTTGAGAAACTATAACCTGCGTTATGTTCCACAATACTCGTATATTCTAGATCCAGAATTTCAAGAAATTCCGTGTACTGTTGATACATGAAAACAGTGTTTTTTTGAGATCAAATTGTCACGTCATAGTAAGACAGTGTTCAAGCAGAAGTGCTACTTGTAGTGGTTTGCAGTGTTGTGTTGCTGCGAAAATGGAAAACGCAGATGGAATGAGTCAGCTTATGAGTGATAAGCTGGACAAGAACAACTTCCGTGCCTGGAGATTCAGAATGACGAATTTCTTGATGGGAAAAGGCTACTGGAAGTACATCGAAGGAGAGAAAAAAAATAATCCACAGTTACCAGAGCGGAACAGACTACAGAAAAGATAAGAGAATATGAGGAATGGAATCAAGGAGCCCGAAAGGTAATGTACTAGCTATCTGTTAGCATACAGGATAGCATGATTGGGCACATACAGGATGCCAAGACTCCAAAAGAGGCTTGGAACAGTTTGTTCACATTGTACGAGACCAATACAAAGGCACGAAAATTGCAACTCAAGAACGAGCTACATACATTGGAGAAGAAGAGCATGTCGGTAAGTGACTACACTCTGAAAATCAAAAGCTTATGTGAGTCACTTGCATCTATTGGCATGAATGTAGATGATGATGATAAGGTGGAAGTGTGCCTTCATGGTTTAGGAGTTGCATATAAGCAGTTTTGAACTTCTATACAGACCAGGGAAAATATTCCGAATTTTGCTGATTCGGTATCATGCTGATTATTGAAGAAAAGAATCTTGGTGAGGATTCAAACTCCCAAGGAAAGCCGAGTTCTGATAGAGGTTTTGGAAATGGAAGAGGAAACAGTAACCAAGACGAAGGTCAACAACAGAATCATGCAGGAGGAAGAGGAAAGTTTCGAGGCAGGGGGAGCCAAAGAGGTCACAAAAATTTCCAAATATTTGACTCAAGTAATGATAGTAAAGGATGCTGGAATTGTGGTAAACCTGGACACTTTGAATGTGGTTGCAGGTTGAAGAATCAAAATAACAGAAGGCAGCAAAACAATTATGCATCCACAAGTGCAGATGATTTTGAGAAGCTATTTATGGTTCAACATCACATGATGAATACGATGTCTGCTGGTGTTTCAAAATCGAATGATAATGTTTGGTATGTTGATTTAGGTGCTTCAAATCACATGACCAATCATGTGGAAGGGTTTAGTACTTTGCAAAAATTTCCAGTTCTTGGATATGTTGAAACAGGTGATGACACATGATGGAAAGGTAAAACATCTTGCTGATGTGCTGCATGTTCCAAATATAACAAAGAATCTGGTTTCTATTGGACAAATGGTTGACCAGGGATTACCATGTCAGGTTCAATGCTGATGGATTATATGTAGAGGAGTACAAACATGATGGATGATTAGTTGCCAAAGGAAACAAAGTGGGTAGGATTTTCACCTTAAATGTGAAGATTCCTGAAATGAATGCAGCCATGTTTGCAAAAGGTGCAGGAGTTATTGTTGATATAGAGATCAGGCACAAACAAATTGGACACACAAATCTGTAAAGGCTGAAACTAATGTAGTCAAAGGAGATTGTCCATGGACTACCAAATTTCAAAGTTGCAGAAATGCAAAGGTATGTGCAGCATGTCAATTTGTTAAACAGTCAAGAGCTTCATTTCCACATGACAAGCATATTAGTGAGAATGTACTAGAAGTAGTACATACAAATGTTTGGGGTCTAGCAAAGACAAAATCTATGGGTGGTTGTAGGTTTTATGTTACATTTATTGATGACCATACACACAGACTACGGGTATATTTCATGAAAGAGAAGAGCGAGGTGTTCACTCACTTCTAGAATTTTAAAGTTATGGTGGAAAAGTAGACAGAGAAGTACATTTAGTCATTAAGATATGATGGAGGAGGTGAATACATGTCAAATGAGTTCAGTAGTTTTCTAAAACATCATGGAATTCGGCATCAGTTTTCATGCAGGTACACACCACAAGAGAATGGCATTGCTGAACGCAAAAATAGACATATTGCAGAAATAGCAAGAGCCTTAATGGCTAAGAAGAATATGCCTCATTGTTATTGGGAAAAAGCTGTGCATTCTGCTATATATATCATGAACAAAACTCCGACTGCTACTGTTCATCAAGTTACACCTGAAGAGAAGTTTACAGGTAAAAAGCCAAACTTATCACATCTGAAAGTTTTTGGCTGTATTGCATATGTACATGTTCCAGATGAGTTGAGGATGAAGCTTGATCTGAAAGCGGAAAAATGTGTCTTCATTGGATACTCCCTTGAGCAAAAAGGGTACAAATGTTATAACCCACTCACATGACAGGTGAAGGTAAGCACAAATGTGGTATTCGATGAAATGTCAAGCTTCTATGTAGATGCCAAAGAAGGACTGAATCTTGAACCAAATGACAAAGAAAATGCTGAAACATCAAGTGCAGAATCTCAAGTTTTGAGTGGACCAGATGCATCACCAAGCAACAATTCCAACTCAAATCCATGGAGTGCAAGATTACGTGGAAATTTCATTCCAGCAAGTTCATCAAATAGATCCAAAGAAAGGTAAAGAAAAGCTTTCTTTTGGTAGTAAAACATGTGTAGGTTTTGAAGATGTTGATGGAGATTCAAGTGGTTCAGAAAAGAGTCTTGATGAGGAACTTGGATTGCCCTCTGTGAAGACTCCAGGAGTAAGAAGGGCACATGCAGATGATACAAGGAGAAGTGACCCAGGACCAAGAAGATTTGGGAGGATGCGGAATTCAGTGCAACGTTTGACATATGATAGTTACATGGCTCGTCATTGTGCCTACATGACAAAGGTAATACAAGATGCTCAACCTTCTTGCTTTGAAGATGCAATTGGAATTGCATATTGGGAAAAATCTATGGATGAGGAGATGGCTGCACTTTATGGAAATGATACATGGAAGCTGGTTCCATTGCCGCAAGGAAAGAAACCCATTGGCTGTAAATGGGTTTAAAAGGTAAAGCATAATGTTGATGGTAGCATAAGCAGGTATAAAGCACGATTGGTAGCTAAAGGATAGCATAGACATATGGCATTGATTATGAGGAAACATTCAGCCCTGTAGCTAAAATGTCTACTATTAGGACACTTTTTGCATTAGCTACAACAAAAGGATGGACTTTGCATCAGATGGATGTGAAGAATGCTTTCCTACATGGTGAGTTACAAGAAGAAGTATATATGGACCAGCCACAAGGATATGAGGATTCAAAGCATCCAAAATATGTTTGCACGTTGCAAAAGGCTTTGTATGGGCTGAAGTAGGCTCTACGTGCATGGGATGCAAGGATTGTTGATTACTTAACCAGCATTGGGTTTTCTATGTGTGATGTAGATCATTCACTATATGCAAGGAAGGCTGATGATGGCATCACGATTGTGGCCATTTATGTTGATGACTTGATTGTAGGTGGCGATAATGAAGAAAGCATCAAAGAGGTAAAGCAACTTCTTATGCAGGAATTTGACATGAAAGATCTTGGTGTGCTGCACTATTTCTTGGGCATTGAGTTTATACATACAGAAATGGATATATGGATGTCGTAAAGGCAATATGCCTTGAATATGTTGCAAAAGTATGGTATGGCTGTTTGTAAGCCAATTTCTATGCCATTAGATCAGAATTTGAAGGTGGATACTATATCAGGTGAAGCATTGCAAAATGCTACTATGTAGAGGAAAATTGTTGGAAGTCTTATATATCTTACAATAACAAGACCTGATTTAAGCTATACCATTGGACTTGAAAGTCAGTTTATGTAGGTTCCTAGGAAGCCACATTTGGATGTTGTGAGGCGCACTCTACATTATGTGAGTGCTACTTTGGATTATGCATTGTTTTATGAAGCTGGTGTAGATTTGAAGGTTCATGGATACATCGATGCAGATTGGGCTGCTAGTACTCCAGATAGAAGATCTACTAGTGGCTTTCTTTTCTCACTTGGAGATGCAGTTATTACATGGAGCAATAGGAAGCAACCCACTGTTGCATTGTCGAGTACAGAGGCTGAGCATAGAGGTGCTGCAATGGCAGCATGTGAGGCATCATGGCTGGAGATGTTACTTGCAAATTTAGGTGTGGAAGTGCAAAAGCCTATCACTATCTATTGTGATAATCTTAGGAGCATACAGTTAGCACGGAACCCTATTTTCCATGCTAGAACAAAGCATATCGAGGTACATTATCACTTCATCATCGAGAAGGTATTAGCAGGTGATATTGATCTTGTTTATGTGAGAACAGATGAGCAGGTTGCTGATATTTTCACCAAAGTACTTGGAGCTCAGAGGTTGAAGAAGTTTCAAGAGATGCTTGGATTACAAGATATGGCATTGAGCTTGAGGGGGAGTGTTGAGATATCAAGCTCAACATGTGATGATCCATGATGACAAGTACCAGTTTTTTGTTTCTCTGACATGTATATTGACCACACCGGTATATGGCAATGATACTTCATTGAGCTTTATTAGATTTATCTACTGAGACTAATGACACATTTGTTTCTTGCCAGCTAACTCATTCGTGGACATTAGGTTTTTCCTTATGTACTGATCTTTATATATTGCACTTGTTGTGTTCTTGTTTTTAAGGTCATTCTTGTACATTGCTTTTATGTAATAGAAGAAGAAGAAGAAGAAGATCATTCTTCCTTGCCTCAATATGTGTGTGTGCTTCTCCTTGAGAGTGAGAGTGTGTGTGTGAGCTCTCTTCCTCATCTCCTTCCTCATGACAAATTATACGTCCCACTAGGCACTTTCTTGATGTTTGTAACTCCATCTAGATCCTTTGCTTTACTTTGAAATGACCCCAACCATCTTGTCATCCTTTTCTTCACTTATATCCACATGTGTGAGTTTCTCATCACAGAAATAATTAGACCATTTTGAAGTGAAAGCAAGGATATTCGAAGGGAATCCATTAGTTTCTAGGGCCAAATGACACAAAAACCTCTCTAGTATCTAGGGAAACAACCATTGGATAGCAAACCAATTGAAATGATATAAAAACAATGAAATCCAATTTGTAGAGGAGGATTCATTTGATGAATGAGAAAAGTTTGTGAGCTCTTCAAGAAGTAAATCCTGTCACTTTGATTTCTTGCGATTTTCAAGTGATATTGATGAGTAGTTTCTAGAGATATAACTTAGAGATTTGTTGTTTTATGTGTGTATGTGACTTTGATTGATCTTGCGATTTTGAAGTGACATTGATCAGTAGTTTCTAGAGATATATCTTAGAGATTCGTTGTTTTATGTGTGTATATGACTTTTATTGATCTGATCTCAATCTAAATGCTTATGAATTAAAGTTAGAAGTTGTTTTCTCATGATTTTAAAGTTGCAAAAACCATGATTCTCTTGTCAAGGGGTTACAAACACAGAAAGTTAAAAGAAATCTATGCCTATATTCCTTATGAAAAATGTCACACTTTAGGCATTTAAATCAATGAAAAGGCTTTTTCTCGTATCAATATATACTCAAATAAGATTTATTATCTGTGTCAAAATACTCCCAAGGTGTATAACTTGAAGCAGTGCATTAAATGAATTGACATTGGTTTCATATTTATGGTAGGTATAATTATGGTTGCATGTTTATTGCAGGAACAAGCTCGATGTTTGCAACCATAAGGTAATACAATTCTTGCTCAGTTTGTTTTTTTTTGTAAGATAGTCCACACATAAGTGGAAGAAAAACATCGATTGAAACACCCAATTCAATTTTGGGGTCTCCTTTCTCTCTCAAAATTGCATCCACACCTCATCAAGAATCATTCTAACACCATTAGGATCACATAATTCCCATGTCACTTCTTCTCAAAGGTCTACCATGCAACAAAAGTTCCCTTCTTTTACTTTTCATCACAAAACGTGCCACCTCTATAGCCACCTGTTGAAGTGAAATAGTTCATTCTTTTACCTCCGAAGCTTAGTGACCACCCAAATACTTTTGTTGCTTTGCACCACACTAATGGTTCAAAGGATAAGCATGCAAACAAATCGTTTTTAGCACCCATAGAGAGCATTGAAAACTTCCTTTCTTTTTGTGAAGATATGGATAGGTATGTGCTTGAAGATGAAGAGGTGTTGCAAAATCCTTGATCTACACCAGCCAAATGAACTCTAGGAGTATATGGTGGGCCTGTTTAGCTTGCCAATGGATGTATTAGACACCCTATGTACCTTGGAAGATCACTCTAAAAAAGATAGATAAAAACAGATAAGTTGGAGTTAGCTCAGAGGTGAAAACTTGTTATTCTTGGTTCATACACCTGTTCAGTGTTTTACATAATTCTCTGAGCACAGTAGCAACTAGCTTAATTCCTCTTGGGGAAGTCTAGGCAGCTTAAAGAGCTAACTTTCAAGAGTAATCTCATAAAGAATAATAAACCACACACTGAGAATGAGTTTTAACAAGTGATGACATCATCCCGATTTTCACGGGCTGCTACAGTTTGAGACCAATGAGCAGAAAAATCAAGATAACTCAAAATGTAGGAATTCAATGATTATGAACATTTGCACAATTATACTAGATAGTAAGCTGAATCCAACAAGCTTTAAATCATTGAATTTGGATGAGTAACCACTGAGAAATGGCTTTGACAAGGTGAGTGAAAAAGTCAAGTACCTGACAGAGAAGTGAAGATGAACAAACCCTGTTCACTTCAAATGAACATAACTGAAGATTGCAACATCCAAATGACATGAAAATATGTGAGCATATAGTAAACGTATAGAGCTAACATTACCAAGTTAAATAACTGAAAATGATGCACGAAGCTTAGAGAAAACATCTCTGCAAACTGACTGAGAAAACTGAGAGTAATGGCAGTGAGTAGTACACTTCACAAGAACATGGACATATGAACTCAAATAATCATGAAAATGAAAGTATATTGCTTGTACAATACAATGGACTTACTGATACATATGTGTGCCTTGTAATCACACCTTGATATGGCTTAAAGCTCAGCTCTTGGAGGTCTTCACATAGGTCTCTCTAACCACGACTAAAACTGCCATCTATTTATAGTTGAGTTTGGGAGGCTAACTTCCCTCAATCACTCTCCAATCAATCAATGATTGATTTGATTCTCCACCTACCACAAATCACAAATGCGTGGCTCCTCTTTCCATTCTTGATCAAGTGGACTCAACGACTTAATATTCTTTCACTTTTACATTAAGTAAACTCTTCAAAAGTTACAAGAGGTAGTTCACAAGTGAACTTTACATAGTCTTCATTTTAAAGCTTTTTTCATGACTTTGTGGGACTCAAGCCAATACTTAGGATTGTCATAGACTTGCTCCAACAACTCCCCCTCAAGCCAAGTATGCTTGAGGTCTTCAATCTTCCAAGATTACCTGCAAACCAATCATAGCCTTGAATTTGAAAAGCTTTGTACCATCCAATGCTTTGGTTAGAATATCTGCACATTGTTGATGAGTGGACACATATGATATTTGAATCTCTTTGCTTAGAACCTTCTCTCGTACATAGTGATAATGAACTTCAATATGTTTAGTCCTTGCATGAAAAATAGGATTAGCAGCTAAGTGAATAGAACTCATATTGTCACAAAAAATAGTTGGAGTTCCAAACTCCAATCCAAGATCTTTGAATAATGTCTTCATCCACATAACTTCCTGAGTAGCTATGGCAAGACCTCTGTATTCAGCTTCAGTAGAAGAGAGAGCAACTATGGGTTGCTTCTTGGATGACCATGAAATAAGCTTTGAACCTGCAAAGGTAAGATAACCTGAAGTGCTCCTTCTATCTTCCTTGGAGCCAGCCCAATCTGCATCAGAAAATAGCTTCAAACCTAAATTAGATACATAAGGATAATAAAGTCCTTCATTTATGGTTCCTTTGAGATACTTGAGAATCCTTTTGGCAGCATCCATATGTGGTTTCCTTGGTGTGTGCATAAATTGACTTAGCACACTCACACTGTAACATATATCTACTCTTGTCAATGTCGCGTAGTTGAGACTACCCACTAGACTTTGATATGATGTGATGTCCTCTATGAGTTCACCTTCATGTGAGCTCAATTTGTGATTGACCTCCATTGTAGTACCTGCAATCTTACAATATTGCATCTTGAATTTTGCCAACATGTCCTTAATGTACTTCCTTTGAGTGAGAAACAAACCATGATCTTTGTAGACAACTTCCAAACCTAGGAAGTAGGTAAGTGAACCAAAATCACTTATCTTGAACTCTTCTCTCATCTAATCTTTGATCTTCTTCATACCATCTGCATCATTTCCTGTCAATATAATATCACCTACATATACACATAGGTAGATGACCTCAGAGTTACTCTTTTTAATAAAGAGTGAAGGATCTGCCTTGCTTGGTTGAAAGCCTTTGTCCTGCAAGAATGAAACAAGATTGAAATTCCAAGCTCTTGGAGCTTGCCTGAGACCATACAATGCTTTGTTAAGTTTACACACATAATCAGGATAAACTTGATTCTCAAAACCAAGTGGTTGTGCCATATATACCTCTTTTGTTATCCGACCATTCAAAAATGCATTCTTTACATCTAGTTGAAGTATCTTCCAATTTTTGGAAGAGGCAATACTAAGCAAAACCCTAATAGTAGGCATCTTTGCCAGATGAGAGAAGGTCTCCTCATAATCAATTCCCTGAATTTGTGCAAAGCCTTTTGCTACAAGCCCTGCCTTATACCTGTTAATTGAACCATCATAATTCTTCTTAAGTTTATAGACCCATCTTGAGCCTATTACCTTCATGGATGAAGTCTTGGGCACCAAATCCGAAGTGTTGTTTTCCTCAAGTGCTTCAATCTCTTCCTTCATTGCATGCTTCCATTCTGATTTTGCTTTGGCCTCTTCAAATGATGATGGCTCCTCTTGGTTTATATCCTGTGCTACGTAGATAGAATGTTTAGTTACTAATGAGGTGTCAAACCCATACCTTTTTGGTTTTTTCTTTTCCCTCATAGATCTTCTTAGGCCATCATGTGATGATTCTACCTCATGTCCAAGTTCCTGCAATTTTTCTTTACCTTTAGACTTCCATGCTTTGATCTTTTCCATATGAGATTCTTCATCATCCTCTAAGGTGTCTTGTTCTTCAATCTTTGGTTGTTCTCTACAAAGCTTTGGAAAATCTTCTTCAAGATTATATGGTAAATTGACCTTCTTGCATGAATCTTCATACCATGAATTGTTCTCATCAAAAACTACATCTCTGCTTACCAAGAATCCTTTGTTGGTAGGGTTGTATAACCTGTAGCCCTTTTGATTGTTGTCATATCCAATAAATACACACCTTTCGGCCTTTGGATCCATCTTGCCTCTAACCTGTGAAGGAACATGAGCAAAAGCAATACATCAAAAAATTTTACAATGATCTAAGCTTGGTCTTCTTCCATTCCAAGCCTCATATGGAGTCATCCCATCAAGGGATTTTGAAGGCAACCTGTTAATCAAGTAAGTGGCTGTAGATACAGCCTCAGCCCATAAGTAATTAGGTAAATGCTTTTCATTTAACATAGACCTTGCAGCTTCAACAATTGTCCTATTCCTCCTTTCTGCCACTCCATTTTGCTCAGGAGTGTACCTTGTAGTTACCTCTCTTTTGATTCCTCTTTCTTGAAGAAAAGAATCAAACTCATGGGAGAAGTATTCTCCCCCTCCATCTGACCTTAGCCTTTTTAGTGATTTACCTGTTTGATTATCCACAAGAGCCAAATATCTTTTGAAACATGAAAAAACTTCATCTTTGTGTTTCATAAAGAATAGGATAGTCCATCTGCTGCAATCATCAATAAAGGAAACATAATACCTTGATCCAGATATTGAAGCTTCCTTGCTAGGTCCCCATACATTTGTATGAACCAACTCCAAGAGATCTCCATGCATATAACCTTTCTTCATGAATGGTAACCTGTGAGATTTTCCAAATTGACATGCACTACACTTATAAATCATATGTTGTTTTGACAAATTAGGAAGTCCAAGTACACTTTGGTCCCTTCAGATTTGCTTTAATGACCTTTCACCAATATGTGCTAACCTTTTGTGCCATACTTCCAATTTTGTGAGTGTCTGACTACCATAATTAAAGAGAGTAATGTTTCTAGTGTCCTGTAATTCAAATGTGAACAATCTACCTGTATTTTCACCTTTTGCAATTCTTCTGAATCCTTGACTTGGATCTTCAACAAATGCTCCTACTTTTGTGAACCTGACTTGCAACCCTTTCTCTACTATCTGCCCAACACTTATCAAATTCTTTGTAATGGTAGGGACATAGAGTACCTTACTGAGTAGGTTGATGTTTCCATCAGGTGCTTTGACATTGCCTATTTTCTCCATAGGATGTTTTGTATCATCTCCTGTTCGTACCTCATGCTTATTCCTTGGATCTTCTAAATCTGATAGGAGTGCCACATTTCCTGCCACATGATTTGAACAACCTCAATCTATGTAGAAAACATGCTCATCAGATTTACCTTGTGGCATAGCCATGTTCATGATCAATAATGAATCCTCTTTGTTTGAGTCTTCTGTGTAGTTATTGTAGTCTCTCCTTCCTTTGTAGCATCCTTGATAGTTTGAATGATTGTAGTTGTTGTAGTTGCCATGATAATTGTTGAACCTTCCTCTTGAGTAGCCATAACTTCCTCTATTGTATCCTCTTCCTCTTTGATTCTTGGAATTCCTAAAGCAATTTTTAGTTGTATGATTAGTTAGTCCACAAATAGAACATGGGTTGGAGTCTTGGGATCTCCCCCTGTCTTGTCTACCTCCTCTTCCTCTACCTCTGCCATGTCTTCCTCTACCTGCATAGTTAGCTTGATATGTACCTGCTTCATCATCCACTTTCTTTGCCTTTCCTTTGTTATCTTTGGACTTGCTTTTATCAGTGTATAAAGCTGAAGATTGATTATCTTTAGAGCTTTCTCCATTTTTGATAAGCTTTGCCTCTTGGGTAAGTAGTTGTCCAATGAGTGTATTGAAATCAGGTACATGCATGTCCATGTACAAATCCATAGTTGTGGTGAATGCTTCCCACTTGTCATCTGCCTTCAAGCCATTGATGACCTGCCTTACAATTTTCTCTTCATCTATTAACTCTCCAATGCTTCCCAACTGATCTGCTATGTCCTTGAGCTTTGTGACAAAATCAGTCACATTTTGTTTGGGAGCCTTCTTGAGAGTTGTGAAATCAAGCCATAGTTGATGCTTCCTAGCTTTAGTACTTGAAGAAAAGAAAGCTTCAAGTGCATCCCACACTTCCTGAGATATCTTACAACTTCTAATGTGAGTCAACAAAAAATCTGAGATAGAGTTGAGGAGATAAGACCTTGCAAGTGCATCCTTGGAGCACCATGTGCTCAATCTTTCTTGCTCTTCTTGCGTTGGTTGACTTTTGTTCCTGAAACTTGGCATAACTTCATCTCCAGCCACATAACCATATAAACTTCTACCTTGGAGATAAGCTTCCATTCTTAATGACCAAGCTGAGTAATTACCTCTATCCAATTTGTCAATTGATGAAGGAAATCCATCTGCCATGTTGTCCAACCTTGCTCTGATACCACTGTGAAGAGATGGATAGGTATGTGCTTGAAGATGAAGAGGTGTTGCAAAATCCTTGATCTACACCAGCCAAATGAACTCTAGGAGTATATGGTGGGCCCTTTTAGCTTGCCAATGGATGTATTAGACACCCTATGTACCTTGGAAGATCACTCTCAAAAAGATAGATCAAAACAGATAAGTTGGAGTTAGCTCAGAGGTGAAAACTTGCTATTCTTGGTTCATACACATGTCCAGTGTTTTACATAATTCTCTGAGCACAACAACAATTAGCTTAATTCCTCTTTGGGAAGTCTAAGCAGCTTAAAGAGCTAACTTTCAAGAGTAATATCATCAGAAATAATAAACCACACACTGAGAATGAGTTTTAACAAGTGATGACATCATCCCGATTTTCATGGGCTACTACAGTTTGAGACCAGTGAGCAGAAAAATAGAGATAACTCAAAATGTAGGAACTCAATGATTATGAAAATTTATACGGTTATACTAGATAGTAAGTTGAATCCAACAAGATTTAAATAGTTGAATGTGGATGAGTAACCACTGAGAAATGGCTCTGACAAGGTGAGTGAAAAAGTCGGGTACCTGACATAGAAGTGAAGATGAATAGACCCTGTTGACTTCAAATGAACATAACTGAAGATTGCAACATCCAAATGACATGAAAATTTGTGAGCATATAGTAGACGTATAGAGCTAACTTTAGCAAGTTAAATCACTGAAAATGATGCACCAAGCTCAGAGAAAACATCTCTGCAAGCTGACTGAGAAAACTGAGAGTAATGGCAGTGAGTAGTACACTTCACAAGAACATGGACATATGAACTCAAATAATCATGAAAATGAAAGTATATTGCTTGTACAATACAATGGACTTACTGATACATATGTGTGCCTTGCAATCACACCTTGATATGGCATAAAGCTCAGCTCTTGGAGGTCTTCACATAGGTCTCTCTAACCACGACTAAAACTGCCATCTATTTATAGTTGAGTTTGGGAGGCTAACTTCCCTCAATCACTCTCCAATCAATCAATGATTGATTTGATTCTCTACCTACCACAAATCACAAATGCGTGGCTCCTCTTTCCATTCTTGATCAACTGGACTCAACCACTTAAGATTCTTTCACTTTTACATTAAGTAAACTCTTCAAAAGTTACAAGAGGTAGTTCACAAGTGAACTTTACATAGTCTTCATTTTAAAGCTTTTTTCATGACTTTGTGGGACTCAAGCCAATACTTAGGCTTGTCATAGACTTGCTCCAACACTTTTCAAAAGAAGTAGATGTAGGTCTTACCTTGCACAAGATCTCATTTTGAAAACATTATGGCATAAGTGTTGGGTGTGCGTAGAAGTGTGAGAGACACATGAGAAGCACACACAAGAAGTGCAAATGCAGCAAGATACACGAAGAAGATGTTGCCTGGAATAACACTCTCTATTGGCAATGAACTTAGCTGAAGTAAGAGCTGAATAATATCCCTAAGTAAAAAGTACCACCAGATATGAGAGTATCAAGTATGTGGTAACATACTAGAGGAACACATAAGTGTAACAAACTCCCCTGGAGCAAATAATGCAAACACCTCAATATGTTTGGTCCTTGCATGAAACACTAGGTTTCATGCAAGAGCCAATGCACTATGACTATCAATGAGAACATGTGTAGCAACATCAATCTCCATGCAAAGATCCATCAATAGGTGTCTCATCCATATACACTCCACTATTGTTGTGAAAATTGCCCTATACTCAGCTTCACACCTCGATGTCGCCACTATAGCTTGCTTCTTACTCAACCAAGATATGCATGAGTCCCCCCAGAAAACGAAATTACCACTAGTGGACACACAAGTATCATAACAACCAACCCAATCAAGATCTATAAAAGCATGCAAGCATGGATGAATATCTCTTCCATAAAATAGACCTAAACTCAAAGTGCCTTTGAGATATCTAAACATACATTTGACCACTTTCCAATGCTTAGTGCCAGGGCTATGCATGAATCGACTCAACTCGAAAACTGCATACTGTATATTGGTCCTTGTGTTGCATGCATATATACGACATTCCACAATGTTCAACCATATGTGGCTGGAAATTTCCAACAATTTTGACATTTTTTTGCTAAAAAATTTCAGGCATGTTTGGCTGGAAATTCTCTACATTTTCAGCTCTATTTTGCTAGAATTTTTCAGCCCTTTGAGCCTCAGTTGGCTGATCCACATGGCCATAATCAAGAACACGATTTTGGAACAAAGGTATAAGTGTAGCAAACACATCTTGTGAGCTAACTGTTGGCTATTTTTTGCATTCAAGTAGAGGGAAAACTAAATTTTTTAGCAAATATCACAACTTGAATCACAATAATTGTGTTTATCAATGGATGATACAAACGATATCACTTACTTTCATCACTATAACCAACAAATATACATTTTGTTGCCTTGTCATCAAGTTTGTGACGTTGTTGTGATTGCACAAGAGCATATGCCAAACAACCAAACACACACATATGACTAACCATAGCCTTATGGACATTCCAAGCCTCATAAGGAGTGATGACCCTCAATGCTTTTGTAGGGTAGCAATTCAACAGATAGTTTGCATACATGACTACTTCTATCCAAAACTTATCAGGAAGATGTTTTCCTTTAATCATACATCATGCCATTTCAAGTAGAGTTCTGTTTTTAGGCTCGGAAACACAATTTTGCTGAGGTGTATATGGCACCATACATTGGTGTGAAATACCTCTTTCATGAAGAAAAGCATTAAATTCATGCAACATGTATTCACCACCATGATCCGTGCATAGAGTCAAAAGCTTTTGTGAAGAAAAATTTTCAGCCATAGCTAAAAATGCTTTGAAGCAAGAAAATACCTTATTCTTTGCTTTCATAGGATACACTCATGTATGGCGAGTAGCATCATCAATGAAGGTAACAAAATATACATGCTTCCCAAAAGATGGAGTCTTGATGGGACCACATACATCACTTTGAACAAGCTGCAATTTTCTTGTAGTGTGTGTATGACTATCTTTTGGAAAAGAAGCACGATACATTTTTCCAAGAATGCAACCTTCACATGCATGCTTTTCAATGGAATCAAGTGTAAGCAAGCCAATAACCATGTCCTTCTTTTGCAAGTAAAGCAAACTATTGAAGTTTAAGTGACCAAAACGAGCATGCCAAAGCTCCATTTCAGCCATGGACGAGGTATGAGCAAGTAAGGCATTTGAGGCAGCCCTCTTGTATGTATCCATGTAATTCGAGTCATGACATAATGTACCGGATATCACGATAACATCGCCATTGCTGAAATCATGAACCATACATTTATCATCAACAAAGTGTACATGAAGTCTAGATTTGGCAATCAATGGAACTGAAATTAAGTTCTCCTTTATATCGGGAACATACAACACATTTTTGAAGAGAATCACACCTCCATTGCAGCCGTAAGCTCAATTCCTCCTACTTCAATGATAGGATAAAAGGCATTGTTTGCACACACCACATGTGCTCCTTTGGGTGCATCTTTCAAAGAGGCAAAAAATATTTTGCGTGATGTTATGTGGTTTGAAGCACCACTATCAAAGAACCCATCCGAATCAGCCTCATTCTTTGCTTTCATGGGATACACTCATGTATGGCGAGTAGCATCATCAATGAAGGTAACAAAATATACATGCTTCCCAAAAGATGGAGTCTTGACGGGACCACATACATCACTATGAACAAGCTGCAATTTTCTTATAGTGTGTGTATGACTATCTTTGGAAAAAGAATCAAGTGTTGAATTCTTCCAAGAATGCAACATTCACATGCATGCTTTTCAATAGAATCAAGTGTAGGCATGCCAATAACCATGTGCTTCTTTTGCAAGTAAAGCAAACTATTGAAGTTTAAGTGACCAAAACAAGCATGCCAAAGCTCCATTTCAGCCATGGAAGAGGTATGAGAAAATAAGGCATTCGGGGCAGCCCTCTTGTATGTATCCATGAAGTACAAGCCATTACATAATGTACCGGACATCACGATAACATTGCCATTGCTGAAATCATGAACCATACATTTATCATCAACAAAGTGTACATGAAGTCTAGCTTTGGCAATCAACGGAACTCAAATTAAGTTCTTCTTTATACCGGGAACATACAACGCATTTTTCAAGAGAATCACACCTCCATTTGCAGCCGTAAGCTCAATTTCTTCTATCTCAATGATATGATAAGAGGCATTGTTTGCACACACCACATGTCCTCCTTTGGGTGCATCTTTCAAAGAGGCAAAAAAGCTTTTGCATGATGTTATGTGATTTGAAGCATCACTATTAAAGAACCCATCCAAATCAGCCTCACACACAACCATACATTTAGAATGCAAAGATGCATCATAATGGCATGTAACAACACATGCACAAAAGTCTTGAGCCATGTTAGCTTCATCATTCTTTGCATTTGCTTAATTTTCAGCAATAGACATGTGAGATTCCTTCTTCTTTTCATTGTGTTTAGTAAGCTTTTTACCCTCATCAATAGTATGACCAGCCATTCAACAACATTTGGATCTCTTCTTCTTTTGAAAATCCCCATCATTGAAGGAATGAGTGGAAGAGGAAGGTTGAGGCTTTGGTTTTGATGAACCCAAAGCTGAACCATACTTGCTTTTCCCCTTTTGTGAGATAGCGAGTGCTTGTGTTTCCTCAATCAAACCACTTCTATTCACTCTAGATTGTTCTTATTGAAAAAGAAGAGAAACAACCTCATCAAATGCATACATGTTAGGATTTTCTTTTGCAACCAAATGGAGTGTAGTAGCAAAGCTTTGATAAGATTCTAGTAATCCTTTCAACAATGTAGAAATGAGTGATGCATCTAGCATAATCTCATCTATGTTTGCCAATTGCTCTTTCAAGTCCTTGATGTGTGTCACATACACATCCACCAACTCATTTTCATCCATACATCATCCTCAAGTTGCTTCCTAGAATAAGCAACACGTGCTTCATTATGCACAACATACAAAGAAGGGAGAGTGTCCCATGCCTGTCTCGATGTAGAACATGACCGAATGTGTGGAACTATATGATGCTTCACTCAAAGTGCAATGAAAGCATGAGCTTGAGCATCTTTTCCATCCCATTTAAGTTGCTCTTGTGTAGATGGAGAAGGAGAAACCATTGTACTTGAAGAAGAAGCTCCATCTGTGATAGTAGACTATGAAGTAGAAGAACCTATGGGCCTTGGATCTACATCTGCCACTATGTTGCAAATTTGTTTAGCAATAAGAACATGCTTCATCATGTAAGACCACATCAGATAGTTGGTCCCATCAAGCTTATCTTTAGCTTGAAGCATGCCAAACAAGTCATTGCTGCCCGCCATTTCACAAAAGAACAAGAATGTGACAAAATCTTCACTTCGACGAAAGTTGAAATGAATGCTGAAATTTCAGCTCACAAATTGTCACTTTAATGGAAATTTTGACTGGACGAATGGCTTCCAAATAGGTGTAAAACCTCAGAGCACCTGGTGGAAATATTTCTTGGCTCCTGAAATTCACTCTTCTATGCTCCGAAGTCGATTTGCAGTGTTAAAGGTGCGCGCGCACCATGACACAAAAAATCGAAGCTTGAGAAGGAGATGAACTTGCTCTCATACCACTATTGGGTGTGTGTAGAAATGCGAGAGACACATAAGAAGCACACACAAGAAGCACAAACGTAGCAAGACACACAGAGAAGACGATGGCTCGAATAGCTCTCTTTATTGACAATGAACTTAGTTGAAGTAAGAGCTGAATAATATCCCTAAGTACAAAGTACCACCACATATGAGAGTATCAAGTATGTGGTAACATGGGGAAAAAACCTCTAGCTAGCTCTAGAGTAAAAAGTGCCCATGTATAGGGAAAAGGTTCACATCAAAGCTATTGGAGGAACACATAAGTGAAACAATAAGAATTATTATAGATATATTTTTTTCTTCCTTTTTTGGCTTAAGGGAATATAGACATTACAACTCATCTTTGTATAGGCTTGAAGGACAAAATAGCGAATCCACAAGGATCAAACTATTCTAAACCACTACAAGACAACTAAACTACTCTATGACATGCAAAATGGTGAAGAAGATGAAACACAGAGGTGAAGATGAGGAAGAAGATGAAACAGAGAGGTGAAGATGAGGAAGAAGATGAGAAGAAAATCTGATTGTTTTTAGGGTTTTTAAAGGTTTTCTTCATTAGAGTTCAACAATAACCTACTTATACCTATGAAATGATGGAAGAATTGCAACCAAGTACTCCTCTCAGTCACATAAACACAAAAAAATAACAAAATCATGGAGCATGCACCTCTTCGAAAGAACCAACTGTCAAATGTAGTTGTCGATGACTGCATCCTCATTTGGAAAACTATAGGCCCCATTTGGGACTTCGGAGAAGTCAGTAACTCCATGTAGGTCCTTTTCTTTTCTTTGACATGAGTCCAACCATCTTCTCATCCTTTTCTTCACTTATATCCACATGTATGAGTTTCTCTTCTCTACATACTTAAACCCTTTTGAAGTGTAAGCAAGGAGATTCCAAGGAAATTCATTAGGTTTTAGGGCAAATCACACAAATATTTCCCTAGAATTTAGGGAAACAACCGTTTGGTATATTGGAAATAATGTTTTGACAAAGAAAGTAAGAAGAAATACTAAAAAATAGGCAAGAAGAAGTGAGTCTCTCAAAACTCCCAAGGTGACTTGAGAACCATATTTACCTCTTTTAACCCCCAAGAGCATGGTTTTAAATATTTTATGGCCAAGTCTCATTATTTGTAGGTATCGGGCTCATCCAAAATCTCATTTTTTTTCTAAGATAATGTTATTTGAAGTTGATCTTTGGTGAATTTGGGGAGTTAAGGGAGCCTTTAGAGAACTTCCACAAGTACAAGGGGGTAGTAAAGACCACTAAGAGATGCTTGAAATGTAGTTCATATGTAAAGGAGTAGGTCATTGCTAATGACAAGTACTTTTGAATTCCACCCTAGAATATATTAGGGGAATCCTAGCATTTATCAAGAACCACTCTACATCAAGGAGCATCATCCAAGTTGTTCCCAGAAATTAACGTAAACCTTTTGTTTGCTTTTCTTGCAAGAGAATGTCTTTATAGGTTGATTCAAGAGGGTGTATAAATCAAGAGTTAAGATAGGGTTTGAATTTTATAAATTCTACAAATCAAGGTGTTGTTCTATGCCTCATAAGTCATTTTGAGAGAGGAAAAATGTGAAAGAGATTATCAAATTTCATACTTTTTGGTTTATGTATTATGTGTATATGCATGATTATTTGATCATGAAAGCTCATAGCAATGGGTAGGTCTATATTAATTTGTTTCTCGACTATAGAGAGTGTTATATTCTCTATTAGAATCACTCACAAGACCTCACGAAATTTAGAGACCAAAACCAACACTATGCTTCATCTAGCTCTCAAGATATGCAAGATTATAGCCCCAACATTCACGTGGATTTGATGTTGAGAATGCAACATGAGTTTGTAATAAAACTCACTCTTGAGACATAGAATGATCTAGAGGGCACCATTTTTCAAGGTGAGCATGGATAATCTCTTTTGAGACTTGGTGATCTTAGGGATTTAAGTCTTGTGAATGTCATAGTGGTGAGACGTAAGAAAGAATGGGAGCCTACTATGTGGTGACTGATAAGACAAAGAGGATGAATCCACAAGGCATAAAGTTCATAGAGAATGTAGGTCTAGGTCATGATCCTAACCCTGACTAGTGTGGTCTTAGGCTTGTGGGCCTTCCAAGTTGAAAGTTTCTAGATCTTCTCGTTCTTTTGTGCTTAGCCTATCGAGTTACTCACAAAGGTTTGAGCTTGGTTTTCTCCCTATGGAAGAGTTGGAATAAGGTGAAACAATTTATCAAGATCAATGAAGATTGGAAAAGGGCAGCTTACTGTTGGACCATCGCACGATCCCGTCAACCCAACGCCATCGTGATTGGCTCACACCATCGCGCCGATGCTGCCACAGTGGCAAGCTAGACCATCGCGACGATACTAGGTATGCCATCGTGATGACTCAAAATTAGACCATCACGATTGGCTGACGCCATCGCATCCATGACCATCGTGACGGTTCAAATTGGACCATCGTGACGTTTCACGTTGATCCTTCACTGACGCCATCGCGATTATTTGCCGATCGAGCCATCGCGACGGTTCATTTTTGGACCATCACAATTTTTCACTTTAGACCATCGCGACAGTTCGCACCTTCATACCATCGCGATTGTGCCATGCCATCACGACGGTTCATCTAGACCATCGCGACGGTCCAAGACCATCGCGATTGTCCCAGACCATCGCGATTGTTCATCCCAAATGGCAATTTTAGGGTTTTAATTTTTGACCGAATTTGGGGCTATTTTTTGAAAATTTTTGGGTGATTGCACTCATAGGAGACCCCTTAGCTCATATTTGAAGAAAAACCTGTTTGTCAGTTTTTACCCCCGAGGGCCTGAACGGCCATATCCTTTTCATCCGAACTCCGTCTTTTGAGATTTATAGCTCGTTAGAAAGCTCTTTACGAGTACTACATGACTCTTTATGAGAAGTTGATTTTTAGAGATGATATTTTGAGGTTGACTATATATGGGACTAGGAAAGAAAGGGGGCTTTGGAAGAAAAATTTGCCAAAGGTTAAGGGACTAAACAATGTATATATCAAAGCGTTTGTGCATCCATTTAAGAAGTGTTCTGAACATTGAATTTTATAGGTCTAGCAAGGGCAATAAAGGGCAATCAAGGCAAGGCAGTTCAGAATGCAGGGCTTGGGAAACGTGACTTCTTGGGCATCAGAGCGACCAAAGTAGCTGACTTGAGGTTGGAAGAATACTCAACCCCCTCAGTCAATTATTAGCTTAGGATAAACGTTGGCATTGTGGATTAAATTAATGACAATAGGAACGATCAAGTTCAAGAAACTAAATTTTTCAAGTCCAAGATTACAGTAAAGGTGTGTGATACGAAAACCTAAAGGAAAAGGATTAAAGTCTGACGGAACGAGAACTCAAAAGATACAACGAAAAGTCGATTCCTGACGCATACATCAAGACAAAACAAGAACTTAAAGGAATTAAAAAAGAATCAATTCATTAAGAACAAAGAACTATTGACAATCAGAGTGTGCATTGAGTGAATCAAGAAGTAAATTCATGAACCTTAGATAGGGCAAGCATATAGGTAAGTCAGACCAACGAAGCCTTAGATCATCAGAAGCAAGTGTAGGAACTACTGCACGTTCGTGGGATCAACAATTGAATAATAGTTATCCTTACGAGTTGAGCTCCGATACGAGTGAATTAGAAATGGATTTTAGCACGGAAAGACCAGACGGAGGGTCAAACATAGCATACGTGGAAAGACTTGAAGGAACCTATAGAACTCAGTTAGAATTTCTCCAAACCAACCGCTTAGGTGCTCGCATCTAAGAGGTTGGTTTGCGAAGACAAGTGACAAATGCATAACCCGGACCAACCCATTGGATTGGAACGTCCAGTGGTGAAATTCGAGTGAGATGCATACATAGACAAGGAAGGAACGATGTACATCTTAAGTACTGAGCCAAATAATACCAATGAGTTCGGCGTAATTCAGTTAGAGACGGAAGCGAGAGCCCAAGGAAGAGAACCATTAGAAGAACTAAGGACACCTAGAGGGAAATCCGTACTGACATGAGTACTATTTCTAGATTGGACCCCTCAGGATAACCGAAGCATAGAAATATTCATAAATAAAGAGACAGATGAAGCATTTTGGAGGTACAAAACGGAATATCCTAGTGAGGTAGGCTCCATCAATGATCTACGAATTCAAGGACCCAGATATCCCTGGAAAGGTTGTATACCTAGATGAGACCTCAGAAGAGTATTTGTAGTACCAGACCATGCAAGAAATACCTACACATGGAGAGGTGATTTAGTATTCCCTCCATCTCGAGCAAATGTAAATGTGAGCCATGAGGGGGCAGGAACATCCTCAGCCCATAATACTCAAGGAGAGAAGAAGAAAGAAAGACCGGAAGTAAGTTTCACCCATCCTATAGGGAGAGATAGAACCAGCATGGACACTGATAGAGCGGAAAGACAAAGAGAATAGAGAATACCATGTGGTAGAGATGATTTTCCTCTACCTAGAACACATGAACACGCAAGAATACTAAGACCCACTCAGTTAGTAAAATCCATGAAAAACTACTTTGATGGGACAGGAGATCCCTATGATCATGTTTCAGAATTTAAGCAAGTACTACGGGCAGAGTAAGTAGAAGACATGTTCATGCAATACAATGCATTTGGACTAATGTTAAAGAACACAGATTTAACTTGGTTCCAACCACTACGATAGAGACAATTTAGAGATATCCATCACTTTTTAGAGTCATTCATCATGGAATTCTCTAAAAGTGGAATAAGACATGGTACGTCTTCGTTGATTCATAGTTTCAAACAAACCCCTCAAGAAACTGTCAGAATTGCAGGATGTAGGTTTAGACAGTATGTTGAGAGATGCCCGATGCAAGAATTACCCTCATAGGCCAAGCAAGTATCACTGTTTTTAGATGGCCTCTTGAGCTCTAAACTACGCTCCTATGTATACTTGAAGGAACCCAGTACACTAGAGCAGTGTGTAAGAATTTGTATAGACATTGAGGACAACCTTGGAGATGAGTTGGAACTCTCAAAGGTTTATAAGGACTCAGACAGTTCATCTCTAGCATCCTCAAACATGTCTAGCTCAATAGAAGACCTAGCAGAGAAAGTGGCCCAGTAACTAGGAGTTTCTAGTAAATAGATGCCCAGGTTAACAACAAACAAGCGTTGTTACACCTATCGTGGTGATCATATGGCAAATGTGTGTCCCAATGTAACACAACCGCAAGCCAACCCTAGTGGCCAGTACTGTACGATTGAGAGAAGGTATACGAATCACACCACTGTCGGGTCGTGAGAGATGCTCGGATGGTGGATCAAGTCATCCGCCTAAATCGTTCGGCACACACAGGGTGTCTGTAGCGGACTCAGACTAAGGACCATAGGGACAAGCTGCTTTATATTTGGCAATAGCTATCTGTTTGGGTGTTAATAATAATGACTCTTCGGTTATCTGATCTTTAACTACCTCTTCTATTGTAGCTTCTAATGGTTTTGGTTCAGTTTGTCTAACTAAAGTTGGTGGAAATAAATCTTCACTACTTTGTGATTCAGGAGATGCAATGGAAGAAAATGCTAGGAATGTAGTTAAACATTGATCATAAGATAAAGACACTAATGATTCCGAAGTAATATTGTTCTTAATAAGTTCTTCTAACACTAATTCTACGGATTCGGTTGTATGTTCAATGATGTTATTACTACTGTGTTCAGATGCATGGTATAAATCGGAAGACATGAAAGAACTAATAGAAACAATATGATGCTAAACTGGTTTGAATAAATGAATTAATAAGCTAATACAAATGTAAAGTCTAGATAATTGGATAAATGTCTAAGCAATTGGGTAAATGACTAAATGGAGATATAAGGTTTAAATGGATCATCAATCTTGTTGCTTCTCTTTTTTCACTTCAATAGCTTGAACTCATCAATGATTCTGCAAAAAAACATTATGATATTAGTAATATTACAAAAAATTAATAAGAAACATAAACTTACATTATCATACACATGCATATACTAATTAAAACATTCACATGCTAGTATGCATACATTCACATCATGTTCATTCATTCACTTACTCACACATATGCACATACATGCTTACTATCCATACACACACTCATGCTAGTATATGCTAATACATGCTCAAATATACCCATAATCATACACTATTATGCATATGTACTCATGTACAATCATTTCATGAACAGTCATCATCACTCATTACTATACTCTAACATAATTCAATATTTATATGTATACTCACATGCATAGATGTATATGTCTTCATGCATAAGCTAAACACCTAATAATAACTAAATAAAATTCAAACCAAATACATTTAATTACTTTTAATTATTCATTAATCTAAAACAACCAAATAAATAAAATTCAATTAACATTATATAAACCCAATCACTCTCTTCAATTCTCTCTCATTCTCTTCCCATCTCTCTTTCTTTCGCTCTCTCTCTCTCTCTCTGTCTCTCTCTCTCTCTCTCTCTCTCTCTCTCTCTCTCTCTCTCTCTCTCTCTCTCTCTCTCTCTCTCTCTCTCTCTTTCCTTCTCTCTCCTCTCTCTCTCTCTCTCTCTCTCTCTTTCTCTCTCTCTCTCTCTCTCTCTCTCTCTCTCTCTCTCTCTCTCTCTCTCTCTCTTTCCTTCTCTCTCCTCTCTCTCTCTCTCTCCTTCTCTGTCTGCGCGCTGCCGCGCTCAGACAGAGGAGGGGAGGGAGAGTCTCTCTCTCTCTCTCTCTCTCTCTCTCTCTCTCTCTCCTTCTCTCTCCTCTCTCTCTCTCTCCTTCTCTGTCTGCGCACTGCTGCGCTCAGATAGAGGAGGGGAGGGAGAATCTCTCTCTCTCTCTCTCTCTCTCTCTCTCTCTCTCCTTCCCTCTCTTTCCTTCTCTCTCCTCTCTCTCTCTCCTTCTCTGTCTACGCGCTGCCGCGCCTAGACAGAGGGGGGGAGGGAGAGTCTCTCTCTCTCTCTCTCTCTCTCTCTCTCTCTCTCTCTCCTCTCTCTCTCTCTCTCTCTCTTTCCTTCTCTCTCCTCTCTCTCTCTCTCTCCTTCTCTCTCTGCGCGCTGCCACGCTCAAACAGAGGAGGGGAGGGAGAGTCTCTCTCTCTCTCTCTCTCTCTCTCTCTCTCTCTCTCTCTCTCTCTCTCTCTCTCTCTCTCTCTCTCTTCGGTGCTGCAGTGCGCAGCGCTGAGGAGGGGGGGGAAGAGTCTCTCTCACACACATACATCACACACACACACACGTGCACATACACACATCACATACACATACACACATCACATACACACACACACATCACATACACACACACATCACATACACACACACACACATCACACACACACACACATCACATACACACTCACACATCACACACACACACATCACACACACATACACTTCGCACACACACATACATCACATACATCACATACATCACATATATACACATCACACACACATATATCACATACACACACTTCACACACACACATACATACACACATCACATATATACACATCACACACACACATACATCACATCACATACACACACATCACACACACACACACATATATCACATACATCACATATATACACATCACACACACACATATATCACATACACACACTTCACACACACACATACATACACACATCACATATATACGCGCAATGCTGCAGGGACCCAGACCAAGCCATGGAATAGGCATGGGCATGCTTCCAGCCGGACAATCAACATCAAGATCATCATGCACAGCAGTACATGATGGCTTAATATCCCGAGCACGAGGAGGGTCTAATGAGAAAGAAGGAAAAACAGAAGAAAGTAAAGAGCAGGAGAAAGTGCCTGCAAAGAAACATTATGAGAAACTTGAGCTCAACACTCATTTAAATACATACACAAGTCGTTTCTAAACCACTCTTTTTAGTTTTAACTTTTAATCTACAACCACACTTTAATCTCCTTACTTCCACCACACTTTCCAGTTTAACTTTTCTACTTTAATTACACTTAATTTCTACTCCTCTCTTTTCATCTTCACTAATTCTCTCCACTCTTTCTCTTAAGCAACTTTTTTCACTTTAAGTACATCTTCTATTGAGACCACTCCTTAAATCTCTTTAGTTACACAACTTATATAAGCCATTCTTTTTCCTAGCACTCATATAGTCCACTAGTTATTTATCCATTTAATTAATCATTTTAATTCTATTTACCCTAAATTTCTCAATTAAATAAATCCATTAAATTAATCTTAGGTTAAGCTTTTAATTAATTAGAACCTTAGTTTTTAAATGCACACAAATAATTAAAGTAATTATTAATAACATAGTTTAATTTTTTAATACATAAATATGTAATTTATATATTAATGTTGTTTAAATAACATCTATTTTATCCCTTTAAATATAGTAAAACCCTAGAAAACCTATTGGAAACCCATAAAACCCCCTGGGTTAGACCTTTAAAATTCTTTTGAAACCCTACCATTAACTCATTATAAATCATCTAAACCCTTTGGCTTAACCATTAGCAACATACAATCTTTGAACTTATGAAATCCTAGGGATAAATACCCATAATTCTTGAATGTAAAAGTAGGAAATTCTCATTAAATGAGTAATTAGGGTAAACCCTAACATGAACATATGTCCTGCTTCATCCTTCATACCTGAAAACACTTTCAAAATAGTTAATCCAATTAACACAACTGATCAACAGTGATATAAAAGAGGTTTAGAATTCACCAATAAATATTTTAATTTTTCGGGTCATCAATTGGAAGATGCAAATCTTCCCGACATCTACCACCACCAAACCTGCACATCGTCCCGATGGGCCAACTTGCAGATTAAGGGAAGCAGCATTTTCAATGATTATCCTGAAATTAAATCATGGAACAGCATCAATTCTTTTTTAAATATATTTAATCTTATCAAATTTTAAATCTTTTCAACATGCACATGAAGTTTATTTCAATTACATCTGGCAATGAAAACATATTAAAGTATAAAGGTAAACTATTAACCTTTTCAGTCAACAAACATTAGTTTACATTTTATCCATTTATAAACTATGTAAAGATTAGTATAAAACAGAATTCATTTTTATTCATTCAAATGCAGGTTTCGTCATATATATGCATTCACATATGAGCAATCAAGCATGCCAAAGAAATCTACTAAATCTACTTGGACAGACAGCCGCCTTGTATGCCCAATTTTAATCACTAGATGTGTTTTTTCACAACTAGTTTCTTCATATAAATATGATGTAAACTTCATATCGATAATAAATGTAAATACCTTTTTGGGGTGGAAGAAGGTATAACTTCCATGTCAATATTCTTTTTTTTTTTTTATTCGCTACTTTTTTGTTTTAAAGGGGAAAGGCTTAACCCCTTAATCCGAGCTAAGGATCTAGCTACATGGACAAGAAAGATCTAGGTTTTCACAGACATGAATCATGCAACAATATACTCCTACACATATACAACTACTTTCGTTATCTAAATGAACTACAAATCCTTCTATTTTTAACAAATCTCACTTAATCTATAAATGTAGAAATATAAATTATGTCTATTTTCCTAATATGGTTAAATAGAGTCCTTTATAAATTAATATTCTTCATTCCAGTTTTTATCAATTAGTTTTATATGAATGCAAAGAAAATACATAAATCAAAATTGTATGACAAAGAAAAATACGACCTAAAATCAACTTCATCTTCAATCTGCTTCACCTTTATACATCTTAATTTGTTCTTCAAAGACCTGTTAAAACTCAACCAGCAACAGCTAGACACGCAAAATTATTAAATTTCATATTCAAATCTTCTCTTAGTTTTCCTGCAAAAGAAACCCACACTAAAGAAATTCATTCATACATAATTAACCATGCTCATCATCAAACATTACTTCATACATTTCATCATCTCTTTGTTTAAATAATTTAATTCTTTTGCCAGCAATTAAGTTTTTAAGAGGAGTGCCATCTAATTCACGTAAGGCATACGTTCCATTATCATAGGTTTTGACTATCACATAAGGTCCAAACAAACGTCTTTTAAGTTTCCTACGGGCATCATACTGAGAATCAAACGTACTATCATACAGTAAAACCCAATCATTAACTTGAACTGGCTTTGGCCTTAACCTATGTGATTTATCAAAATACTTCTTATTTTTCAGTCGAGAATCTTTTAGTTTAACTATAGCCTCTTTTAAACGTTCATTCCCTTGCTCTAATTGCTGGATTCGCAGAGCTAATAAATCTTCTGTTGACAGATTATCTTCCCATGGTAAAGTAGTCCAAGTAAGAATTTGCGTATGCACAGGGAATATCGGTTTCTGGCAATACATCAACTCTGCCGGCATATACCCCATTGTTCTAGTGCAGGTCATTCTATCAGCCCACAACGCAAATGGCAAATATTTTGGCCAATTCTTAATTTCTCCATTACAAGCTTTGGAAATTGCTTTAATAATAGGAGAATGCCCTCGTTCAATCTTCCCATTAGCTTCAGGGTTGTAAGCAGTAGTAAGGGCTAAGCGAATTCCATGCCTAGCAAAGAATTCTCTAGCCTCCTACGCATCTAACTCTCCCCTATCAGCCACTACCTTTTCTACATAACCAAATCGTGAAATGACATCCTCAAGAAGAAATTTGCATACATTAAAAGTTGTCTTAGATCTTAAAGCTCGGCCTTCTACATGATTCATAAGATCTTCACGTGCCAAGACTATATATTTCATCTTATCGATACCTTTGGGCATGGCAACTAAGTCTACAACCCATTTATAATGGATGCATGGTGGATAGGTAGGATGCAACGGATCCCTATGTTTGACTGAGGAATGAATCTGACATACGTCACATGAATTCACATAATTTTTAACAGTAACATAAATCCCTGGCCACCAGTATCCTTCTCTAATTTTTTCATACGTAGCTACAAAACCTTTATGTCCTGCCCATAAAGTATCATGCATACTCTTCATGACTTGTAACTGAAGATCCTTAGTACCTAGTACTCGTTGTGGCAATCTAATTTTTCCCCTCGCATGTCTCCAAATGAAACCATCTTTCAGAAAAAAGTTGTAAGCTCTTTTCCTAATATTCCAAAATCTATTTGAAGACCATGAAGGTGCCCTAACCAAAGTACTTAAATACTTTCCAATATCCTGCCACTCTCCTTCGTATTCTTCAATATTAAACTGTTCATATGCGTATGCTTTAGAATCATAATTAATTGCATTTATTTCTAATTTTTTTTCTTCCTCATTATCAAATCTAGCTCGAGAAAGCATATCAGCCACATAATTAGATTTACCTGCAATATGTATCAAAACAGGATTTATAAACTTGATGTATGAAATCCATCTAAGCATGGCAATGTCGGGTGATGAACAGTTTGTAATCATTCCAATCAGAGGTAGACAATCTGTCTCAACTATTACATTTGCACCTATAAAATATTCTTTATCGGATTTTAATGCCGTGACTAAACCCCATAGTTCTCGTTTAATTTGCGGATAATTTCTTTGCGTATCGTGTAAAATCTTTGCTCCAAATCTCACAGCATACCTATTGCCCTCTTCATCGTCCTGACCAATAACCCATCCTATTCCTATAGGGCTCGTATCAACAGTTAAAATGATAGGCTTTTGATCAGTATAATCTACTCGCTTTAAAATACGAGCTTCAAGAAGTAATTTCTTTAACTTTTTCATAGCTTTTGAGTGTTCTTCAGTCCAAAGAAACTTTCGATTCTTCCTTAGTAAAGCATAAAGACAGTTTGCAACATGTGCATAGTGTGGGATCCAGATGGCATAAAACACACAAGCACCAAGGAATCATCTTACCTCACTAATATTACTACAGGTTTCAGAAATCTTGTTTATAGCATCGACTTTAGGTGGATATGGCCTCCGACCGTAATGTCCACATAAATGCCCAACTATAAGTACCTCATTGACACCAAAAACAGATTTCTCAATGGAGAATGTGAGACCAACCTCTTCAAATCTCTGGAAAATCCTTTCACAGTCAGAGATATGATCTACTACAAACTTCTTGCAGCCAGAGGAATCTAAAGTTTCATCTTTCGCATTCTCAATACATCCTTTAATAGGAATGTCATCAATAAATGGCATGGCTATATTAGGAATGAAGTCATGTAATACTGAATTCATGGCGTTCATCATATGCGCTACTGAATTAGTAGCTCCTTGCGGCAAAGTGCACATGCGAACTAAGCCTAAAGGAGTTTTCATGGTCGTAATGTCTCTACTTTCAATAGCAAGCTGAAATTGATCGTAGCCAGAATACAAGTCTCCCATTGAGTAAATGGCATGACCAGCGAAGGCTTCAGCGAATTCTCCTACAATGGGCCCAGTACCTACATTCCTAATAGTAACCTTGTTAACAGGTTGTAAATCTTGAATGAATCGTAACTTGCCATTTTTCTTAGGAACAGTAAACCACCTATTCGAGTAGGGTGCAGACGATGGCTCTAAAATTCGCATGTGAATCTTTTCCTTAAGAAGCCGCATTAACTCTGGTAAGTGGGCTTTTGGAACAGGTATGGGTCAAAGATTCCATGGAATGTGAGGCACTGTAAAGATGATCATTGGTGGTACAATTTGTGGGTCTGCACAACCTATCTCATGGGAATATAAAGAAAATGCCTTTCCATGCTTTCTAATCACTCTTTGAAATAGTTCACGTTCCTCGGGTAACAAAAAATTTTCATCATTTCCTATCTTGATTAGCTTTAAAGTTTCTTCTGTGAAGGTATGACCTATATTTGTGCGCTCTCTTAAATAAGGATCATTGGTAACTTGCCTAAACTTCTCTTCACTCTCTCGTGGTAACGATTGGGCAATCGGTTTAATTTTTTTGTCAACGGTTTTGTATTTTGTATTTACTTTTGCTTCCTTTTCATTACTCATGACAAATTTAATAATCAAATCATATTCTTCAATAGAATTTAAAAGTACAAATCTAAAATTTTCTTTTTCATGCAAAATATTTTGAAGTTCTTCAATCAATGAGTTTGAAGATAAAGTTTCAATTACGGTTTCAATGTGTTCATCAGATGAAATGAATCCTTTCTCTTTATAAAATTTTTCATAATGTTTTATAATTTTTTTAGGAATTTGTTTATAATGACTGAATTGCAAATATGATGAAGGAAAATATAAAGAAAAAATATCTAAAATATATACAGATGGGTGCGAGACATCAAACCAAGTACCACCGTTGTCTCGCTCAACAGTGGAATCTAGGCAAAATTTTGATCATAATAAGTTCCAAACTCACGAAGAGGCATATGATCTTCGCGTATCTTTTCATGAGAACGGATGGGCGTCTTCCTAATTTGCTCCCTATTTCGTACATGGTTTGGGCTGACTATCATAACTTGGAGTGATTGTAGATCATCTTTAGATCTAATTCTTGCGTATGCTGAGCCGTCATCCATTACTTTAGTCTCCATTCTGGCCTCACATATAAATGGTTGACCTAAGATAATTTCATAAGAGCAGTTGTCCTGAATGAAAAAGTGGAATGTCTCAGAGATTCCACCTATCATTAGAGGTATGTTGGCACATGCTCCTAGGAGTGATCCACAACCATTGTCCGCGGTTCGCATTATCCAGCCGTGATTTTTATCAAGAGGCCATTTAAACTTATCATATAATCCTTTCGAAATCACATTGATTTCAGACCCAGAGTCAATTAGGGCTAAAGCAGAATATGATCTCTTCTGATCTCCTAAGTTAACTTTAATCTCCGGTGTGCCTCTCGCCCAAAAACTTTTTCTAAAATCACTCTCTGAGTTTTTTGTTTCGTCATCTGGTACAATCGGCCCTAAGAAATTTTTGTTCACATTACAGGTATTATCTTCTTCATCCTCTGAGTCTAAAGAAAGAGATTCATGAATCAAGTGAGTTACATCGGCAACATCTTGGATCTCTACCTCTTGTGACAGAGGGAATCTCTTCCTTTTAATTAGTTTAATAAAATTTTCCTTAAATTCAATTTTTGCTATTTAGAAGATTTGTTCTAAAGTCATTGTTACTGCACTTTTTAATAAGATGTCATACAATATTTCTTTTGAATCAACTTTTTGTTCAAGTTCAGAAATAAGAATAGCTTTCGGTACTCGTTTTGGTTTCTTTTCTGGTTTCTCTTCAGGTTTTGTTTCAGTTCTAGGAATTTGCTCTACTTTGTCTGATGTTTGAATTGGCTCACTAAACACAGGTTGTTTACCCTCCCTAATTTCTTTTCTTCGCTCCTCATTTGTTTTAGAACTTTCGCCTTGTTCAAACTGAACTTTCTTAGGCTTCGGCTCATCTCTCATCTTACTTCTAGTCATTCGTCTACCTGAATCATTTGTATCTTGCTCATCATCCCTCTTTCTTTTCTCTTCAACATTCGCAATATGCGAATATATCGAGAATTGATCGACAAGAGAGTTCCATGCAGTTTTCTGCATAATATCATCTCTCGCCTTTATCAAAGCTTCAATTGAGTAGTTCCTCGTTTCCCTTGTTTGTTCGGAATCAGAGTCACTATCAACATATTCTAGTTTAACAGCAGAAGCAGATTTTGAAGACTCAGAAAGGTTTTCATACAGCTTCTGCATCCCTCCCTTTCCCCAATTGGAAGCTAAGGGTAAATGTGTTCTATAGTTGCACAATCGCTTGTCAATATCAATTACAAGTCTTTTCTCTTTCGCATCTTTCAATGCTTCACATGTGTAAGTCAAATGATCTGTGGCATCGCACCAGATACATCTCCTCACATTGGCATTTCTCCTTTCATTGAAATTTCTTTGGTTAAATGCTTGAGGAATTGGTTGAGGAATTGGTTGGGGTACAACTAGAGGATTAGGAGGTATAAAAGGTGGATTAGGAGGTATAAAAGGATGATTCAGAGCTACTAATGGTGGATTTGGAGCATTTACTGGTTGAGGATAAATAGTCGGATGAGCTTGCATTGCAGGTTTATCTTGTAGGTTTAAAGCATACACCACATTCTGCAAAGCCGCTACCTCTTTGGACATATTTTCGTGCATATGCATCATATTGTCCAACTTGTTAAACAAAATCTCAAATTGTAACTCGGTTGGTACTCTAGATGTGGATGTTGTAGGCTCAACTTTTGAATCTATATGTGTATCCCTAGTTGCTTGAATCGGAGGAAAACTGGAGGATGGTTGAGACATCGAATCATAAAGGAGTGTTTTACGTTGGTTCATGTGAGCAACCGCCTCAACTACAGTTTTCACTACAGCCCAGTCATCTGTAAGCCCATATTTCTTTCCCGGTTCTTCAAGCCTACGCTCAACCTCTACCCTTATATCTGGAGTCAAGATTTTAAGGAAATATAAAATGATATCTGGAGTAAGGGCAACTCTATCCTTTTCAGGTAATTGAGAGAATCTTTTCATAAATTCGCCATGGAGTTGAGTTAAAGAAATGTGAGGCTTAGGAGAACTAATCCATTTCATAAATCCCTCTCTACTGTGTTGACTATAGTCCTCTAAATAAAATTCTTTATGTAGCTCTTTTCTAAACTCATCCCATTCCTTATTGTCATGTAGATCCATAATAGCTTTCACTGTGCCTATGGCAAGTCGTCCAAGATAGGATTTCCACTTTGTATCAGGCAAGCCGTGTAACTTAGCTAATTCCTCAAACGTGTCTAAATAATTTGTAACATTCATACCAGTAAATTTCCCTTTATCCTTTAATAACGTTTCAACTACTTTTTGTCCTTGCGTCTCGTGCATCATAGTTTGAAATAGTTCGTCCATTTTTGAAGTTTGTTTTGATCTAGCTTGAACAATTCTAACTATATCCTGAAATTCTTTTGTTACTCTTTCCTTATGTTCAGCTACTAATTCTGAAATTCCGTTAGAGTCCAGTTTGATAAGTTTTTACTATGCCAATATGCTTCAAGTAAAGCTATGATTAACGCTTAACCTATGATTAACAAACAGTTGCCTTCAACCTATACTAATAATTTAACCTTAAATAAAATTATGTATGCAAGAATGTAAGAGTAAAGAAATTATACCAGCTACTCGAAGATGAGGCTCAAAACAGTGCTTTCTGTGAAATTCAATACATTTATTGATTTGAATCAAAAATCTAAATACATATTTTGCTAAAATGGGTGCGAGCGTTTTGTGCTTCAATTGTTGATGAAAGGGGTGGCGAGATGAGGTTCTCCTACTTGCCAATCTTCGTGGAGGCGCTTAGGTCACCAAACCAGCCCTCGACACCAAGAAGATTGCAAGCTCACGTAAATGCCACAGCTTCCAGGGATGAAGACGCAGCTGCACTGATGTAAAATCGTATGAATGTATATGCAATGCAAACTGATAATATCCGTCTGAGTCGCAAGCCGATCTTCACGTCGGGTTCACCAATGTCGGGTCGTGAGAGATGCTCGGATGGTGGATCAAGTCATCCGCCTAAATCGTTCGGCACACACAGGGTGTCTGTAGCGGACTCAGACTAAGGACCATAGGGACAAGCTGCTTTATATCTGGCAATAGCTATCTGTTTGGGTGTTAATAATAATGACTCTTCGGTTATCTGATCTTTAACTACCTCTTCTATTATAGCTTCTAATGGTTTTGGTTGAGTTTGTCTAACTAAAGTTGGTGGAAATAAATCTTCACTACTTTGTGATTCAGGAGATGCCATGGAAGAAAATGCTAGGAATGTAGTTAAACATTGATCATAAGATAAAGACACTAATGATTCCGAAGTAATATTGTTCTTAATAAGTTCTTCTAACACTAATTCTACGGATTCGGTTGTATGTTCAATGATGTTATTACTACTGTGTTCAAATGCATGGTATAAATCGGAAGACATGAAAGAACTAATAGAAACAATATGATGCTAAACTGGTTTGAATAAATGAATTAATAAGCTAATACAAATGTAAAGTCTAGATAATTGGATAAATGTCTAAGCAATTGGGTAAATGACTAAATGGAGATATAAGGTTTAAATGGATCATCAATCTTGTTGCTTCTCTTTTTTCACTTCAATAGCTTGAACTCATCAATGATTCTGTAGAAAAACATTATGATATTAGTAATATTACAAAAAATTAATAAGAAACATAAACTTACATTATCATACAAATGCATATACTAATTAAAACATTCACATGCTAGTATGCATACATTCACATCATGTTCATTCATTCACTTACTCACACATATGCACATACATGCTTACTATCCATACACA
This sequence comes from Ceratopteris richardii, assembly GCA_020310875.1. Lineage (NCBI taxonomy): Eukaryota > Viridiplantae > Streptophyta > Polypodiopsida > Polypodiales > Pteridaceae > Ceratopteris > Ceratopteris richardii. The sequence continues at coordinate 206,178,220 of CM035411.1, forward strand.
CACTCATGCTAGTATATGCTAATACATGCTCAAATATACCCATAATCATACACTATTATGCATATGTACTCATGTACAATCATTTCATGAACAGTCATCATCACTCATTACTATACTCTAACATAATTCAATATTTATATGTATACTCACATGCATAGATGTATATGTGGTTCATGCATAAGCTAAACACCTAATAATAACTAAATAAAATTCAAACCAAATACATTTAATTACTTTTAATTATTCATTAATCTAAAACAACCAAATAAATAAAATTAAATTAACATTATATAAACCCAATCACTCTCTTCCTTTCTCTCTCATTCTCTTCCCATCTCTCTTTCTTTCTCTCTCTCTCTATCTGTCTCTCTCTCTCTCTCTCTCTCTCTCTCTCTCTCTCTCTCTCTTTCCTTCTCTCTCCTCTCTCTCTCTCTCTCTCTCTCTTTCTCTCTCTCTCTCTCTCTCTCTCTCTCTCTCTCTCTTTCCTTCTCTCTCCTCTCTCTCTCTCTCTCCTTCTCTGTCTGTGCGTTGCCGCGCTCAGACAGAGGAGGGGAGGGAGAGTCTCTCTCTCTCTCTCTCTCTCTCTCTCTCTCTCCTTCTCTCTCCTCTCTCTCTCTCTCCTTCTCTGTCTGTGCGCTGCCGCGCTCAGACAGAGGAGGGGAGGGAGAGTCTCTCTCTCTCTCTCTCTCTCTCTCTCTCTCTCTCTCTCCTTCCCTCTCTTTCCTTCTCTCTCCTCTCTCTCTCTCTCCTTCTCTGTCTGCGCGTTGCCGCGCTCAGACAGAGGAGGGGAGGGAGAGTCTCTCTCTCTCTCTCTCTCTTCTCTCTCTCTCTCTCTCCTTCTCTCTCCTCTCTCTCTCTCCTTCTCTGTCTGCGCGCTGCCGCGCTCAGACAGAGGAGGGGAGGGAGAGTCTCTCTCTCTCTCTCTATCTCTCTCTCTCTCTCTCTCTCTCTCTCTCTTCGGTGCTGCAGCGCGTAGTGCTGAGGAGGGGGGGGAAGAGTCTCTCTCACACACATACATCACACACACACACACGTGCACATACACACATCACATACACATACACACATCACATACACACACACACACATCACATACACACACACACATCACATACACACACACACATCACACACACGCACACACACATCACATACACTCTCACACATCACACACACACACGTCACACACACATACACTTCGCACACACACATACATCACATACATCACATATATACACATCACACACACTCATATATCACATACACACACTTCACACACACACATACATACACACATCACATATATACATATCACACACACACATACATCACATCACATACACACATATCACACACACACATATATCACATACATCACATATATACACATCACACACACACATATATCACATACACACACTTCACACACACACATACATACACACATCACATATATACGCGCAATGCTGCAGGGACCCAGACCAAGCCATGGAATAGGCATGGGCATGCTTCCAGCCGGACAATCAACATCAAGATCATCATGCACAGCAGTACATGATGGCTTAATATCCCGAGCACGAGGAGGGTCTAATGAGAAAGAAGGAAAAACAGAGGAAAGTAAAGAGCAGGAGAAAGTACCTGCAAAGAAACATTATGAGAAACTTGAGCTCAACACTCATTTAAATACATACACAAGTCATTTCTAAACCACTCTTTTTAGTTTTAACTTTTAATCTACAACCACACTTTAATCTCCTTACTTCCACCACACTTTCCAGTTTAACTTTTCTACTTTAATTACACTTAATTTCTACTCCTCTCTTTTCATCTTCACTAATTCTCTCCACTCTTTCTCTTAACCAACTTTTTTCACTTTAAGTACATCTTCTATTGAGACCACTCCTTAAATCTCTTTAGTTACACAACTTATATAAGCCATTCTTTTTCCTAGCACTCATATAGTCCACTAGTTATTTATCCATTTAATTAATCATTTTAATTCTATTTACCCTAAATTTCTCAATTAAATAAATCCATTAAATTAAGCTTAGGTTAAGCTTTTAATTAATTAGAACCTTAGTTTTTAAATGCACACAAATAATTAAAGTAATTATTAATAACATAGTTTAATTTTTAATACATAAATATGTAATTTATATATTAATGTTTTTTAAATAACATCTATTTTATCCCTTTAAATATAGTAAAACCCTAGAAAACCTATTGGAAACCCATAAAACCCCCTGGGTTAGACCTTTAAAATCCTTCTGAAACCCTACCATTAACTCATTATAAATCATCTAAACCCTTTGGCTTAACCATTAGCAACATACAATCTTTGAACTTATGAAATCCTAGGGATAAATACCCATAATTCTTGAATGTAAAAATAGGAAATTCTCATTACATGAGTAATTAGGGTAAACCCTAACATGAACATATCTCTTGGTTCATCCTTCATACCTGAAAACACTTTCAAAATAGTTAATCCAATTAACACAACTGATCAACAGTGATATAAAAGAGGTTTAGAATTCACCAATAAATATTTTCATTTTTCGGGTCATCAATTGGAAGATGCAAATCTTCCCGACACCGCTAAAGACTCCCCATACAACAAACAGGCAATGAGACAAAACTACCCGCAAGCATACGCACAGCCAGGTAGGTATCAAGGCCAATATAATCCTCAGCCTCATTACTATAGGCCTCCCTAGAATTATCCTTATGAGGCTAAACAGAGATCTCAACGAGTTTTAGATCAACAACCACCCCCACCAACTAATGTCATCTCAGTAAAATATGCTGTTGCAGAAGAAAACCTAAATAGGGCTTTAGTGCCTTCTTCACCCCTGATCACAAAGAGTGACCTGAACTCAAACAGTTTTGACTCTACTCATGTAGATAGTCCACCCGCATATTACACAGAGTCACCAGAACATGTGGAAACATATCAATATGATAGTCCACCATTAGAACCCAGTTGGGAGCCTGACTACGCTAATGTTATGTATACCAACCCTAATCCACGGCCCCAATTAAGACACGAAAGACCACAGGGCCCTAGAGGACCATGCTTTAGGTGCCAAGGAGATCATTTCATAAAGGATTGTCCACATCCTCTGATAGCGGGACAGTCACAATACTATCACATAGAAGGCTTTTGTGCCGATTGTGGTAAGGAGCACATAATCAAACATTGTCCTAAGAACCCTGTGAATGCTTCAAATGTGACACCAATCAACGTGATAGGTATTATAAACAACACTGATGGATCCAACCCTACATATGTGCCTATCCAAGCTATAACAAGAGCCAAAACGCTCTTACAAAATCAACAGCTTAATCATGAGAAAGTAGTCGCGAAGTTGGAGAGTCTAGCAGTAAAAAGACGAAATCATGGAAAGATTCTAGAGAAAGGATTAAAAGAAAATGGAGTAAGAGGATAACAAAACCTGTAGCAGACTTCGAGATGCTTATACTGGCAAACAGAAACTGGTATATACCTTTGGCACAAAAAGACAAAATAGCCTGCACAAGCGTTGTGATAATGCATCCGGAGGTCGAAACGAGCTCAGATCGCGATTTCGGCACCGCAAAGCGAAGCAGTTTTGATCTCTGAAACACCTTGAGTATGCTCACCAAATTTCATGTGAATCTGAGACTGCAAACGGAGGAGTGTCGACGGCATCCTAGATGAAGCGATGACCGCTCTAATACCAGTTGTTGGAGATAGATGTCTGTGGAAGCACGTGAATAGCACAAGGAAGAAGAAGAAGCTTGGAGCACAAAAACACAATACTGAATGTATTACTAGAGAATGTACAAAGATAGGTAGCCCATTAGGGCAATAGGCGTATATACAAGCTGGGAAAAAGAAACTCCTAAAGAGGGAAAAAAGTGCCCCGGCTGTCCTCCTGTGTTTAGACACATCACTACCTAAATATATCAACAGTAAGCAGAACCAACAGACACAACATTCGACTTTGAGATGCAACATGTGTTTTCAAGTGAATTTTAGTTTTCTAAAGGTCAATTTTTCTCTCAAGAATACGAACAACCAAGCTATCCTACCACTCCCCCAGATCAACAGCGAGGACAAGTAGTATATAGTTCGGACAGAGAAAGAACAGAAACAGATGAAGACGATGGCGATGATGAAGCCAGCCAGGCAACTCATGAATCCCAAGAAATTGTACATATAGACGAACAAGGACATCACACCGACACCCAAGGTGATACTAGTATGCATGAAGATGAAACCTTGGAAGTAGCAGCTTATACGTTGGCCATCAAGAAGTTATATCGTACTATGGAAAAAGTTTGGGCGTGCAAGAAGTTAACTGAGGAAGAGAGTCAATCACTTATAGAACAAGAACTTTTCTCAGGCGGTTTTGAAGAAGTATACATCAAAGGCTTCAAGGAACTTGTTAAATCAGTAGGATCTAACAAAGCATTACGATATTTGCAGAGAAAACCCCTTCTGCAGTTTGAGCCCCGATGAGTACGTTTACTATCAAAACCAAGTGATTACATTCATGTATCGATAGGTGCTCAATCATCCCAATAGGCCAGGGAAGCATGCCTAATTCCTGAAAGATCGGAGGCCAAAGAGGCTATCCTTGTCGACTCCCCGCCCCACACTACTACTGTACATACCACCGCTATGACCGAAATACCCACCACCCCAATAGCTCCTCCCTCACCTCCCATCCATCCAATCTCCCCTGTACACCCTGCCTCTCCCAGACCATCCTCGTCCTTCAATAGTGCACTTACGACAGCTTTTGTCGCATCCATTACTCTAACCCTTCCCGCACCTATGCAACCTAGCTTACCTCCTCGAACATCCACCTTTATCTCCAGTCCATTTCTCCATCCATCCTTCCCATCCTTCCCCACACCTCCAAGACCCCTATTTCCATTTCCACCTCCGTTGACTTTTTCACCCGTCTCCCCTTCCCGACCAACCGCATCCCCTCTCCACCAAGCACTCCAAGAGAACCCCTTTGTAAATTACTCTTCAACCTTTGTAAATCATGTATTCACACCCACGCACACACCCACTGTCACCCCACTATTTACAGTCACCGCACTTGATACCACATCCAATGACATGGATATCTCACCACCCACTGCACCACCTCTAACTTCATTTATTGCACCACCACTCACTTCATTCATGGCACCACTATATTTAGGCACCTCAATTTTTTCCACTATCTCCACCACATCCACATTTCCCTCCCCATTTCCCTTACCCCCTGCATCAACACCCACACCCACCCCACCTTCATTTAGCACACCATTACTATTATCACCCACCATAGACAGTGCATTTCAACAAATTTTCACATGCATGACTCAAGTGAGAGATGAATTTACATCTCTTGGAACCAATTACCAGACGCTATAGAAAACCACGAACGATTTATAGTCGCAGCTCAATTCACTATCCATCGAGAATGCCTCCCTGAACACCCGCTATCAAGAGCTACAAGAGGCTTATAATAAACTTGAACTAGAAAGTGAAGAGAAAACCAAAGAGGCCATCACTGACATAGAAAACTTGTTAAGGGCCAAGATGACTCGCAATGCAACATTAACGAGAAATATGGGACTGCTCAGATACCACTTGGCAGCAACAGAAGAAGAGAACCAGCGTTTACAAGAACATAATAGAGAGAATTTAGAAGCTGCTCTAGATCAACCAGACCAACCATTAAGTCCCAGCCGATTCAAGGTTGTGCTCTCAGAATCCATGAAGATGTTACTAGATGATCATGTCACATTGCTAGAAGAATACGACAGCATGAACGAGGAATATTAGAAGCTGAAAGAAGACCATAAATTGCTCCAATTAAGAGCACCTATAGAGCAAGGACCACCAGCTCCTACGGACCCTTCTCCTCAGATCCTAGACGAACTCAATGCATTATAGGCCCAGGTATCAACTCTTCAATCACGGATAGCAATATATGAAGCACCACCCAGACCAGACTCCCTACCGAAAGTACCAGCAGAGGAAGAAACAATGACTATTCCGGTGGAGGAAACTTTTGAAGAAGCCTATGAACCCCAACCCATCCCAAGCGGATGCGTCACGGCTGAAGGCCAGACGACTTTTGAACTTCCTACTCCCACATGGATGAAGAGGATTGAAGAGCTTGGAAGAACCCACTCAGCATGGGTAGAAGTGCAGTTATATGCAATGGCAATGATTGAAGAACGAATTTTACAATCCCCATACTTTGCTCATTTGGCCCCTCACAGATACATATCTGCACATGAGCTACAATACAAACGGTATTTTATGTTAACGGAAGAATATCAATTGGCCATAGAAAAAGAAACACATAAGAAACCCTCTCACACAACTCAGTTTGAGCCTGCCAATTTGCTACTAGATGCGCAGCAAGGAGAAATCTATCAACCAGATTGGCCCAAAGATTTATTACAAGCATATCCAGAAATGATGAGTACATGGGCCAAAGCACCTTTACACTTAATGTATAACCCATGTTGGGGACCCATGCCACATCGTCGCTCTCGGAAGGCATTTCCAATTAAAGTACAAAATAACAAGCAATGCCAGGATTGGTTAAAATACCCGTACTTCACACCACCTCATGGACCACCAACAGTTGGATACATGATGGCAACGATTCACCACTGGCTCCCTCACTTAAAACGTATGGATGATGTAGTAGCGCATATGAATGTCAATATATTTGACATGATGCAGATGGTATTCAAAGTCTTCCGTTGCGTCAAGGCACACATGTGAACACCCCGGGTTTTGAGCATGGAAACCAAGATTTAGCATATGATATGAGTACAACACCATCGCTCCGGGTGTGTTATGCCTGGCATTGCAGAATCAAATACTTACCGGCATGCTATAAGCAGACGTTTGAAGAAATGTTCACCATAGGTTTTTGGAAATACCATTCAGAGGTGTTCATCAGCAGACCTACACAACTATTGCAGTTATTTGCCTGTGAACAGATGGTATATTCCACGCATTATCTACTCCCACCATCTGATGAACTGCAACCCATTGATTGGGAGAAACTCGAGGTAGATTTGGCCTGAGGAATTCACATATCATAACACACCCTCACTCAAGACCTACTACAGAATTATATCGGACAGACCTCACAACAAGGTTATGTCGAGAACAACAGAAGCAAGAGGGAGGGGGGTGTTGGCAGTAGCCAGAGGCATAGAAGAAGTGGAAGCATGTGAAGCAAATCACAATGATGTATCAGGGAGTCAGTCGAATCATTTTTCAAAGAATTATGTTTTATATTACTTCTCAAAAAATCCCAACAGTGATCTTCATCACTTTTGTACCATATGTTACCTAGAAAAACCCTTTTTGTAATTTATAGCTCCATTTTGTGTGAGCCGAGGAGTCCTCGATCTTGAGGAGCTTAGGTAGAACGAGCATACCAATTTTGGCTATTTTTAGACACTGTTTACCCTTTCAAATAGCACATAGGACCTATTTTTTAACTATGCTGGTCACTAGATGTGAAACTGGTCAGAACAAGTCTAAAAACTATAGATAGAGCTAGAGAGATCATTTTTGAGGTGGTTAGAGTTAGCTTGTTTAAGTAGAGAAGAGCTAGAACTAGTTTGAGCTTGTATTTGAGATCTTGAGCAATAGAGTCTATTTCCTACCTTCCATTGTGTCTTGCTTGTCTCTTCATTGTGTGTGTCTATGTGTGTGTGCATCTCGATGCTTCTCACCTTCACTCTCACTACATCTCACATTCACGATCTTCATATCACTCCTATCTCTTCCACTGATTGACATTAAGGAGGTGGAGCTTCTTAACGTGGTTCTCACCATTGTGCTAGAGCAACACATGCACATTAAACTTTTAATTAGTTTGCTTATACCTTGTAATGGTTACGAGTTTGTACATACATGCCTATATATACAAGTAGATAGTTGGGATGAAAGATAGGGATGATGAGTGACAAGTTTTAGAAGTCATTAGAGACTTTAGAAAGTGAGAAGAACTTGATATATCAATCTGATGCAATTTTTCCTGAATAGAATAAAGGTGCACCTGGATCTTTTGCTCAGTGCTCCTTCTATGTTTATCCTATTGAGGAATTCTTTTGTATAATTCTAATTCTTTAGTTGAGTGACCTCTCTACAAGTTTTGAGAGTTTAATTCTAATCAGGCTGAGAGAATTGTGAGTAGGAATATTTACATGTGTAAATATGAAGAAGTGAAGAAAGAAACAGGTGCAATCCTAGTGGTCAATCTTTTGATCAGATCTCCCTCCACAGTGTAAATTTTTGAGCAAGTAAGCATTCATTCTTCAAGTTGAAAGATAAGCTACTTGTGGCTAAAAGAATTTGAATAAATGGGGTCTAGTTTGGGAGAACCATGCATTAGAAGTTCCAAGTGTCAAAGTCCACTACACAAAAGAACTGTTTCATACATAGGTATATTGATTGAAGTAAAACTCAAGATCTACAAAAGAACAGTTGCAAACATAGGTATATTGTTTGAAGTAAATCTTAGACATAGGTATATTGTTTGGAAAGATTTAACTTGGAGAAGGTGCACAAAATTTAGGAGACATCTTCTATAAAGTTTCATTGAAAGCTTTATACATTTGATCAATCAATGAGTGAATTAAGTGCGACATGCTTTTCTAAATAATGAGTTTCTTCAAAATTAGTGCAAAGTTTGATAATTTGGCATTGGTCTTCCAAAGTTGGTTGAGGTTTTGAGTTAATCTTGATATAGAGGTGCTCTAACATCAAGTGTAACTTATTCTTTTGGAGATTAACACTCTCCATCAGCTATTTGGTGCTTCAAGCCTATACAAAGAAGGTTCATTGTGCCTATATTCCTTTAGCCAAAATAGGAAGAAACAAAACCTTTTCCAAAATAATGCTTATGCCATAATGTTTCTAGAATGAGCCCACATCTGCTTGTTTCCAAAACAAAGGAAGTTTTCTAGTTCTTTGTATAGGTGTTGATAAGGGCTTGTCTACATGCTTTATCCTCTAAACCATTAGTGTGGTGCAAAGTGACAAAAGTCTCTCATGTAAAAGAAGGGAAATTTTGACAAGAGGGAAGTATGTGGTCCTATCTGTGTCAGAACAATTCTCAGTGAGATGTGGATGCAATTCTGAGAGAGAAAGTTGACCCCAATATTGAATTGGGAGTTTTAGTCAAAAGTTTCCATCCACAAACAAACAAACTAAGCAATATCTTGTGATTTCTCACCGAGTGCCTATCCATTTCTAATAAATGGCATGTAGCTAATATACTCTTGTGAGATATCACTATCCATTATAATACTCTGGTGTTTGATTAACTGCATCCTCTATGAACTTTATCCCTTGTGGATTAATCCTCTCTGGCTTATCAGTCACCACATAGTAGGCTCCCATTCCTTCTTATGTCTGACCAATATGACATTCACAAGACTTAAATCCCTAATATTACCAAGTCTTAGAAGAGATTGTCCAGGCTTGATGACGGAAAGCATGCAAGCATGAAGGTAGCCGTAGAAAGCGTGATACGTGATGGAAGCTGCTGTCGTGAAGACTTGCGCTGCTAAGAACCGCGACTGACGCATGTCATTAGTCTCTATCACGATCGATTGAATTGCGACTGACACGCGACAACGGATACAGAATCTCCTACGGCTGACACGCTCGAGAATTCACGACGGACTCGCTCCCTTTTCCGCGATGGATGGTTTTTCGAACGACTGATGGTTTCTCTTAGTCGCTATTGACAGTTTCTTTACCCGCGAATGATGGTTTCCAAGCTTGTTTGATGATCACATTAAAAAAGAGTTTACAGGGACTGAGATTCTCAAATCCAGCGCCTCATTCCATTCGGTGGTGGCTGGCAATCATTATCGTTCCATTCTTTTTTTGACAAGCAGTTTAGTTTCCTTGTTGTTCCTCGTAAACCAGACCAAGTTGGTTGGCTGTCTACCACGTGGCTGCGTCAGTTTTAAAAGCCTCTCTTTAAAGGCATCCTCGATGCATCGAAGATTTAGCTCACCTGTTCTTTGATTGCCTCAAGTCCCTTGTTATCTGGCATCACGTGACCCGGATATTGAGACTCACATATCAAATCAATTGGCAACATGTGCTGCTCGGTGAGGTGGTCGGCTGCTCATCGAGGCTCTGGAATGCGATCAGGGGTGAGACCCTTTGGAAGAGTTTGGAGGGAGCGATGTGCTATCAACTTTGGCCAAACTCCTAAGGAATGGTCGATCGAGAAATCCTTGTTTCCTCTAGGTAAAAGAATCTCTCGAGATAAGAGATCTCCACCGTTTAGACACCACTGTATTTATCTCCTCGAAAACAACAAGTTGAAACCCAAATGGGTCCCACATGAGGGTGATGATAGATTCATCCGCCTCATTTGTAATGCCCTCTAGCTTCACATACTCCTCCCCTGCATTGTGGGATTTGGGGGGTCCCATGGGCACTAGTCCCATTCACTTGTAATTTTTCTTTATTTTAATTAAAGTCCGGGAGAATAGGCTAAGGCCAAACTTCCTTTTATTAAAAAAAAAAAACTTCATGTGTCCCTCGGTTACTGGAAATCGTTGCCTTCGCTCTTTCTTGTCTCTCTTAATGTAAAGAGATTTTTGTTTTAAAATTTTAAAGGGAGCTCATTTTTGCGATTGGACTAGCTCTCTCCCTCGTCACAGCTTGGCTTTGTAATAAAAAAAAAAGTAAGAAGAAAAGAAGGGAAAAAAGAATAAAGGTACCCTTGCTTATATGAGTTAAAGCCTCTAGTTCAAAATGCAAATCTTAAAGGTTCTTTGGATCTTTCGGGACACTCGGAGCTTTTAAGATAGTGAAATCTGAAATTCTATAAAGAGAGTCCGGCAGGCCTTTGTCATGGATTTGGCGACCTCCTCACTTGTGAGAAGTAACCTGGCCCATCCTCCGGGGGAGACCAGTAACCTGGCCTCTCTATTGGAAGGGGGATCTTGTGCCGCCCTTGGGGCCTCCGAGAGTGTTGAACCTCCTTTGGTCTCCCTCAGTAGATCTGCAATTCTGTCATCTCACAAGGAGCTCAAGAAAGTTTGCTTCGTTGGCCAAATGTTTGGCCCTAGGCCCTCGCTCAAAATTGTGCGACAATGGCTTCGCAACGAGTGGTTCCCCTATGGGCTAATTGTTTGTAAATGTCAGTTCTTACTAACAAGCAACATGTTGCTAGTCTTTGAAAATGAAGATATGGCGTTTCGAGCCCTAAGTGTCGGAACCTGGCAACTCGGCCGGGCGACCCTGTGCCTATTCAAATGGTCCCCAGATTTTATTCCCGACTAATAGAAATCGCTTCGGTACGCTCTCTGGGTTGAGCTCCCTAACCTGCCATACTTCTTGTACAACTTTGTGTGGGACATTGTTTCTCCTATTGGCAAGTTGTTGGCCTCACGTGAGGACATTGGTGGTCGCATTTATGAAAGTGCAAGACACTCGTTCAACCCTCAGTGGCACCCTCAAATCTGTGTCGAGGTTGACCTAAGCATGCCGCTTCCATCGAAGATCAAAGTAGACTTAGGCAAAGGGGATGTATGGAAGCAAAACATCAAGTACAAGAACCTTCCCAACGCGTGCTTTCGATGTGGCCAACAAGGTCACAGGATTAAAGATTGCCCTTTGAGACAAAAAAGCAAGCAAATTCAAGAAGCCCCCAGAAACGCACAAGACATCAAAGGGGCAGTGACTCACTCGACAAAGGAAGAGGAAGTCAAGGGCCCCCTTAATCCTGAAGGTGATGCAGACGGGTTCATCAAAGTCAAAAGAAGAAGGAAAAGAAGCCCTAGGGCGACTTTTGAGCGAAAGAACATGTCAGTTACCCCCTCCAGCAACTTGTATTGCAATCTGGAAAAGGAGATCAATGCGTTTGACTACCCAGGTGGGAACCAACTTGAGGTGGACACCAACAACAAAGCCATAGAGATCCCTGACAATAAAGAAACCTCCCACGACGGTTACACTACAAGCAAAGAAGACAGCTTTACTACTAGTAACGAAGATAACATGGATAGTGAAAGTTCCATCATCGGATCGACTATTCCGGAAACGGTGTTGAAAACGGTGTCCAGTTCTTCCGAGCAAGAGGCATCCCGCAAAGGAAAACAACCTATGGAGTTACCTTGGAAAAGCCCCCACAAGAAGCTTTTGCTAATTCGGGATCCGATCCGAGCGAAAAAGAAAGATGATTCCAAGAAAAGAAAGGACAAAGCTCTCTCCCGCAAAGAGGGTTCACTACGACAATGATCATCATCTCGTTAAATGCTAGAGGGCTAACCTACCCCTCACGAGCGACCATCATTGGTCAATGGCTTTGCGACATTAGCCTAAACCAAGACTTTATATGTATTCAAGAGATTAAAATTGACGGAGAAGACCTCCAGAAACGGCTTAGGCATGTCTCCTCAATGTTACCGTTAGTGTCCATGTGAAAGGCCAAATGGCCACTAGACACTTCTTTGTATATGTTCTTTAATAAAACATATAGTGGCTTGGTCAGTCACGAACTGTAAGTTTGACCGCATTTGCAAGACCTAAGAAGTCTGTCTTCGGGCTTCCTGTGTACTGTTTTTTTCTGTGTATTCTACAGCCTCTGTGCAGAGTACTGTGTGCGGCCTCAGGAGCTCGACCTTCTACTCCGAGCATATCGTCGTGGAGATCTTGAGAAGGAGAGCGCACTGTGGTGCATTGCCATTGAAACACTTCACTGGTATCGGAGCAGTTCGATGGAAAACCTTTGCTCCTTTTTTGCGAGCGAAGCGAGCCCCCCCTCCCAAGCTTTCTCCAAGGCTTACGACTTAAGGCGGCGACCAAGGCATAGACCTTGGCATAGACCTTGGCATACCTTGTCATCCGAGTCACCGAAGTCACCGTTGGCGCCGTTGGCTACGCGCGAGGGAGGACCTCAACGATCAAGGAATATAGAGGTTCCCGGTACTTCCCAAGAGGTCACCACATCCCAGTACTGTTCCCCCCAGAGCTCGCTTAACCGTGGCAATCTCTTGCCACTAAGCTACACTCTTGTGGTGTTTGAAGAAGGGGAAAGACTAAGGTTGACATTACCTTGAACAAGTTTTGGTCCCTCAAAGCTTCATTTTTTGCTTTCAAAGCCTATTTCTGAAGCAATTTTGGGGTGTTTTTTGGAGCCATTTCGGAGTACTTTTGCACATAGTTCTCTTCGCACAGGTCCAAGAACATCAAGAAGAGTGTTCCTTGTATTTCTGAGACAATAAATATCAACCTTTGGGGCTGTAGTTTCAGCCACACTCGTAAAACTACAGGTTTCTCGAGGGGTTTTTAGTTTTGGTGGGAGCAGTCGCTACAAATTTATGCAATTTTTTTAAAGCCTAAAACATCAGAGTTGACAGACACTTGCAGGTGTTATTGGCTAGTTTTTGGGCTGTGTACTCAGCCTTTTAGTGTCATTTTACTGCATATATTGAGCACATACACACCATGTACGCTTTTGTGGATACTGCTTATGTACGTCCATGTGGTCATTGATATAGCGGTTACGTTCTTTGCATAAAGCCTTTTACGTTTGATAAAGAGGGTCGTGGTGAGGTTTTCTTAACTGGGAGACACCCAGATGTCAGAGTCTCTTCGGTGATGCAGGTGGAAGACTTACCCAACCTCGCCATAGGAGATGTATGATAGTTGTTCATAGGTGCTCGATAAGCCTAGTTGGCTTCTATTGGGTAACTGATTATATGCAGTGGAGTCAGTGATTCACTATGCAGGTAGACATGTCAGTACTTGCAGTTTTATGATACTTTGACACTGGTCATATGCTAATTTTGCAGAGGATACTCTGGCAAAATTTTTCTAGATTTCCGGTTTAGTCAACTATACAGTGGTCGATTTACTCCTTGATACACTTATTTGTTGGTGTTTGGACTCTTCTAGCTCCATTATCATTCTATTCAGTTCTGTACGATCATGGCATCAAAGGTCTCAGGCACATCCAGTGGATCAGGGTCTAGTGCTAGTGTTCCGAGGAGGAGCTATAACTTGCAAGGCAAAGACCATTTTGAGATCCGAAAATTTGATGGCACAAACTTTGCTCTATGGAAAAATCAAATTAAAGATGTGCTGATTCAAAGGAGGCAATGGAAGCCAGTAAATGGGATTTCAAAGAAGCCTGTTGACATGGATGAAGATGATTGGGATGAGTTAGATGAAATGGCCAGGTCTACCATTCGCTTGCACTTGGCAGATAATGTTTACTTTACAGTATTAGACTGTGAAAGTGCAGAGGAGCTTTGGAAGAAGTTATGCAATACATATGAAAAAGAGACGGCATCAAATAAAGTGTATCTGATGAGAAAATTACATGACCTTCCTATGAAGGACACAGATAGTGTTGCTGCTCATCTAAATGAGTTTGATGCTATATTCTCCCAGTTACATGCTCAGAAAATGGATATGGATAATGAAATGAAAGCAGTATTGTTGTTATGCACCCTGCCATCATCATGGGATACGTTTTGCACAGCTATTAGCAACAGTGCACCTGGCGGTAAACTTGTCTATGATGACATATGTGGAGCACTCTTGAGTGAGGAGATTCGTAGAAAATCTATGGTTGGCACTCAGAGTGGAGATGCATATAATGTTCGTGATTCTTACCAAGGAAAGAATCAACAACGTGGCAGGAGCAAGAACAAGGAAAATAATGGTCAACGGAATAAGAGTAGAAGTAAATCAAGGAAGAGGGATATCGAATGCCATTTTTGTCATAAGAAAGGACACATGAAGAAAGACTGTTATGCATTAAAGAATGCTAAAGGTAAAGGATAGAATGTTGATGGGCATGTTAAACAGTTACCTGCACCATCTACTTCGACTGTGAAGATTGAAGAAATTAATGCTATTTCTGATGATGTTGATGTGTTGACACTTGATAGTACTATGCCATTTGAGGCACTTATGGCTGATTCTCTTTCCCACACCTGGCTGCTAGATTCTGGTGCTTCTTTCCATGTGACACCACATAGAGAATGGTTCTCTAATTATGTAGCAAAGTCTCTTGGTACCGTGAGACTTGGTGACTCTTACCAGTGTGATGTTGTGGGGATTGGAGATGTGGTTGTGCAGTTCATTGATGGTTCAAAATTTACTATGCATAATGTACGCCATGTACCTCAGTTATCACGCAGTTTGATGTCAGTTGGTCAACGTGATGACCTTGGTTACAAGGTGGTCTTCTATGCTCAGTCCTTTCGTATATCAAAGGGCAATATGGTTATTGCAAAAAGAAGCAAAATTGGCTCACTTTATCCTTTATTTGTATCACAGAAAGAACACTTGTTAGCTATTACTGAACAGCCTATGGCTTGTATTTGGCATGGTCATTTGGGCCATATATCTTGTAGTGGAATGGAAAATCTTTCTCGTTCTGGCTACTTACCTGTGTTATCTTTCTCTAATTTTTCATTTTGTGAGCATTGTCAATATGGAAAGCAAACTAGAAATGTGCATAGAATGCACATTGACTCTTCAATTCAGCCTTTAGATCTCGTTCATACAGATGTGTGTGGTCCTATGCCCACTAGGTCCTTAGGTGGTTCTCTTTACTTTGTCACTTTCATAGATGATGCTACTAGAAAAGTCTGGGTATATCCTATCAAATCAAAGGATGATGTATTCCCTACTTTCAAAAAATGGCTTGCTTCAGTTGAGACTGAAAAAGGAACTAAGCTTAAGGCTTTACGTTCAGATAATGGGGGTGAGTATACCTCACGTGAATTCAGCCTTTTCTGTCAGTCTAGAGGGATTCGCAGAGAGTTTACAGCTCCTTATACCCCAGTACAGAATGGTGTAGCTGAGAGGATGAATAGAACTATTCAAGATAGAGTAGTCTCTATGTTGCATCATGCAAACCTCTCACAAGGTTTTTGGGCAGAAGCAGTATTGACTGCAGTTCATGTGATTAACCTTTCACCTAGTACTGCCAAAGGTCTGAAAGTGGCACAAGAGTTATGGACAAGGAAGCCACCATATTATGATCATCTTTGAGTTTTTGGGTGTGAAGCATATGTTCATATACCCAAGAATCTTAGACAAAAGTTGGACCATAAGTCAAAGAAATGCATTTTTCTTGGATATGGTCGAGAAGGACAATTTGGATATCGCTTATGGGATCCTGAAACACGGTCAGTGATCAGAAGTAGTGATGTCATTTTTAATGAGTCGAAGATGCATAAACAGCCCATTAAGGAGGTTGAAGTGAGAAGAGTGGTGTTTGAGGATAGTAGTCCTCCGGTTAGCATGCATAAAAATGCTACACATAGGGATGTTCAAGAGAATGTCCATTCAGATCAGTCTGGACATGTTCCTGTTCAGCAACCATTGAGACGTTCTGCACATGTCTCATATCCACCTAATAGATATGTTCCAGGTTTAGATTTTGTTATGCTAACAGATGCCGGTGAGCCTTCTTGCTACAAAGAGGCTATGCAGACAGAGGATCATGTCAAGTGGGAGTGTGCCATGAAGAGTGAGTTGGATTCCATTCACAAGAATGGTACTTGGGACTTAGTACCTTTGCCAAAGGGAAGAAAAGCTTTACCATGTAAATGGGTATATAAGCTGAAATTCACATCAGATAGTGCTTCTCCAAAATATAAAGCACGACTTGTTGCAAAGGGTTTTAAGCAACAACATGGTGTTGATTTTGAGGAAATCTTCTCTCCAGTGGTCAAGATGACTACTTTGCGCATGTTGCTTGGATTCGTTGCAATGGAGGACTTAGAGCTAATCCAAATGGATGTGAAAACAACTTTCTTGCATGGAGATCTTACAAATGAGATCTATATGGAACAACCAGAGGGTTATGTAGTTCCTGGCAAGGAAAGTCTAGTTTGTAAGCTCAAGAAGAGCTTGTATGGACTTAAACAGTCTCCTAGACAATGGTACCAAAAGTTTGATGCTTTTATGGAGTCCCAAGGCTATTCTCGGAGCAATGAGGATCATTGTCTCTACACAAAGAGATGTTCTGATGGCAGCTTGATATGCTTGATACTTTATGTTGATGATATGTTGATTGCTGGGAAGTCTTCTTATGATTTGTCACTTCTCAAAAAAGAAGTTGAGTCAGACATTTGATATGAAGGATTTGGGGGATGCCAAACATATTCTTGGCATGCGCATTACTCGTGATAGGAGTAAAAGATGCATATACTTGTCTCAAAGTGAGTACATATCCAAAGTACTTCACCGATTCAATATGCAGGGTGGAAAGGCATTGAGTACAGCTTTACCCACATATGTGAAATTGAGCAAGGATGACTGCCCCAAATCAGATGAGGAAAAGGAATTCATGACCAAAATTCCCTATCAGTCTGTTGTTGGTAGTCTCATGTATGCGATGGTAGCTACGAGACCAGACATTGCATTTGCAGTGGGAGTTGTGAGCAGATATATGTCTAATCCTAGCAAGAAACATTGGGAAGCGATCAAAATGATTTTGAGATATCTGAGTGGCACTAAGGACAAGTGTCTATGCTTAGGTAGAGGGAAAGCATCCATTATTGGTTACACAGATTCTGACTATGCTGGTTGTGTAGACAATCGTAAGTCTACATCAGGGTATATTTTTCATTTTGCTGGAGGTGCTATCTCTTGGAGATCTCGTCTTCAAGAATGTACAACTGTTTCCACCACAGAAGCAGAGTATGTTGCAGCAAGTGAGGCATGTAAGGAAGCATTGTGGCTTTCTCGTCTTGCTTGTGATATGGGTTTACCTCAGCATGTACCTCACTTGCTCAGTGATAGTCAGAGTGCCATTGCTTTGGCTAAGAATCCGGTCTATCATGCAAAGACCAAGCACATTGAGGTGAGGTATCACTTCATTAGAGATTGCTTAGCCACTGAGAGCATTATTCTTGAGAAGGTTCACACTCGAGATAATGTTGCAGATGCTTTGACTAAAGCTCTACCACAGGATAGCTTTCAACACTGTTGTCACTTGATGGGGGTTACTTGATTCTTGATCTTACACAGTCACTTGTATACTGTGTAACATGCCCATCAGGTGGGAGGTATAGTTTGTATACTTACACTCAGGTATTCTTTATCATTCATTAATTTTTCTCCCATAGTTACTCTGGCCATATTGGCCTTTAGTGGGAGATTGTTACCGTTAGTGTCCATGTGAAAGTCCAAATGGCCACTAGACACTTCTTTGTATATGTTCTTTAATAAAACATATAGTGGCTTGGTCAGTCACGGACTGTAAGTTCGACCGCATTTGCAAGACCTAAGAAGTCTGTCTTCGGGCTTCCTGTGTACTGTTTTTTTCTACGTATTCTACAGCCTCTGTGCGGAGTACTGTGTGCGGCCTCAGGAGCTCGGCCTTCTACTCCGAGCATATCATCGTGGAGCTCTCGAGAAGGAGAGCACACTGTGGTGCATTGCCATTGAAACACTTCACTCAACCCATGTCTGGATTTCAACGGTGCACAAGCGAGGGTCCGTGGAACGGTAATCAGTATTAATCAATTCTGGTTTGAAAAGCTTGAAAACTCCATTGAAGATGAATGCCATCAATGGATTGCTATTTCCTTTGATGCTCCCTTCTGTTTTACTCTAGTTTCTTTGTATGCCCCTAATGGGGAGTTAGAGAGAATGAACACTTGGGCCTCATTGGACTCGCTCCCCCACAACGTGCTTATTTGTGGTGACTTCAACATGGTGGAGGACCCTATGGATAGATGGATGAGCAAGGGCAGGGTCTCGATATTCGGGAGAAAGAAACGTGGGACAAAACCAAACTACACTTGGATTTGGTCGAATTCAAAGATTTGAATGGCTTCTCTTGGTAAAATCTCCAAGCAGGCAATGACCTAAGCATAGCTAGATTTGATAGATGCTACATTTCTCAGAGCTTTACTCATCAGTGGGGCCACCCTTCCCTCTCGCAATGCATCGACCCAATCGTTATCACTTTCCAACCTCCCACCAAGGTCCATAAGGCTTCTCGGTTCCATGCCAGTGTGCCCTCCTTCTCTCTCCCCTCCGTCTATCAAGAAATTGCTGATGTGTGGAAGGAGGCATTCGCCTTCAGGTTGTCCCCAACCAAGTGCTCAAGAACTGCGGTCGATAAGTCACGACAGATCATGATTAGATCCAGGAAGATGCTCGAGAGTGTGCAGCGGGCTCGTAGAGAAGCTCTATATCATAGACTCTAGAGGCTCGAGTAGGAAGTGAATAAAGGAAAATCTCAAGCCCAGAAAGGTCTTTGAAAAATCAGAGCACTGCTCAGATACGAGGAAGAAATATAAAGGAAAAATTTGCAAATTTTCTTGAAGGAGTGGTGGTCTGTCAAAGTTGACAAACCCACGAAAGAGATGTGCCGTATCCTTAAAAGGAAACATAACAGAGAATCGATCCCTTACTGCTAGACTTAAATGGAAACATATGCAATACGAAAGAAGATAATTTTGGGATCATTGAAGGGCACTTCACCAGACTCGTGGGGACCTCGAACCCCCTATTCCACCATAGAAGGGACTATATGGCAGCCATATCTAGGTTTTCCCCCCATAGGATTCCACTCAACCTTTGCTCCCTGCTACATGCCCCTATCTCTGAAGCAGAAATCATTGAGGTCATTGATGCCCTCCCCTCCGGTAAAAGCCCGGGACTTGACCAGCTCACTAATAAGTTCTTTAAATCCTTCAAGTTGGTGGTTACCACCCCTCTTTGTCTGGTTTGGCAAGAGGCACTCAAGTTTGGCGCGCTTCCTTCTTGTCTCAACAATGGCATTATCAAGTTAATACACAGAAAAGGGGAAAAGAACAGAATAGAGAACTGGCGTCCTATTACGATGCTCCAAACAGGATACAAGATCATTGCCAAAGTCATTGCCAATAAAATCTCTTGCCACTTGAGAGCATGGTTAAGCGAGGACCAAAAAGGTTTCATCAAAGGGAGGTGAATTTTGGAAACCATTATAGATATTTGGGAAGGTCTTGAATTTGTAAATGAGTCTAAACAAGACGTCGTCTTCCTCAAGATTGACTTTGATAAAGCCTACAATAGGTTGGAATGGGACTATATTTTGCAATCGCTCCAAGATCTTGGATGTTGTTAGAAATTCACCAAGATGATAGCGACCCTTCTCGGAAACGCATCGACCGAAATTAACATTAATGTCAAACTTTCGAAGGTGATCAAACTTAGAAGATCTATCAGACAAGGGTGCCCACTAGCTCCCCTTCTCTTTGTCATTGCCACGGAAGGGCTTAACAAGCTGGTGGAGCATCAGTTGGAAGCTGGTAATATCAAAGGCCTCCATTTTCCTCATGACCACAGTCAGATCACCATGAGACTTTTTGTTGATGATATGAACGCGTTTATTCATAATGATAGCACTAGGCTGGAAACGTTTTGGAGGTATCTGGATACATTTTGTGAAGCCTCTGGATCCACAATCAACCACTCTAAGACCGCCTTTAGAGTTATTTTTGGGTCACAACCCGAGCTTCTCATTGATCATGGCTATCAAATCATTCCATAGGGCCAAATTTTTTGACTTCTTAGGATTCCCTTGGGGTTTGGCGTCTCTATGGAACAACGGTGGAACTGGGTGCTTGGATTCAAATGGTACAATGGGAATAGCCTATCAAAAATCCCAAACATCAAAGAAACGATTGACTATCAATTAACCTCAACAAGAAGTGGTGCCTGTCATGGACGCGGCTTCGATGGGACATGAAGTTCATGGCTATCTGGCCCCCCCTCATAGAATCAAAAAGTCTGTCCTCTTATGGCAAATCCTTCATCATGGAATCCGGACCAACCTTAAGGCTAGCAAATTTTTTGGGATTCCTCCCTGGTGCAAATGATGTTATCGGCTATCGAAGATGTTTCACATCTTCTTTACATGCCAACTCCTACAGACTCTGGTAGACAGTTGGAGAGAAAATGAGACTTTAGAAATATGGAAAATATGGCGGGAAAGATGTGCTTTCAACTTCGGTGACTCCCCCAAAGAGTGGTCAATTGAGAAATCGCTTTTCCTCCTTGGCAAAAGGATTATAAACTGTAAGAAATCCCCTCCCCCTTCAGGCATCATCAAGTACTCCTTTTGATCAATAACAAGCTTAAACCCAAGTGGGCCCCACATGAGGGTGATGAGAGGGTGATTAACCTTCTTTGTAATGCCATCTAAGCTCTATAAAAGCTTTTCCTGCTTTGTGGGATTTGGGGCATCCCGTGGGCACTAGTCCCCTTCTCTTGTACCTTTCTTTATTTAATTCAAGTCTAGGAGAGTAGGTTAATGTCAAAGTTCCATTATATTAAAAGAAAAAAGAGATTGTCCATGCTCACCTTCAAAAATGGTGCCCCCTAGATCATTCTATGTCTAAAGGGTGAGTTTTATTACATACTTGTGTTGCATTCTCAACATCAAATCCACCTAAATGTTGGGGTTAGAAGCTTGCATATCTTGAGAGCTAGATGAAGCATAGTGTTGGTTTTTGGTCTCTAAATTTCTTGAGATCTCGTAAGTGATTCTAATAGACCATATAACACTCTCTATAGTCGAGAAACAATTTAATATAAACCTACCCATTGCTATGAGCTTTCATGGTCAAAGAATCATGCATATACACATAATAGATAAACCACAAAGTATGCAATTTGATTATCTCTTTCACATTTTTCCTCTCTCAAAATGACTTAAGAGGCATAAAAAAATACCTTGAATTGTAGAATTCGTGAAATTCAAACCCTAACTTAGCCCTTTATTTATACACTATGTTGAATCAACCTATAAAGATGTTCTCTTGCGTGTGGATGTCCCCCCTCCCTCTTGCCTCTAGGCATGAGGCCGTTGTTTAACCTTCTGCCCCCCATCTTGGGTGGTGGGATGCACTCTGTAAAAACAAAGAATGGATTGAGATGGTCCCTTATGGGGATCGTTGAAAACTTATTACATACAACTCGCAACAACGGATATCTTGGCTCTTGAAATGATGAAGAACGCAACGAAATGCGATACGTAGTGTGAATTGTAGAATTCCGTGAATCATCGAGTTTTTGAATGCAACTTGCACCCGTGGCTCATCCAAGGGCATGTTTGTCTGAGCATCCACACGACCCCTACACCCACCCCCCTTACTCCCACATGTGGATTGGGTGGTGGAAGCGGGAATTGGACATCTGAGCATACCTTGAAGGTCATTGTCTCGTCGTTGGGAGAGGCTATGTGCCATTTGAGCATGGTGCGATGGTCGGCTAAAATGGATCGACGACATCGTGCGTCGGTCTCACTATAAGGGTGGTTTGGCTCTCTAGGAGGCATGACCTCGTGGAGGCTTGCTTCTACGGTTGCGATCGTCATGATTCCTTTGTGTCGAGATTGGACGAGTGAAGCTAATGTACGGACCTCAGATCAGGAAAGGCTACCCACTGAGTTTAAGCCTATCACTAAGCGGAGGAAAAGAAATTAACAAGGATTTCCCTAGTAGCGGCGAGCGAATCGGAAAGAGCCCAGCTTCAAAATCTCACGGTTACACCGTGCAAATTGTAGTTTGGAGAGGTGTCCTCTGCGACGGACCGAGCCCAAGTCCCCTAGAAAGGGACGCCAAAGAGGGTGAGAGCCTTGTCGAGCTTGGACCCTATCGCTCCACAGGGCGCCCTCGACGAGTCGGGCTGTTTGGGAATGCAACTTTAAGTGGGTGGTAGATTCCATCCAAGGCTTAATACGGGCAAGAGATCGATAGCAAACAAGTACCGCGAGGGAAAGATGAAAAGGACTTTGAAAAGAGAGATAAAAAGTGCTTGAAATTTCTAGGAGGGAAGCGAATGGCAGCGCAGGTGTGCTTTGGTCATTTATGGAACGATGTTCATCGGTCCGCCACTCGACACGAGGCACTCGTCAGCGTGGGCTGGCATGGCATCACAAAAGCAACCATTCGTTGGCTACTAATGTCGTCCTGCCGGTCGAGGAATGAAGCACACACGACTTGTGGAGGGCTTTATGCACTTGTGTGCTCAAGATGTTGGCGCTCTGGGCTTTCCATTCGACTAGTCTTGAAACACAGACCAAGGAGTCTAACATGTATGCGAGTTGGTGGGTGGCAAACCCACGAAGCTGCAACTAACCTGACAAGTGGGATCCCCCTTGCGGGGTGCACCATCGATCGACCATGATCTTCTATGAAAGGTTTGAGTGTGAGCGTACGTGTTGGGACCCGAAAGATGGTAAACTATGCTTGAGTAGGGCGAAGCTAGAGGAAACTCTAGTGGAGGCTCGTAGCAGTACTGACGTGCAAATCGTTCGCCAGACTTGCGTATAGGGGCAAAAGACTAATCGAGCCATCTAGTAGCTGGTTCCCTCCAAAGTTTCTCTCAGGATAGTTGGAGCTCTTCGTAGTTTTATCAAGTAAAGTGAATGATTAGAGGCATGGGGGTGAAAAACCCTTGACCTATTCTCAAATTTTAAATAGGTAAGTGGCCGGGGTTGCTCGGTTGAACCCAGGTGCAGAATGGGAACTCCAAGTAGGCCATTTTTGGTAAGCACAATTGGTGATGCGGGATGAACCAAAAGCTGGGTTATGGTGCCAAACTACGCACTAACCTAGATCCCACAAAGGGTGTTGATTGATTAAGACAGCAGGATGGTGGTCATGGAAGCCGAAATCCGCTAAGGAGTGTGTAAAAACTCATCTGCCGAATCATCTAGCCCTGAAAATGGATGGCGCTGAAGTGCACAACCTATACCCGACCATCTGGGTGAGTGTGAGGCCCTAATGAGTAGGAGGGTGTGAGCGTCATGGTGTAGCTTTGGGCGTGAGCCCAACTGAATTGGCCCCTAGTGCAGATCTTGGTGGTAGTAGCAAATATTCAAATGAGAACTTTGAAGAACGAAGTGGAGAAAGGTTCCATGTGAACAACAATTGGACATGGGTTAGTCGATCCTAAGAGATCCGCCAATCCTGTGTCAAGGTGTTAAAAATAAAGAAGTAAGCTCGTATATATTTTTGCAAAAAAGATTTTTTTCAAGTAGAAGGAAAATACAAAATGAAAAATAGAAGCATTTACTTCAGCAAGTAGTGGAGGCCAAAAGAGAATCATTCAAAAGAGAATCAAATCCAAAAACTGAATTGTAAGAGGAGTGGCTGTCCAAAGTAGTGGAGAAATGATGGAGAAGAGCTCTCAAACTCATCATGAGAGTTTTTGGTCACTTGGCTATAAAAGAGGCAAGGGAGGACACTCAAGTATATAAGAATAAGGTGTGGAAGTCCCCTTGTAGCTAGTTCATTTGGTTTGAGTAATTTCGTTCAGTTCACTCTCATAGAGTATGTCCAGCCGCACATCCATTTCTGGGTAGTCTACTTGTGCGAGTCATATCTCTCAATATATGTATCCAATTTTTGTGTTTAAACATTCGTTTGAAAGCTTATCTTGAGTAATTCTTCTATCTAAAATAGTTTTATGAAATTCGTTATGCTCTGTGAGTTATTCAGTTTTTAGTGAAGTCTAGTTTTCAGCCTAACTGAGTGGATAGGTAGCCTGTTTTGTATCAATGAGTTTCCAACCCAAATCTACTCCAAATTGAGTTTTTAATAGCTCATTTTAAAGCTATAGGTGTCTAGTTTTAGTGATGAAAGTTTCAAGTTCATTGAATTTTTTAGTTAGTACCAGATTTCATTTGAGGGTTCAGCTGTTGGCAAGAGTCTTGATCTTGAGAAGGTCTTCTACACTTTCCGCTGCGATTAGGAGAGGAATTCTCCAACAATTTGTATCAGATCATTGGATTTTGAAGAGGCAAAGGATTGGAGCTGATGTAAAGCAAATGAGAGCTACAAATCAAGGGGGAGCTTCGTGAAGTCAAGAAAGAGCACCACAACATACTTGAGGTAAACTTCAATCTTGGAAGTTTTCAATGGCTGATTTAGGACCTTAAAGGTAAAGTTTTATGAAGTCTAGTTAGTGGAGACGATCCACAACTGGTGGAACTTGAAGATCCCAACATTACTCCAACACGAAGGAGACAATTTGCTGATTGGGAAGAGAGAAATCGAAGGGTGATGTTCCTCATCTCACAAGTTATTTCTAACACTATGATTGGTCATGTGCAAAGCCTAGAAACAGCCAAGGAAGTTTGGGAAGCATTGGAGAAGGTGTATGCTACCTCAACAAGGTCTCGGAGGATGCAACTCAAGAATGAGCTCAACAACATGAAGAAAAGCTCAAACCAAAGCATTAGTGAGTATACATTGAGGATCAAGGAGCTTCGAGATTAGCTAGCACCAGATGGATGCAAGATAAAAGAGAAAGACATCGTCCAAACAGCCCTCAATGGCTTGAGGAGTGAAGAAAAGTGGAAGCCCCTCATCACAAACATTCTTTATAGAGATCCTCTACCAACATTCGACTAGATTATACCCAATCTTGTGGCTGAAGAGGTAGCTCAACAAGGAGAAGGAAACAAAGGTAACAATAGCCATAGTCAAATGTTATATGGAGGACGAGGTAGAGGAAGGAACTCAAGAGGAGGCTCAAGAGAAAGAGGAAGAAGTTACAACAACACAAATTTCAGCCAACACAACTCGGAGGACAATGACAACTCAAATGACAACACACATGGAAGAGGTCAAGGAAGAAATAGAGGAAGAGGTCGAGGTTCATACAATTGTCATAAAGGTATAACATGTTATCATTGTGGTAAACTAGGACATTATGCAAATGGTTGCTGGCAAAAGAAGGGAAGGCTGGATAGAGGCAACCAAAGGAGCCAAAATAACTATGCGAGTACATCAAGTGAAGGAGACAATCAAACCATGCTTGCCATGAAGCATGACTACAACAACTCGAGAAGTGATGATAAAAAATGGTTCATAGATTCAAGTTGCAGCAACCATATGACATGCCAAGGAGATTTCTTCACAAAGCTACAAGCTCCAAGTGGAAAAGGATGTGTGGAGACCGGCGATGAAACTCAACATGCAATTGAGCATGTTGGAGATATCAAGCTTGGAGATAGAAAGGTACTGGCTGATGTTCTTTATGTTCCTACTATTGCAAAGAATTTGATTTTAGTAGCACAAATGGTAGAGAAAGGATATCATGTTATCTTCAATGAAAAAGGCTGCTTTATAAAGAATCCAAAAGAAGGATTCAAGCTCATTGCTCAAGGAAGGAAAGAAGGTAGGATGTTCACCTTGGACATTCAACAACCACATGGAAAGGTGATGTATATTCAGTTTAGAAACAAGAGGATTGCTGAAATTGATTTATGGCACAAAAGGTTTGGACACATCAACATTCCCAAGCTCAAGGACATGAGCAACCATGAAGTGGTAAGAGGTCTTCCAAGATTCAATGATGCTCGACTACATGAGTTTTGTGAAGCATGCCAACTAGGAAAGCAAACTCGACAACCATTCAAGAATAGCAACTATGTGGCAAGGAATGTCCTCGACTTGATACACACGGATGTATGGGGACCATCACAACAACCATCAGTGGCTGGTAATAGATATTTTGTCACTTTTATCGATGATCATTCAAGAAAAGTATGGATGTTTTGCATAAAACAAAAATCAAATGTGTTCTCCATGTTCAAGAGATTTAAAGCACAAATAGAAAAGGAAACAGGATGCTACATTAAGACCTTGAGGTCCGATGGAGGAGGAGAATATTTCTCCAAAGAATTTTTAGATTTTCTTTATGAAAATGGCATCAAGAGATAATTTACATGTAGGTACACACCTCAACAAAATGGAATAGCTGAAAAGAAAAATGGACATATCACAAAAGTTGCAAGATGCATGCCCAACGAGATGAAGATGCCACTAAACTATTGGGATGAAGCAACTAGTATAGCCCTTTATTTGATGAACAAGTGCACAATAGCTGGAGTACATAATCTAACTCCCGAGCAGGTTTATTTTGGTAAGAAACCTGACCTTACACATCTCAAAGTTTTTGGATGTGTGTGTTATGTTCACATCCCTCAAGAACTAAGGACAAAGATGGAGGCAAAGTCCGAAAAATGTATTTTTATTGGATATTCATCAGAGCAAAAGGGATATAGGTGCTACAATCCGGTGACAAAGGAGATACGAGTCTCACAAGATGTGGTATTTGATGAGCTAAGACCATGGTTTGGAGACAAAGGAAAAGAGAAGATTCTTGAAGAGGATTGCAAAGATGATGGAGGTGTTGTCCAAGAAGAATTTCAGCAAATAAGCACTCAAATGTCAGGTCCAGAAGCTTCTACATCACTTGGAGAAAGCTCAACATGGAAGGGGAGGCTAAGGAGTCATTCCTCATCACCAACATCAGCTTATGAAAGATCTAAAGCTAAAAGTGCTGCCCAGAATAGTGATTCAAATGCAAGTGAAGAAGATTATGAAGAGGTGATCACACCAAAGGTAAAGTTGAACCGGTTGAAGAAGCAATGTTCGAAAGGAAATGAAAGGAGGTCTTCAAGAGCAAGGTATCCAATTGAAAGGCTAAGCTATGATAGTTTTATTGCAAAGCATTTTGCATATATGACACAGGTGGTCAAAGACAAAGAACCAGATGCATATGAAGATGCATGTACACAAAAAGAATGGCAAGAAGCTATGCAAGAAGAGATGAAAGCTCTTAAGGACAATCACACATGGGAGCTAGTTCCAAAGGCTGAAGGTATGAAGATTGTTCCAAATAAATGGGTGTTTAAAATAAAGAGAAATGCTGATGGCTCTCTAGCTAGGCATAAAGCTAGACTAGTAGCAAAAGGATTCAAGCAAACTCATGGCATCGACTATGAAGAGACTTTCAACCCAGTTGCAAAGATGGGAACAATTAGAACCTTGATTGGAGTGAGTGCAGCAAGGAGATGGCCATTGTACCAACTTGACATAAAAAATACTTTTCTCAATGGTGAACTTCAAGAAGAGGTATACATGAGTCAACCGATTGGATTTGAAGACAAAAAGCATCCAAATTTTGTTTTTAGATGGAAGAAAGCTTTGTATGGGCTGAAGCAAGCACCACATGCTTGGAATCAAAGATTGGTCGAGTACCTCACAAGGTGTGGTTATAGTCCAAGTAGTGCAGATCCCTCTCTCTACATGAAGAAAGAAGAAGGCAAGCAGGTATATATTTGCATATATATTGATGATCTCATCATAACAGGAAGTAATGTTATAGGAATACAAGAGATCAAAAGGAAACTCAATAAGGAGCTGAAAATTTCAAATCTTGGTGAGTTGAAATACTTTTTAGGCATTCATATAGTCTACGGGAAAGATGGAATTAACTTGATGCAAAGAAAGTACCTGTTAGATGTTCTTTTCAGATTTGGAATGAGTGAATGCAAACCACTCACTTAACCTATGGACACAAATGTGAAGCTATGCTCAAATGATGGAGAGAAGTTACATGATGTAACTACATACAGGACTATTATAGGTTCATTGATCTATGCTACGATCACAAGAACAGATTTGTGTTATATTGTTGGAGTTCTTTCTCAATTTATGCAAGCTCCAACAAGTGAGTATTTAAATTCAGCCAAACGAGTGCTAAGATATGTGAAGCACACAGTCAATCATGCCTTGTTTTATAGATATGATGAAGAATTGCAGGTAAAGGGCTTTAGTGATGCTGATTGGGCTGGTTCGAAGGAAGATAGAAGATCCACTTTAGGTTATGTGTTCATGATAGGTAGCAAACCTATCACATGGAGCTCGAAGAAGCAACCTACTATTGCACTATCATCGACAAAAGTTGAATATAGAGGTTTAGCCTTTGCAACTTGTGAAGCTATGTGGATTAAGAAGCTCTTGGCTGATCTTGATGTGTAGGTGGAGACCATTCCAATTTATGGTGACAACATGTCAAGCACTCACTTGACAAACAATCCAATGTTTCATGCACGAAGCAAGCACATAGAAGTGCATTATCATTATGTTCGAGAAAAAGTTTTGAGCAAGGATGTGGATATAGACTTCATTGGAACTAATGACTAGGTTGCAAAAATGTTTACAAAGTCATTAGATGCTTCTAAGCTAAAGAGATTCAAGGATGACATCAACTTGCAGGATATGGCTGAAGGTGCAAGCTCACATGTCAGCTTGAGGGGGAGTGTTAAAAATAAAGAAGTAAGCTCGTATATATTTTTGCAAAAAAGATTTTTTTCAAGTAGAAGGAAAATACAAAATGAAAAATAGAAGCATTCACTTCAGCAAGTAGTGGAGGCCAAAAGAGAATCATTCAAAAGAGAATCAAATCCAAAAACTGAACTGTAGGAGGAGTGGATGTCCAAAGTAGTGGAGAAATGATGGAGAAGAGCTCTCAAACTCATCATGAGAGTTTTTGGTCACTTGGCTATAAAAGAGGCAAGTGAGGACACTGAAGTATAGAGGAATAAGGCGTGGAAGTCCCTTTGTAGCTAGTTCATTTGGTTTGAGTAATTTCGTTCAGTTCACTCTCATAGAGTATGTCCAGTCGCACACCCATTTCTGGGTAGTCTACTTGTGAGAGTCATATCTCTCAATATATGTATCCAATTTTAGTGTTTAAACAATTGTTGGAAAGATTATCTTGATTAATTCCTCTATCTAAAATTTTTTTATGAAATTCTATATGCCCTATGAGTTATTCAGTTTTTAGTGAAGTCTAGTTTTCAGCCTAACTAAGTGGACAGGTAGCCTATTTTGTATCAATGAGTTGCCAACCCAAATCTACCCCAAATTGAGTGTTTGATAGATTATTTTAAAGCTATAGATGTCTAGTTTGAGTGACCAAAGGTTCAAGTTCATTGCATTTTTCACTTAGTACTAGTTTTCATTTGAAGGTTCAGCTATTGGCAAGAGTCTTGATCCTGAGAAAGTCTTCTACACTTTCCGCTACGATTAGGAGAGGAATTCTCCAACAAAGGGCACAATGTGCACCGTTCATCAAAAGGGAATCGGGTTAATATTCCTGAACTGGGACATGGCGGTGGACGACAATGTGACCGAATCCGGAGATGTCGATGGGGGGCCCAGGAAGAGTTTTGTTTTCTTTTCAACAGCCCGCCCACCCTAAAATTGGATCACCCGAAGATAGGGACCAGCAGTTGGTAAAGCACCATATGTCTTGCGGTGTCTGATGCCCCCCCGATGGCCCATGCAAATCTGGAGGAGCGAATGCCGATCACGCCCGATTGTACTCATAACTGCATCAAGTCTCCAAGGTGAACAACCTCTAGTCGATAGAACAATGTAGGTAAGGGAAGTCGGCAAAATGGATCTGTAACTTATAAAAGGATTGGCTCTGAGGGCTGGGTCTAGGGGTCTATGGTTTGACACCGGAGGCCAGGGTCTACCCAAGTTGCCCCAGCGACGAGGGCGGGCCTTAGCGTGCCCACCAGCCGACGGCCATAGAACGTCGTCTTTCGGGGCGACCCTGCCTAGGCGGTGAACAACTGTTTCAGAACTGGTACAGACAAGGGGAATCTGACTGTTTAATTAAAACAAAGCATTGCGATGGTCTCCACAAATGTTGATGCAATGTGATTTCTGCCCAATGCTCTGAATGTCAACGTGAAGAAATTCAACCAAGCACAGGTAAACTACAGAAGTAACTATAACTCTCTTAAGGTAGCCAAATGCCTTATCATCTAATTAGTGATGCACATGAATGGATTAATGAGATTCCCAGTATCCCTATCTACTATCTAGCAAAACCATAGCCAAGGGAACGGGCTTGGAAAAATCAGCGGGGAAAGAAGACCCTATTGAGCTTGACTCTAGTCCGACTTTGTGAAATGACTTGAGAGGTATAGAATAACTGGGAGCCTTGGGTGCAAGTGAAATTCTGCTACTTTTAACGTTATTTTACTTACTTTGTGAGGTGGAGGCAGGGCTTTGCCCCTGCTTCTAAACCCACCAATAGGGAACGTGAGCTGGGTTTAGACCATCGTGAGACAGATTAGTTTTACCCTACTGATGAGCCATGCCACAATAGTAATTCAACTTAGTATGAGAGGAACCGTTGATTCACATAATTGGTCATTGCACTTGGTTGAAAAGCCAGTGGCACGAAGCTACCATGTGTAGGATTATGACTGAACGCCTCTAAGTTAGACTCCATGCTAGAACCAATGCTCTCTACCTCCCTGATTGTTACCCGACTAATAGTAGGGGCACCTGTGCATCCCCGAGAGCATGCATCGAGAGCCTCCCTTGAGGTGGTGGAAGTAGCCACCTTAGGGGCTCTGAATTGCTATTCCAAACCATTGGGGAGATGAATCCTTTGTAGACGACTTAAATATGTGGTCGGGTATTGTAAGTGGCAGAGTAGCCTTGCTGCTACGATCCACTTCGATTCAGCCCGCCGCCACACTGATTTCTCCCCTCTTCATTGTGTTTTGTAGGGTTTTCTATTGATGTCAATGATACCTTGCATATGTTGCATTTGCTCGAGAAATGAAGTATTCACCCCGTCGCCGCACTGACTTGTCCCCTCTTTATTGTGATTCATGGGGTTTTTGATTGATGTCAATCATACCTTGTGTATGTTGCAATGATATGTTGTGTATGTTGTATTCGGTGAAAAAGAAAAGTGTATAATGTGTCATTGTCCCGAGACTCTTTCCACTTTCACATGGATTGATGTATTTGTCTCTTTGTATCAGGAGAGCAAATGCGAGTCTATGGGCGTGGTGCGGTCATACCAGCACTTATACACCGGATCCCATCAGAACTCCGCAGTTAAGCGTGCTTGGGCCAGAATAGTACTGGGATGGGTGACCTCTGAGGAACTCTTGGTGGTGCACCCTTTTTTTATTTGCAAGGACTAAGGTCTAAATGCTTTTTACATGGCGTCTTTTTGTTGTGATTTCTAAGCTTTGAATATGATATTCATGTAATTGAGCATGATTGGTCTTTTGCTTTTTGATCCGGATGCATGGGGTTTTGTTGCATTAAGAAGTGGGGTTTTCATTGGATATAGCATGTCCCTCCCCTCCCTCCCCCCCCTTCCTCCCTTTCCACCCCCCACCCCACGCCTTTCCACTCCCTCCTCCCCCTCCCCCCCTCCTTGCCTCCCCCCCTCTCTCTCGCTCCCTCCCTGCCCCCTCCCCCCACCTGAGACGTTCAAAACCATGAAATGCATAAGCCAACAAGAGGGACACCAACAAGATTGGTAGAACACATTTATATTCGAATAGAAACTCGTGTTTATAAGAAGGAAATGAGAGCTTGGTATGAGGATTACTAGTACCCCTCATAGTTGCGCACAATTTGGCACCATAGGGCATATCCCCCAAGCACTAAAAAGGTCTGGATAGAAATATAGGCTGTGACATCCTCCCCCGGCTTGAAGAGCTTGGTGTCCTCAACAATTGGGTTCGGGTCTTACAAAAAAGTTTGTGTGTTTAGAAAATTTGGGAACATTACATGGGGCTTATAGCCAAAGTGGCTTAAGTGTGGTGGTAACGAATGGTCGGGCCCAAAAGTGTTAGCCAAAAGCCAATCCGCATCTACTAAGGGGGAGCCTTTGAATTTGATGAGAAATTGGCGGCCTTCGCAGGTGTTTTGGTCCCATAAGATAGCTTTTGGCTCGATCTCCGTCGTGCAAGACGCGGATCTCGCATCCATACTTGGAGTTGGGTTTGAACCGTTTGAGGAAGCTGACGTGAAAAGCATTGTGAAACACAATGTCGGGAAGCTCCAACCTGTAAGTGACTTCGTTGATCCGATTCTCCAACTTGTATGGTCCATAGTAGCAATGGTTGAACTTGTGCGTGATATTCTTGGGCAGGGTGATATTACATGCATTGACCAGGACTAGGTCGCCAACTTGAAACTCTTCGTTGGGATTGCATTTCTTGTTTGCATATCGAGCCATGTGTTCCTTGCTTCTTTGCAAACTGGACTTGGCCTCTTATAGCTTGGTTTTCCAATGATCCAAAAAGGCACCACAATCGGGTCAATCATTGCCAGTGTGGAGTCTTGCACGAGAGCCAAGGGCGTGATTACCTCCTTGCCGATCGCCAATTCGAATGGAATCATCTTCGTACTTGAGTGGACTTAGGCATTGTAGTGAAACTCCAAAATTTCTAAGTGCTTCGCCCAATCCTTTTGATCGGTTCTGACATAATTCCAGATATAATCTTCAATCGTCTAGTTGACCCATTATGTTTGCTCGTTTGTTTGTGGGTGGTGTACTGAGGAGGACCTAAGTTGCATCCCCAAGATGCAAAAACGTTTTGTCCACAGCCGGCTTAGGAAGCATCCGTCTCAGAGCGACACAAAGGCCAAAGGCAATCCCTGGTACTTCACAATGTGAGTAAAGAAGAGATGAGCCACGGCCTTGACATTTAGCTGAGGTTTGGCCTCAATAAAATGTGCCTCTTTGGTGAAGTAGTCT
Source organism: Ceratopteris richardii (assembly GCA_020310875.1). NCBI lineage: Eukaryota > Viridiplantae > Streptophyta > Polypodiopsida > Polypodiales > Pteridaceae > Ceratopteris > Ceratopteris richardii. The sequence goes on from CM035411.1 coordinate 206,211,629, forward strand.
ACCACAACAAAGATGGTGTTCAACCCCAATGATGGTGGGAGTTTGGTTATGAAGTCCATGCTAATCATGTCCCACGGCTGGTTTGGAATCGGGAGTGGTTGCATAAGGCCGGCGGGCTTCATCGGATCTTGATGGACTAATTGACACGTCGGGCACGTTTCTACATACTCTTGTACTTGTCCTTTCATTTGGGGCCAACAGAATTCTTTGTGGAGCGTCTCGTAGCTCCTATTTTGACCACCATGTCCGGCCTCTTTGCAATCATGTGCTTCCCACATCAGCTCTTTGCATAGCTTTAAGTCATTCGACACATAGACTTTCCCTTTGCGATAGAGAATGCCCTCTTGTACTGTGTAGCGTCTAGGTGCTTGGGCACTCTAAACCTCTTGAAGTATGTCTTGGACTTGAGCATCCTGTGCCTGTGCACGTTGAATTCTGCCTCTCAAATCCGATGAAACGGTGGACATTGCTTGCAGCTCAGGTCGTCGACTGAGTGCGTTCGGCATAACGTTCTGCTTGCCCGAATTGTGGATGATTTCGATGTCGAACTCAGCAAGAAAATCCTGTTACCTTGCTTACTTTGGGCTTAACTTGGGTTGAGAGGTGAAATACTTCAAAGAGATATTGTCGATGAGGACCTTTGTATGCTTGTCCAAAACATAGTGCCTCCATTCGCGTAGAAAATAGATGACGACCAACATTTCCTACTCATGTGTGCTCCATCTGAGCTCGGGGCCGGTGATTTTATGAGACTCATAAGCAATGGGTCCTCCATCTTGTAAGAGTACACCTCCGATGGCCGAACCCGATGCGTCGATATGAACCTCGAATAGTTTGTCAAACTCTGGGAGCTTGAGGACCGAGCTATTGCACATGGCGACTTTCAATGCTTCAAAAGCATCTTCTTCATTGTTTCCCCATTTGAACGGCTCTTTTTCTTTGATCAAATCCAAGAGTGGTACCGCGATCTTGCTGAAGCCTTGGATGAAACGACTGTGAAATTGGCAAAAGCCGAGGAATTCTCGCACCTCTTTGACGGTCTTAGGGGGTGCCCATTTGAGCATGGGTTCGACTTTCAAGGGGTTGACATGGAGGCCAAGTTAAAAAACGATGAACCCCAAGAATTCCACCTTCTTCATGCAAAATTTGCACTTGCTTGGCTTGGCAAAGAGCCGGCGTTGTCGTAATCGTAATAAGACTTCCTGAACGTGCTCATAGTGCTCCTCCAATGTGCAACTATAGATAAGTAGATAATTGATGTAAATGATGAGGAAGAGATCAAGCATGTCCCGAAAGCCATCCTTCATCTCCCGACAAAAAGTGGCAGGTGCGCCTATAAGTCCGAATGGCATGACGAGCCACTCATAGCTGCCGTAGCGTGTGTGGAAGTCCATCTTCTCGATGTGTTTTTGTGCTACCCGGAGCGGAGGTCTATGCGTGTGAAGTACCGTGCCTTGTCGAGGCAATCTAGAAGTTCCTCCATCATCTGGATGGGATATTTGCTCTTGACTATGACTTTGTTAAGTGCATGGTAGTCAATGCATAAGCACAGGGAGCCGTCTTTCTTCTTCACAAATAGGACAAGGGCTCCGTAAGGTGAGCTTCTTGGTCTAATGTACCTTTGGTTCTCGAGTTTGTGTAGCTGTCGTTTGAGCTCTTGAAGATCCGTCTCGTTCATTCAATAAGAGGCACGTGAAGGGGTCGGTTGATCCGGGAGTGTGTCAATCCAATGTTGGACATTACGTAAGGGGGAAAGGCCCGGTTGAAGTGGGTTGATGAGAACATCTCAAAATTCTTCCATAAGCATCTGGAAACTCAGGTGCCCAATCTTCAAGACATGGATCGGCCGTGGTCCCGTCTCCTCTGCGACCTGCCTAAGAATGCATAAATTTGCAATCCCGCCTTGATAAACTGCCCGTCGAAATTATTTATGCAATAACGGTGATGGTGTGCGTGTTGAGGTTGACACTCGAGCTTGTAATTTCTCTTGACCTTTGTGTTTCTAACTGATTCCCTTGGTTCCCTGTCAAATGGCTCGTCTGCATGAGAGGCTCGAACTCGGTTGCAGTCGACGATGATGTCTTGCCCATTCTGATCTAAAAGTACTTTCTCTACCCCTTTGCCAAAAAGGAGATCATGTGTTTATCCATAAACTCGAGGCCTAGAATGACTTCAAACATTTCCATCGGTATAATTAGGAAGTTGAGGTGCCTGAACCACTGGCCTAACATGACCGGGACTCCATTGGCATACCGTACATGACTGGCCTCTCCTTGAGCAAAGACGACAGACGTGCAAAGATGTTTACTGAGCTTTAGTCCAAGGCATTGAGCGCATTGCGGGGTCATGAAGTTGTTGGTGGCACCTGTGACTAGCATTACCGGCATTAGTTCACCTCTGACCTCTCCCATAATGAACACTTGGAGTATGATGGGTAACTCTACTGAATGGCATTGAGCCTTCCCTTTGGATGTGGACGGCCCACAGGGTGAGGAGTCCTCTGATTCAGTGCTATGAATCTCGGTGATCTTCGGTTCGAACGTGGATGCCTCTTCAATTTTCGTTGCTTTCACTATAGTGTCGGGGCATTTCCTCCAACACTTTTCAGTGGGGTGGCTGCCTTGGCAATGTTTGTGCACCGGGTGCGGGTCTCGTCGGAGTTGGTTGCTTTGGTTGGGTGAACCTGAATGATTCTCGGCTGGGGCCGGGAGAGCTTTGAATCCTTGGTTTCGTTGGTTGTCGGTAGATCTTCGGTAGGTTGACGTTTGCTCTTTGGTGGTGGTTGAGTCTTTGCGGTTAGTTTAGCCTCCGTCGGCTGAATGTGTGAGCCAGGTGGAGTATGCGTCGTTGAGTCGTTCTACTATGCATACTGCGTCCTCCCAAGTTTGGGGGTCTTGCTTCTCCACTTCTTTTCGGTAGTACGGGGAGCACCCATAAAGGAAGTCGTGTATGCAATCAATTTCAGTCATGTCGTTGATCCGGAGCATGAGCTGATGGTGTTGTGATACGTATGGCCCGATGAACTTGTCTTGACGGACGTTGCACCATTTGTCTCGTGCTTGGAATGCTTCACTGTGAGGCACAAAGTATTCGATGATGGCCGCCTTGAATTGATCCCATGATGTCCAGGCTTGCTTCTTATGCTCCACCATGTACCAAGCCGAGGCCTCGTCTTGTAGGAACTGGCCGGAAATGCATGCCAATGGTTCCGGCCAACCCAGAGCATCTGAAGGTAGTTTTTCATGCCTTCGATCCATCAATTGACGACAATGGAGCTTCGACCACCTCGATACTTTTTGGGGGGCATTCAGTTCGAAGAAGCCAAAGGAATCGGGGTCATTGAGGTCCATCGGTTGAAGTTGAGTGATCGGGGTTGGGTTTAAAGGGGTTGGTGGCCATTGGGATGTTTGGGTGGGAGTGGGTTGGGGTATCAGTTGGGTGCTTGACTCAGCTTGTGGTTGGGGTTGAGACTGTTCTTTGGCTAAGAGGTGGGTTTCTACTAAGGTGGTTAGCCTACAAAGGTGTTGAAGCTCAAAGTCAAGGACAAAGCATGGAAGCACATCAAAAGGTGGACACACAAGGAAAGAGAGCAAGTAGGGAGCTCCAAGAAGTGTATGTCAAATTTTCAGAAGAATCCCCTACAAAAATAGTGATTTCCATCACTAAAAACCATTGTAAATACCATTATCTATTTTTAGTAACTCCATTTTGTTCAAGCCGAGGAGTCCTTGAGCTTGAGGAGTATTAGAAGTACCATCGTACCAATTCTCATAATTTTTAGACTTCGTTTGAGCCCTCAAATAAGCCGTGGAACCTAATTTTTAACTAGACCGGACACTAGGTCTGGACAGGGCCAAAACTAGTCAAAAAACTATAAAAAGAGCTAGAGAGCTCATTTTTGAGGTTAGCTTGTTAGAGAATAGAACTTTTGTAAGAGAACTCTTTTGCAATCTAAGTTCTCCATTGTTCCTCTCTTTGATCTTACTTTGTGCGCGTGTGTGTGTATGTGTGTGCATGTTTGTGTGCTTTCACTCACGCACTTGTGCCTTCACTTGCTCGTGGTCTTCATACCAGTCCTCACGTCTCCGCGGATTGACAAGTAAAGGAGGTGGTGCTTACGCTTGAGCTACACCAAATTTTGGCGCCGTTGCCGGGGAGAGAGCTTCGAGGACGAGCGTTGTGATGGTAAGATCGTAGATTTGCGACGTTGGAAGGTAAAAAAAACTGTCATTTCAGTTCATTTTCTGTTTTTTCCTCTTCATCTTCATCATCATCATCATCTCCACCTTCTTCCATCTTCTTCTTCATAGAAAATTCTTGTTTTTTAGTGCATTTTCACCATCTTCATACCATTTTTCATGCATTATTGTGTGGGAAGGACTTAGGAGAAGCAAGGGAGAGCAAGCGCTGTGTTTTTTTTTCATGATTTTCTACTCATACGAAGCTCGCCATAGCCGGCGCTCAGAAATTTGAATTTCCCGCCAAAAAACACGATTCTGTGATGAAAATCGCGATTCTGTGAAAATTCAAAATTTTTTTGAAAAATCACGATTTTCTGTTTTCCCGCCTAAAAGTTGATTGAAAAAATCACGATTCTGTAATTGTGCTCAAAATCGCGATTCTCACAAATCACGATTTTCAGTCAAAAAACACGAATTTGAGAAAACACGATTCCCTACTCAAAATCGCGATTCTCAAAAAATCACGATTTTCAGTAAAAAAAACACGATTTTGTGAAAAAAGACGATTCTGTGTAATCACGATTTTTTTGCTCAAAATCGCGATTTTCTAAAAACACGATTTTGTGCTCAACATCACGATTTTCATGCCAAAAACACGATTCTGAGAAAATACGATTTTCAGTGGGCTCAAAATCGCGATTCTCACAAATCACGATTTTCAGCCAAAAACACGATTTTGTGAAAAAAGGCGATTCTGTGAAATCACGAATTTTTGCTCAAAATCGCGATTTTCTAAAAACACGATTTTGTGCTCAACATCGCGATTTTCATGCCAAAAACACGATTCTGAGAAAACACGATTCTGAGTCAAAATCGCGATTTTCAAAAACACGTTTTTGTGCTCAACATCGCGATTTTCTGAGTTCTCAACATCGCGATTTTTTGAGTTCTCAACATCGCGATTTTCTGAGCCTCAACATCACGATTTTCTGAGTCTCAACATCGCGATTTTCTGAGTTCTCAACATCGCGATTTTCTGAGCCTCAACATCGCGATTTTCTGAGCCTCAACATCGCGATTTTCTGAGTTCACAATATCGCGATTTTCTGAGTCTCAACATCGCGATTTTCTGAGTCTCAACATCGCGATTTTCTGAGTCTCAATATCGCGATTTTCTGAGTCTCAACATCGCGATTTTCTGGAAGTTCAAAAAATCGCGATTTTCTCCAAAGGTCCTGTTTGCCTGTTTTGACCCCCAGGAGCCTGAATTGGCATAACTTTTTCATCCAAAGACCATTTTTTGAGCTCTATAGCTCGTTGGAAAGCTCGTTTCAAATCCTACACGACCTCAACTGTTTTTTTCAAGAATAACGCGTTGATTTTGAGATAGGATAATTTGAAGTTGACCCTCAAGTAGGACTAGGGAACCAAGGGGAATCCAAAGAATTTTGAACCATACCAAGGGGAAAATTTGGACTCTTGACTAAAGCTTATGAACCTGAGATCTGGTAGATACTTAGGCAAGGATAAACAAAGCATTAGATCTTCTGAGGCTAGTGTCAACCATACATCCAAGTCTTGGGCACAACAACTAAGTGGTCATCTTTTACTAAGTTCAGACACAAGTGATTCAGAAATGTCTTTTAGTATGGGAAAACCTGCAGGTGGCTCAGGGACTGCCCATCTACAAACACCAGAAGGTCCCTATAAGACACAGTTGGAATATATTCGGACCAACCAATTAGGTGCTCGCATCTATGAGGATGGTCTGAGGCGATCAGTGGTCCAACTCAAAAATCCAGATCAATCCTTTGGACTTGAACACCCGGTGGTCAAGTTCGAAGAGGGTTCATACATTGATAAGGAAGGAACCATGTATGTGGTCACCAACCTACCAGATAGGACGGATGAGTTTGGAAATGTCATTCCTGAGAATGAAATAGGAGACCTAGAACAAGGAAATGTAGGACAAGGACCCCAGACTCCTAGAGGTAAGTCAGTTTTGACCCGAGTGATCACTCCGGACTGGATCCCTCAAGACAACAAAAGCATAGATCTATTTTTGAATAGAGAAACAGAGGAAGCCTTTTGGAGATTCAAGCCAGATCAACCTAGCCAATTGGGCATAGTCATCATCTACGAGTTCAAGGATCCAGAGATGCCAGGCAAAGTTGTTTACCTGGATAACACATCAGAGAAAATTTTCTTGGTAACAGAACATGATAGACATGCATATACTTGGAAGAATGAATTGATTTTCCCCCCACCAAGATCCAATGTTTCCTGTGGCCTCCAAGGTGTAGGATCTTCCCACGCTCATGAAGCCCAGAGAGAAAGAACTAGAGAGAGACCTGAGGCAAGTTTTGCACACACCGTGGGCAGGAATAGATCAGGATTTGAAAATGAAAGACCTGAAAGAGAGAGATATCAAGCACATAGGCAAAAAAGAGATGAACATGATTTTCCATTGCCTAGACCCCGAGAGCACCCAAGAACCCTTAGACCCACTCAAGTGATCAAGGCAATGAAGAATTATTTTGACGGGTCAGGAGATCCTTATGATCATGTGGCCGAGTTCAAACAAGTGTTAAGAGCTGAACAGGTTGAGGATTTATTCACCCAATACGAGGCATTTGGTTTGACTCTTAAGGGCACTGCCTTGGCTTGGTTTCAACCATTGAGTAGTCGCAACTATCGCGATATAGGTCAACTGCTAGACGAATTCATTGTAGAATTTTCCAAGAGTGGTATCAGGCATAACACATCATCCTTGATCCACAGTTTCAAGCAGACACCCCAAGAAACAGTGCGACTAGCAGGTAGAAGGTTCAGACAGTACCTAGAAAGATGCCCTGCTCCCGAGTTACCCACACCAGCCAAACAAGTGGCTTTGTTCTTAGATGGCTTACTAAGCACAAAGTTAAGATCATATGTATATTTGAAAGAGCCTAGATCCATAGAAGAGTGCGTGCGGATATGCATTGACATAGAAGATAACTTGGGTGAGGAGTTAGGATTGTCCAAACTCTACAAAGATTCAGATAGTTCTACTAGTCATACTTCAAAGATCTCCACAGAAATAGAAGAGATAGCTGAGCAAGTTGCCAAGAAGCTGGGAGTCCAAAATAAACAAACACAGAGAGTCACTCCAGTGAATCGGTGTTATACTTGTGGGGGCGACCACATGGCTAATGTATGCCCAATGCAAAACCAAAACATTAGAGAAAGGAATGCTCCATATTGCACTATTGAGAGAAAATACACAAACCACACGGCTCAAGATTGTCCCTACAATAGGCAGGCTGTTAGACAGAATTATCAGCAACCTTACCCACAAGGTAGATATCAGAACCAATACCAACAGCCATATTATAGACCACAACAGCAATATCAGGGACCATATAGGCCACAACCTGTCTTGGGGAACCAACCACCAGCTCCAGCCAACGTGATTCCAGTCAAATATGCTGGGAGAGAAGAAAATCCAAATAGAGCATTGGTGCCACTAACCCCATTGATACCAGATAATGACTCTCATGCTCATTGTTCAGACTACTCCCATGAAGGTAGTCCACATGCGTATTACACAGAGTCACCTGAACATAGTGAGATTTACTCGTATCAATATGAGGCACCACCTATGGAGCAAAATTGGGAGCGAGAATACTCCAATGTCATGTACACAAATCCTAACCCTAGGCCCTAGTTGAGACAAATGAGACCACAAGCCCCTAGAGGATCTTGTTTTAGATGTCAAGGTGATCATTTCATTCGTGACTGTCCCCACCCACCATCTCCGAGTCAAGGACAGGCTATCACAATACAGGCTTTTTGTCCTGATTGCGGCAAAGACCATCTCCCCAGAGATTGTCCAAGAAACCCCTCCAGTGCACCCAAGATTACACCCATTAATGTGGTAGGCTTAGTGGCAGATTCAAGTTCAAGTAGTAGCAATGTGGCTCCTATACAAGTTGTCACTAGAGCACAAGCCTTAAAACAGGATAAACCAGTAGAACAATCAGAGTCGAGTGAATCGGGAGAGCCTAGTAAGAGGAAAACAAGAACATGGAAGGATACCAGAGAGAAGGCCAATCGCAAGTGGAATAAAAAGTTATCGAAACTAGAAGAAAGCTTAAAAGAAGCGAAAACAAAAATAGAAGACATTGTATCTCAAAGCCCCTCGCATGCCGAAACTCCATCCACTCCACCTCATCCCACCCCACCACCCATTGTAAATAGACCACAACCAGGGTCTGTTCTTGCAGATCCAACCCCAGAAGGCTTGGACATGATGTTCAAGGCCTACCAGGCTCGACTTCAAGAAGGGCCTACAGCTGCAAACCTAGACAAGAGTTACCCTAGAGCGGACTTAGAGATTGAACGGATGAAAATGTGCATGAAAATGGTAGAACAAGCTCAAGCTGTACTTGAGACTAGTCAAAAGTTCAATCAGACAAACTCTGTCAAAGGGGATTTGCATTTCCAGGGCTTACTAGAACGATTAGAACAGTTGGTAAACAAACCACAAGTTTCTTTACCTCCACAGGCTCAACCAGTTAATGAAAGAGGAAGCTCACCACCAATGGGAGCTTATGTTCCTAATTCCACGGATCCAGGAATACCTCCTTCAATTCAACAGTACTCTCAAGAATTCTTGCGGGAAATACAAGAAGAGAAATGGGGCAAGGAGAAGGGTAATTCCCCTCCTATTCCTGAGATTGATGATCTTCATGATCAATTTCCCCAAGACATTCCATCTATTTACGGGGATGAAGCAGAACAACAAGAAGACGAAAGGTTAGATTTTGAATCTAATACCTTAGAAGAACTGCCTCAATTTCCAGGCCCATGGGAATCTGAATCTCTCCAGATTAGAGCTCCCACAATACTAGTAAGAAATGACAACTCAGTGGTTCCAAGGAACACAGATGTCGTGAAGAACACTAAGGTTCAGTGTCATCTCACTGTAGAAGAGCTGCTCAAAGCAAAACCTGAGCTTTGGAATCATGTGAAGGATCAGGTTCCAAAACTTGATTCCAACATGCCAAAAGCAGGCTCCAAGCAAAGGGTACCAGAGATACCTCTAGACAAAATAGGGGACATGTGTGAGGGTGAAGAAGGTAATACTTATCTTCCAATCACCTACCAAGGTTACACAACCAAAGCAATCATAGATTCAGGTGCTGGTATTGCTATTGCGACCACCTCCTTGTGGAAGCAATGGGGCAAGCCCACATTAAGACCAACTAGAATGAAGCTTCAAATGGCTGATGGTCATTTTGAAAGACCTCTAGGATTGCTAGAAGGGATCACTCTAACCACTTGTGGTGTAGAGTTTGAGCATACATTTGCTATATGTGACTTTGAGAAAAATAATGTCTATGAGATGATCCTAGGAAGACCCTTCCTACGACAATTGCAAATAGTACAGGATTGGGGAACTAACTCCTTGTACTTACAGCACTTAGGGGTCACCACCAAGGTCAATTTGAAGGATTACACCTTCAGAGATGTACCACCCCTACAGTGGAATTCTATCCACAAAGCGAAAGAAGATTCCATCTCTGTGCATTCTGAAAGTTCACCTGATCCATCATGGCTGCATGAAGATACTCATTTGTGGATGTGCAAGGTCGCAAAGGAAGAGGAAAAACGTTTAAAGGCAAGAGAAGAAGGAACTTCGCTAGGAGATAGACCAGTTAGAGACCCAGCCTACACACCGATGATCTTTCCAGATGAGGAGTTTGAGCCTCATGGCTGGCCAGAAATCTTAGCCACCATGGACATTGCTGTCAATGAGGAACAGTGGACACCTCATTGTGATGAGGAGGGTTATGATATATCAGTGTTCATGTGTCAACCCTTGCTAGAAGAATGTGACCCTGGTGATGTCATAGAAGAAGAAGAGAATGACGATGATCTGGAGTCTATTGTGATGGATAGTTGCTTTAACTCAGAGCAGCACTATCTAGAAGATATAGGAGTGTTCACCCAGAAAGAAGAAGAACCTCTCTCAAGTATTAAAACAGTAAACTCAAAGGATGGAAGTGAGAGTAGTCAAAAGAAAAAGAAAAGAAAAGCAGTGAAACAAGAAGAGGAGGAATCATTGTTTGAAGTACCAGAAAACTTCAAGAAATATGAAGTTGACGACCGCAAAATTTTGGTACGAATGCCTAAGAGAGAGGCCATCATAGGAGAATCATATGATAATAAAGAAAAGACCAAGAAGATTGTAGTGACCATGGAAGAGAACGAAGAGAGATGCACATATATAGGAGATGACCTAAGTGCAAGAGAAGAAATGGAGCTCATAGCTCTATTAAGGGAATATAGGGATGTGTTTGCATGGCACTATAGAGACTTGAAAGGGGTAGATCCAAGAATTTGTTCTCATACTATCCCCTTGACTGCTGATGCTAAGCCCACCAAACAGAAGCCCTACACATATAATGATACCTATGCAGCCAAAATAAAAGAAGAAATTGATAGGTTGATTGAAGCTGGATTCATCTATGAGATTGAGCATACCGAATGGGTGTCCCCCATTGTTGTGGTACCCAAGAAGAACGGGAAGTTGCGAGTGTGTATTAACCTTAAAAAAGTTAATGCCGCTACGATTAGAGATAGTTATCCACTTCCAATCACAGAACACCTATTGGAGCGTGTTGCAGGCAAGGAAGTTTATAGCTTCCTTGATGGATTTTCAGGTTACAATCAAGTAGCCATTGCCCCAGAAGATCAACACAAAACAGCTTTTGCTACAGAGTGGGGAATCTTTGCATTTCGTGTGATGCCATTTAGGCTCACCAATGCACCTGCAACATTCCAAAGGCTCATGTGTCATGTCTTCAAAGAGTTCTTGCGAAAGAGCTTAGAAGTGTATGTGGATGATTTATGTGCTCATTCCCAAGAAAGAAGGTTTCACATCCCTGAGCTCAGACAAATCTTCAACAAGTGCAGAGAATATCGAGTGTGTCTGAACCCAGAAAAGTGTGTGTTTATGGTGCGTCAAGGTAAAATCTTAGGTCATATTGTTTCCAAGAATGGAATCTCAACAGATGAAGATAAGGTACGAGCCATAGCGGAGCTACCAAGGCCAAGGAATATTAAAGAGGTACAAGCCTTTATGGGCCATTGTGGATACTACCGTAGGTTTATCCACATGTACGCGATCATAGCTAGACCCCTTTATGCCTTGTTGTCTAATTTTGAGTGGAACGAAGAATGCGAGAATTCTTTCAACGAACTGAAGAAACGTTTGTGCACGGCACCAATACTCACCACTCCTGATTGGAATAAACCGTTCCATGTCCATGTGGATGCATCCAATCATGCCATAGGATGTGTGCTAGCACAACCCACAAGTGAAGGAAACTTAGATTTGCCCATAGCATATGCTAGTAGACAGCTCACTGCAGCTGAACGGAACTATACCACAACTGAGCGAGAGGGCTTAGGCATGGTATATGCTGTGAAGAAGTTTAGACACTATTTATTGGCCAACAAGTTCAAGTTTTTCACTGATCATCAAGCTTTGTTATATTTGGTCAATAAACCTTGCAATACTGGACGCTTAGTAAGATGGTTCCTCTTACTAATGGAATATGACTTTGAAGTTGTTGTCAGGAAAGGTAGAACCCACCTTCGGGCAGATCACCTTTCTCGCATCACTTCAGGAGAGTCACCACAAGGAGTGTCTGATGAATTACCCGATGCTTATCTGTTCAATTTAGAAGTTGTTCCTAAATGGGCAAATAAGTTGGTACCAGTCCTAACCTTTGGCCCTGCAAATAAGAATGTGAAAACATCACAAGAAGAAATTGTAAAATCACAAAAATATCACATATTAGCAGGAAGCATGTACAAACAAGATACTGAGGGTGTATTAGCTTGTTGTGTGGAGGATGATGAACATGGTAGTTGGTTGCAACAAGCCCATGAAGGAATGCTAGGAAATCACTATTCTAAACAACGAACATTGCAGAATCTAAAGCGTTTAGGAGTGTATTGGCCTAGCATGGACAAAGAAATACATGAGTGGATTAAGAATTGTCCAAGGTGCAGAGAGAGACCCCCAGTGGAGCATGCGACCCTTTATCAAGTGTCATTAATTCCAGATTGGAGTGCTCCATTGGTAGAGTTTATGAGATCGGGAAGATTACCCAAAGAGGCTAGTCTAGCAAGAAGACGAAGCATGGAGCAAGAGGCTCAAGGCTACGCCTTAGTAGGGGACAACCTATACCAAAGAGGCAAAGATGGTTACTTAAGACTATGCGTTCATGAATCAGACTATTTAAAGGTCTTAGAGACTGCACACAACGGTGTTGCAGGTGGACATTTTGGTCTTGACCGAGTGATCAAGACCATTCTATTCTCAGGACTTTGGTGGCCCACTCTTCATATGGACGCACATACCTATGTGAAGAAATGTGACACATGCCAACGTGCACAATATCCAGTGAGAAAAGACGAGATGCCCTTGAGGCCAATGATGGGAGGACGTGCATTTTCGAAGTGGGGCATAGACTTCATAGGTCCTATTAACCCCCCAGTGAGGAACTCCCATGCAGAGTACATCATTGTAGTCACAGATTACCTTACAAAGTGGGTAGAAGTCAAAGCCACAACAAAGAATGATGCTCAGACTACGGCTAAGTTCTTATTCGAGAATGTGTTCACGAGATATGGACTACCAATAGAGTTGGTGAGCGATAGAGGCACACACTTCTTGAATGAAGTCATTGAAAATCTTCTCCAAGAATTCTTGGTGATACATAAGAAATCTGCCCCCTATCACCCACAAGCCAACGGACAAGCCGAGAGTACCAATAAGATCCTCTGTAATGTATTGACAAAACTGGTAAATAATAAACGCTCTGATTGGGACAAACAACTTCATCATGCTGTTTGGGCTTATCGAGTTGCCTACAAAACGGTACTCAACACCACCCCATTTCAGATGGTCTTCGGACAGAACGCTGTGCTACCATTAGATTTCTTAATCCCTGCCTTAAAAGTAGCACAAGAGTATGAGTGGAATGGGCATGAATTGTCCTCTAGGATCTTTGATCTCGAACGCTTGGGTGAGACGAGGCTATGAGCGGCAGCAGGCATCTACACTGCAAAGAAGAGGCAAAAGGCATACTTTGATGCACACATCAAGGATAAGGGATTGAAAGAGGGAGATCTAGTGTTGGTATACACACTAAAACAACATGCCCGTAAGTTGGAAAAAAGAGGATATGGACCTATGATCATTAATAGAATTTCCACTAGTGGTGCAGTTCAATTGGCCACTCTAGAAGGAGATATCCTGCCAAACTACATTAGTGGCTGTAGAGTCAAGCTATATCAAGAACCTCTCACTGAGGATATGCTAATGAGACTCAACACTGCTAAGAAGCGAAAAGATGAAGAGTTAAGAGTGAGAGAAGAAGCACAGGTAGAGGCCAGAGAGCGTATTAGGCGAAATAAGTTAAGGCGATTAGGCCTAGAAGTCAACTCAAAAGCCCCAAAATATCACATGGATATGTGTCAAAAGTCAGGCCTAGCGACTTCTCAGGTCACTGACCGAAGACCCTTTGTGACCATAGAGTTAGGACAAGGGAAGGGTGCAAGGACGGTGAAAGCATTGATTGACTCAGGTGCAGCAAGTAGTGCAGTTAGACTTTCCTACTGCCAAGACTTGGGGTTGAACATCAATCCCATAGAAGCTTATCTCATAGGATTGGGAGGTGTGGAAACCCCTTGTTTGGGCGAGGTGGAACTTCCCATCTACCTTCAAGATGTTCCAATGAAAGTCAAAGCGCTAGTATGTCAAGATGAGAACCTTACAGAACCACTTGTCTTGGGTCAAGATTGGATCTATGACCATGCAGTTAACTTAAACCTAAGAAGTCAAATTCTTCAAGTTTGGGTACATGAACAATGCATTACATTAGAATTAGAGAACTGCATGCTCCTAAATCATGGCACCACACACTCTCTTAGTTCTTCCAAGACTCATCATATGAAAGAAGATGTTGTATGTGTCAAAAGCTCTATGATGCAGAAGGAGTCAATCATGGAAGACCAGGTTCGAAGGTGGGTGGATCTTTCTTCTTCCCTAAAGAATCAAGTAGCCACAATAGTGAGTCCACCACACAAGCAAACACAACCGTTCACGACAACTGCTACATCAAATAGAAAGACACCATTCGATAAAAAAGCAGTTCCGAGCATGAAGCAGATATGGGTACGCAGAGGAGAGCAACCACCAACCTTGCCCCCACAAATTCCATCCATGCAAACCAACCAGCCCAGAAGACGAAGGAAGCAGCTCAGACAAGCTCAATCACAAGGTATCCAACAAGTTTGGATGCCTAAGAAGTTAGCTGTAGCTCAACAAGGGCAATTACAGATGTGGGTACCTAAGAAGCTCCTCCATCCACAACAACCTTTGTTCTCCCACATGCAAAAGGTTTCAACAAAGAAGCCACGAAGAGAAAAGGGTAAGTACCACGTACAGAGACCAAAGGAAGATCAAATTAGCTCTTCAACATTAGTAGGAAGACATGCAAAAAGGATATGGGTTTGGAAGCCAAAAGTGCAAGTAGCCTCCACTGAACCAAAGCGTCAACCACACTGGATACCACAGTTCAGCAAGCATCCAAAGAGAAAGACGCCTGAATTGACCTCTACAGTGCCAAATGATGTTCTAAAATGGACTCCAATAAGGAGGATTACATCAGTTCACGACTCAATGGATACCTCCACCAAGGTCGGCATCAACCTCCACAAATAACACCGAAAGCCTCGACCGAGCAACAACCATGTGCTCCTTGCACAACCCTGTCTTTTGCACCATTCAGGTCATGCATTTCCAAAGTATGCATTAATATAGGGCCACATTACACGGTCGTGCATAGACACACTTGAGAATCCCACGCACAAGAGCACAGTGACATATGTCAAATATTTCTATTGATACTAACTTTTGTGTCCTTGTTTTGTGATATCCTGTTCCTCAAAAAAAAAAAAAAAAAAGGAAGAGGAGAAAGAAAAGCGGGAGAAAGCTTGTTCCTAGGTTTGGCTTATGAAACATGAATGAGTCATGCTTAGTTGAAGGTAGAGCTATTGATTACTGGGCATTTAGTAATTTGGATAGAAGTGTGTCTCGGCCAGCAGTGAGATTAGTGCTGCCTTATCTGGCAGATGACAAGCATTTGGCATGAACATGGCATCTACAACTATGGTTTTCTCTTACCATGGTAGGAATGAAGAGCTTGAAGGTCCACAACTTGAGTGATGCTTAACTACTTCATGTACCAGAACATCCAAGGAGATATCTGCAAAGGGTAGTTCTAGAGGAGAAGACTCCTGCATATGGTGAGCTAAAGAGAATATGTGAAACTCAGCTTGGTGTAGTTTCCCGATGTTGCTTGCCAAGGAATATAAAGCAATTCAATTCTCAGTATTTCCTGAACCAGTATGGAACAGTAGCACTGGTGAATGGTCTATGTCAATCAGCATGGTTATCTCTTAGAAACCGGCATGTGTCCAATATTCCTCTGAGTGTCAATATAGGGAAGTGAACGTGCATGAGCCCAAGCTCAGAAATGCACATTGTTACTGACAAAGGTTGCTTTGAAAAGAGGAGAGGGGATCCACCACTCAAAAGATCTCATCAGTGGACAATCAACATGGACATTCATCAACAAGGTTCCATCCCAAAGGCCGAGTGTACAACACGAAGAGACAAACATCCATCAACCTTCTCCTTGGTAAGTATCTTTACTCTGGAAACACCATAACCATGATAGTTTAGGAAACCTCTTCGTCAGCATACCCTTGAGCACTTAGCTCAAGACCCGCAATTTTTGCACCATACTTCTTCCAATGCATTTTCCAAGTAAGCATGCGTAGGGCTACATTACAAGGCCGTGCACAAGGCACATACTTTTTTCAACCCAGGCACGAACACACTTACCCATCATTCATTATGGGTTATGAGTAGTTGGCATGACTGCTCTCAACATCATCTTTGGAAGAGCTAGCGGACATCTTGGGAACAACATCCATATCTCGGAAGCAAATTGAAGCCAGTAGTTGCTCCAAATCACTCTCGACAACCTCTTTTGAGCAACTTACAGTTTCGAAAGCTCACAACAACACATTCTTGTTGGAATCCAAGGAACCAGCTCATACAACGGATGGACACCACCTCTCAAAGCACTACATGGAACAGCCCTTCCAACAAGGGTCTGTCAGGGACGACAGACTCGAGAGGGGGGGGAGTGTTGAAGCTCAAAGTCAAGGACAAAGCATGGAAGCACATCAAAAGGTGGACACACAAGGAAAGAGAGCAAGTAGGGAGCTCCAAGAAGTGTATGTCAAATTTTCAGAAGAATCCCCTACAAAAATAGTGATTTCCATCACTAAAAACCATTGTAAATACCATTATCTATTTTTAGTAACTCCATTTTGTTCAAGCCGAGGAGTCCTTGAGCTTGAGGAGTATTAGAAGTACCATCGTACCAATTCTCATAATTTTTAGACTTCGTTTGAGCCCTCAAATAAGCCCTGGAACCTAATTTTTAACTAGACCAGACACTAGGTCTGGACAGGGCCAAAACTAGTCAAAAAACTATAAAAAGAGCTAGAGAGCTCATTTTTGAGGTTAGCTTGTTAGAGAATAGAACTTTTGTAAGAGAACTCTTTTGCAATCTAAGCTCTCCATTGTTCCTCTCTTTGATCTTACTTTGTGCGCGTGTGTGTGTATGTGTGTGCATGTTTGTGTGCTTTCACTCACGCACTTGTGCCTTCACTTGCTCGTGGTCTTCATACCAGTCCTCACGTCTCCGCGGATTGACAAGTAAAGGAGGTGGTGCTTACGCTTGAGCTACAAAAGGGTATCTTTGAGTCTATCTATGCAGTCGTGGACGGGGTCGGGGTGGGGTGGGGCTTGGTCGGATTCAGGTTGGGTGTGGATCTCGGCATTGAGCTTGGCCTCTTAGAGGCATTTGTGTAGCTCCCCATTCACAAAGAGAAGGCGCTTGAGTTCCTCTTCTAGGGCTGCCCATTGGGCCTTATCACGTCGCTGCCGTTCAGTCACGTTCTCGGCGCGTTCCATCCCCGAATTTAGACTGGCCATGCCAACGTCGTGTTCGATGGCCATGGTGGCGTGGAGCTAACCGACGGCAACCCGGAAGGGTGCGGGTACCTATAAGGAGGGAGGCTAGGGCACGCGGGCACCTAATGGGGAAGGTAATTGTTCACCGGTTAAATGAGGGTACAACGTTGCTTGACGGATGGAGTGCGGGGACGACGACGGGTAGCACGGGGATGATGATAGGGGGCAAGGGGGGGGGGGGCAAGGGGGTGCGTTGCTTGAGGGGGGGCTTGCTTGAGGGGGGGAAGTGGGGGGGCAAGGGGTTGCCTTGCTTGAGGGGGGTGGGCAAGGGGGTGCCTTGCTTGAGGGGAGGGGGGGTAAGGGGGTGCCTTGCTTGAGGGGGGGGGGGGGGGGGCAAGGGAGTAGCCCTTGCTTGAAAGGGAGGGAGGGCAAAAGACCTCTTGCGACATCAAAGAACTTCCCATGGATGGGCCCAAGACGTTAGATGGCACTGTCAACACTAGTGTGACAGTCCGCCCATCCAAAGGCTTCCCTTAGGGTTGTTTCTCTGATACCACTTGAGACGTTCAAACCCACAAAATGCATAAGCCAACAAGAGGGACACCAAGAAGATTGCCAGGACACATTTAGATTCGATTAGCAACTCGTGTTCACAAGAAGGCAATGAGAGCTTGGTATGAGGAGTACTAGTACCCCTCATAGTTGCGCACAAATTGGCACCACAAGGCATACCCCCCAAGCACTAAAAAGGGCATACCCTCCGTGTCTCCCCACAAGGCATACCCCCTATAGGGCATACCCTCCACACGGCATACCCTCCTTGTCTCCCCCCCCCCCTATCATGCCCCTTTGCCTGCCTCCCTGTATTTCTATCCAGCCCCCTGTGGTGCTCGGGTGATATACCCTACTGTGCCTAATTGTGCGCAACCATAAGGGGAGTGGTAACCGTGCATGCCTCTGGACGGCGGACCGGCTAGGAATGCCCCCAACGTCCGGGCTAAGATGCACCATGGGCATGAGTGCTGAGCCTTTCCTTCCTCACCTTTCTTGGGGACATCAGTTGCCCCTTGGAACGTGGGTAGATGCCCGATAATGGGAACGCCCCTCCTGTCCATTCTTGATGGGGCTCGCATGTAAACGGTGGGACGACCGGCCTGACCGTCTATCCCTCAGGAGAGCCACTATGCCTCGTGGCAAACGGCAACTTCGGACTCGTTGGCAATCAATCATCAGGACGGCCCGCCGTCGCTGGCCATCCCTCACATCTTATGGACTAAGTCCCATCTTCCGCTGCATCTGACCTCCGGGCCATCATGTATCTCAAGTCCCACTTCGGCTTTCGGGTTACGCAAGGGCTTGCCCCTTAACTCGTGGCCGTCCTTCTCCTTGTGGGGACAAGCTAAAACCCCCCCTTGGACTTGGACCGTCACAATTGGTATCAGAGCTTCGGCTCTTAGTCGGACGGTGAATCCGCCATCGATGGTGTTAGTCGTTGACCCGTCAGCAAAAAGGGTAGAATTTTTTTCTTTTTACATGTATACATTCGCCGTTGTTCCCTGTTTGGGCCTCGACTCGTCTTCGGCATAATTTTTCATGTATGTCACAACGTTGCCGTCGGCCTCCGCATCGGCCATCGGCAAACGGCAGTGGATCCGCGCTTCAGGCCCGGGTGGCAACGGGTCTCGGGGTCGGTGTGGTAGACCACCCTCATGTTTTATAATCCTTTGTAAACGCACGATGATTCGCCCGTCAATGTGTTTATGGGTTTGACCTGCTTGTCAGCCCATTCCCGTTCTCTTTTTCCCTCTTGGGTCTGGCCCTACATCGAATTGCATCTATGGCATTCCCGCCGGGAGGAGGGAGGCACCATCCTCCATATGCTGGCAAGGCTGCCTTGTTCTCCGGGCCGAGGTAGCGCTGTAAGACGCATCCGCGTCGCTATAAGTCACGTCCCTTTGGGGAGGGGCCCCTGTCCATGAGATTCATAACCGCGGAGCGACACAAGGTAGTCCTCCCGGGCCCCATCGTCGGGTGGGCCGGTTGGGTAGAGTGCTATGTCAAACGGTGATGTTACTGGTGCCGAAGTGAAATGTGCTTAACCCACTTGACCACCTTCAAAGACCATGGCCCTTTCGCAAATATTGATATATCTTTTGTCATGTGCCCGAAGCTAAGTCGATTATGGAAGATAATAGGCCAACAAACTGTGTTCTCCCACGAGGGTATCGCATCGGCCAGGGTAATGAGCGCCCTGAGGCCAAAATTTTAATCAGATGGAAAATTATCCCTATCTTTTACTATGGGGCTGATATGCCTAGATTTCACATAAAACGATGTGTGTGCCTTCCGTCGGGCCATACGGGGCCAGGGAGTGCACTTTCAAAGAGAACGGCCAGCGTGACAGTAAGCCGGTACTTGCACCGCACGTCCGTGCCTATGTGCAAAATATAAGAGGGCCGCCGATAGGCCTAGTTTCATGTAGTCAACGGCTGTGTGGCTTTGCCCTCCCATCCGTTGTCGGGATGAAATCCCGCATGGAGCGTGCACTAATTTTTTTCAAAAGTTCATTGATTTTATGAGATGTGTGTGATGTTTTGATCTATTGAGAAAGTGGTAAAAATTGTACATGTTTTGACCAATTTGATGGACTAGGAGATGCGAAACTGTGTGATTCTTGTTGATTAGGCTTGTATATTTGTAAATACCCATGGTGCTAGCTTTTGAATCCATAAAACCTAGGTTTGACCCTTAAAAACCCCTGAAAACATGAGATTATCCCATGAAAAACCGGACTTGAACCCTTGGAAACCCTTAGAGTTTAGGTCCAAACTGTAAATAAACCATTGAATTGATGAGCATGAGTTAGTTGTGAGCAAACCCCTAATTTCTCCGATCAAAAATCCTAGGTTGGACCCTTGGAATTGGCGTTTATCCTAGGTAAAACCCTAAAAATAATTAAATTATGTATATACAGTTTGAAACCAAAAACCATAGTCTAAAGAAAATTTAAGATACTACCAAAATTAGAAAGTTCATTGAGGAGGTTAGAACGTTCTAGAAACAAGTCCTAGGGGATCCTATAAATAAGTGGAAATTTATTTGTTTCTTCCCCACCCCGTGGATCTTGCTTGTGGATCGTCTCCTCCAGGTTGGGCTGATTGATGATTTTGGAGACCATATGAAGTGCAGAAAGTGATTGAAGACCGAAGTATAGAGTACCCCACCCCGTGGGTTTCTTCTGTGGAATGCTTCTCCGGGTTCGAGAGGTTGATGATATTGGAGGATCATATGAAGTAAAGAATTGTTGATTGAAGACCAAAGTAAAGAGTACACTCCTCGTGGATCTTCTTGGTGCATCTATTCTCCAGGTATTTGATTTTGCATGGACTATTGAAGTAAAGTGAAGTAAAAATATTATCGAAGAAGACTTGAAGAGAAGCTTTGATTGAACACCAAAGACCCAAAGTGAAGAAAATATCCATCCGCGAAGACCAAAGCTCAAGATCCTGGACGCCTTTTTGCACTGTAGCGAGAGGCATATCATATCCAGCCAATCCGCACTCTAGCGGCGGCATTTATTTGTATTTACATGTTCCGCACTGTAGCAGATATTTGTATCACCGACCCGCACTATAGCAGGCATCATTGTATCATTCAGATTTTCTTGGTCGACCGCTGTTACTTTTTGATCGTATCATTGAGCTTCGTCTGCATCCAGTGTTTTACTGTTGTATCTGATTTGTCTCTTTCCCGACACCTACAGTCTCACACGCATGCACGTTCGCTCGAGGGTAGGGGCCTTACGAGGATGGCCACACTCTAGAGAGTGTAGGTGAGGTGCCCAGTGTGCAGACGTCGCTCGCAGGATAGCGGGAACGGCGCACCAGTAAGGGGCCTGATCCAACCCCCGCACCGACTTTCTTCCCGTTTGCTTGACCTCCTTCTTCCCGATACCAACGTGAAGCGAGGCGGTTGCCTGGTGATCCTCAACATGTCACCCACTCCTTGAGAAGATAGACAGGAACCTCCGCATCAGACAGAGACTCTAGGTACCAGCATTTTAAGTTATTTGAATTATTTGTATTGATTCCACGCACTTTAAAGAGAAAGACTGTTTTACTGCCTGGCCTTGATCATCCACTTTTTGCATCAATTTTGATCATACGAGTGTGCACTTTTCTATTGACGCATAGATTAAGAGTCAACTTCTCAACGTAGATCGTAAAAAGAAGAAGATTAAAATGAACAAAATGATTGAAGAACAATTTAGGAAATATGAAGAGCGATTTAGGGAAATAGAAATTACCACGAGTGAATCTATAAAATCGAAGTTTGTATCGTAATGACTTTAATGCAAACAATAAATGCAATATCAGATACTATTCAGTTAATGGGCATAAGTATTAAAGACCTAAAAAATGAAATGAATTATGAGATTTCTGAATTGAGAAATAAGGTTGACTTGTTGACAAACCAAGTTAGTGACCTACAAGTATTGAAATGTGATAATGAGCATGAGGTAAAAGTCCAAGGCATATCTACACAAAAAGAATCATTAGGTCTTAGAAGATCCATGCCTAGATTGATACCTAGGAAATCAAGTTGGGTTGAGAAGAGACCTATACGTTGCTTTTGGTGGGATCAGTTTGGACATATGTTCTGGAACTGCATAGCATATGAGAGTGCATGCAGACATAGACTTGTAAGTGAGCATGAAGGAGAAATTTGTGAATATCAAGAGGAGATACCTTTGCATTTGAATGTAGGAAAAGGTGGAATGAAAGAATATTTTGAAGAGACCAAGACTAGATCAAAGTCATTCCAAAAGATATGGAAACCAAAGATTCATGAAGATAATAGATTAGATGAACAAAAGAGCCTACTATCTATTGAGATTCAAGAGAAACCAAGTGAAGAAACCAAAGGTAGACAAATAAAGGTCGAGAAGCAAAATATTGAACAGATACTAAGAGAACAAATGGAAATTGATCATAAAAGAGATTCTGAAAGAGAAAAATCAAAGAAAGAATATGATGCATATGTTTCGTTTGATCCAAAAATTTTGACTAATGAGAATCTATTTGATCAAGAAAAAGTTATGAAATTACAATCCCAATTAAACCTTGACAAACAAATTGAACAAGAAAAGAGTAAAAAAGAAACTCAAGAAGATAAAAAATCTGACAAGAGAATTAACGATGCAGAGAAACAATTGCTTGATGATATTATTGCGCAAATTGAGGGGAATGTAGAGACAACTTTGACACCTTCTAAGTCCTTAAAAAAGAACAAGAGAAGTAAAAACCTAACTTTTCAAGATATATTCACAAATGTTGAATGATGATTGAAGTAGAATCATGATGAAAATGTGTTAGAATGATCAAGAACCATTGAACAATAAAGATTGATGATGATGCATGATGGTGATTGATGAAAATGCATGATGAAGTTGATGATGATGATGATAGTTGACGATGAAAATTATGATTGATGAATGATTATGATTGATGAATAATTATGATTTATGATTGATGGTTGATTAATGATTCAATGATGATGGTTAACAATTAGTGATGATTGTTTATGATGATTGATGATGATGAATGATATTGACGGATGATGATTGATACAGATGAATGATAGTGATTGATAATTGATGAACGATTAATGATTAATGATGATGATTGTTTATCATGATGGATGATGATGAAGATGATTAGTGATTGATGATGATAGTAAAAATGATGGTTGATGACGAATAATGATGAATGATAATGATTGATGACAAAAATGATGATGATTGATGAATGATTGATGATTGACAATGATGATGATGGTTGACGATGATGATGATGGTTGATGATGATTATGATGACTATGATACTGGAGGATACTGATGATACTGAGGCTGATGCTGATGAAGAATGATAGACCATGAAGTTGAAGGAAAACTGGATTGATCAATGAAGAAGCTGCAATAAAATGACTAGGTGAAACGTTTTTTATTTGAGATCTATTTTCTTTCTAATAGAGCATATGCATGACATTGATGTGTGTGATAAAGATATGTATGAATTTATGAAAATCATGTAGAATAAAGATAGCAAATATCTATTATGGGTTTGCATGAAGCATCAGCGACTAGGAATGATATGAATGAAATCAGTTAGCAGACTAGAGACTTTTGGGAGTGAAAGCTTGGGAATGTGATGGCATGCTTAGACAAAGTGCATGTATATGTTGATTGATTTGAATGCTTAGTGAGTGGGATTCTTTGGGTCTTACTATTTGCTTCCTGCAAGATCTTACCTCCATATGGATCATGATTTAAGAAAAACCTTCATACTCAAGCCAGCTTATATGTGTGTGTATGTTGTTAGTGCGCTGCGATCAATGCCATGAGCTGTAGCTAGTTTCGTCATAGGCCTGACCTATTTGTTTTCATGCGCCTATATGGGTCGGTAGGCGAGTGGAGTCACTCTGACCAGGTGGTCAGAGCCACGAGTTGACATCGATTTTATGCAGGGCTGATGTTGTGTATGTCGTGCGCTATGTAAAGTCGGCAAACAAGTGGGGTAAACTTGGCCAGGTGGACAAGTCCATGAGTCGCACCCGATTTCGACATAGGCCGATTTGTGAAATAAAGATAAAAAGAATAAATGGTGAGCTGAGATGAAGATAAAAAGAAAAATAAAATGAAAAAGAAAAAGGAAAAGAAAGAGATCTAATGGAGAGTTGGAGAGTAGGAGATAAATAGTGGGAATCGAAGTATATTCTACAAACAGAGCTAGTAGAAACATAAGTATATCCTAGTACTTAGAATGAGCAGTTTGATCTGAACCAGTTGAACAAACATAAGATCTAGAAAGCCAACGGTTATTCATGTGATTACTTGTCAGATTGCACACACAGAAACATAATATGATGTTTGTGAAGCTTGAATCTACCTAATTTTCTAAAATTCATACTAATCTTTATAAAAATTGCATGTACTGCATGAAGTCACACTCTGATTTTTGGAAAGAAAAGCATTTAAAAGTAAAAAACTGTTTCAAAAGAACCCTAATACGCTTCTGTTGGATCTTGCATGTTGGCCCATCGGGATGATTGTTGGAGCACGTCTATGACAAGCTTAAGTATTGGCTTGAGTCTCACAAAGTCTTAGAAGAAGCTTTAAAATGAAGACTATGTAAAGTTCACTTGTGAACTACCTCTTGTAACTTTTGAAGAGTTTACTTAATGTAAAAGTGAAAGAATCTTAAGTGGTTGAGTCCACTTGATCAAGAATGGAAAGAGGAGCCACGAATTTGTGATTTGTGGTAGGTAGAGAATCAAATCAATCATTGATTGATTGGAGAGTGATTGAGGGAAGTTAGCCTCCCAAACTCAACTATAAATAGATGGTAGTTTTAGTCGTGGTTTGAGAGACCTATGTGAAGACCTCCAAGAGCTGAGCTTTAGGCCATATCAAGGTGTGATTACAAGGCACACATATGTATCAGTAAGTCATTGTATTGTACAAGCAATATACATTCATTTTCATGATTATTTGAGTTCATCTTTCCATGTTCTTGTGAAGTGTACTACTCACTGCCATTACTCTCAGTTTTCTCAGTCAGCTTGCAAAGATGTTTTCTCTGAGCTTGGTGCATCATTTTCAGTGATTTAACTTAGTAAAGTTAGCCCTATAAGTCTACTATATGCTCACAAATTTTCATGTCATTTTAATGTTGCAATCTTCAGTTATGTTCATTTGAAGTCAACAGGGTCTCTTCATTTTCACTTCTCTATCAGGTACCCGACTTTTTCACTCATCTTGTCAGAGGTGTTTCTCAGTGGTTAATTATCCAAATTCCGTGATTTAAATCTTTTTGCATTCCGCTTACTCTCTATTATAACCATACAAATTTTCATAATCATTGGATTCCTACATTTTGAGTTATGTTGTTTTTATTGCTCACTCGTCTCAAACTGTAGCAACCCGTGAAAATCGGGATGATATCATCAATTGTTAAAACTCATTCTCAGTGTGTGGTTCATTATTTTTTATGAGATTACTCTTGAAAGTTAGCTCTTTAAGTTACCTAGACTTCCCCAAGAGGAATTAAGCTAGTTGCTGCTGTGCTCAGAGAATTATGTAAAACACTGGACAGGGGTATGAACCAAGAATAACAAGTTTTCACCTCTGAGCTAACTCCAACTTATCTGTTTTGATCTATCTTTTTGAGAGTGATCTTCCAAGGTACATAGGGTGTCTAATACATCCATTTGCAAGCTAAAAGGGCCCACCATATATTCCTTGAGTTCATTTGGCTGGTGTAGATCAAGGATTTTGCAACACCTCTTCATCTTCAAGCACATACCTATCCATCTCTTCACAGTGGTATCAGAGCAAAGTTGGACAACATGGCAGATGGATTTCCTTCATCAACTGACAAATTAGACAGAGGTAACTACTCAGCTTGGTCATTAATAATGGAAGCCTATCTCCAAGGTAGAAGTTTATATGGCTATGTGGCTAGAGATGAAGTTATGCCAAGTTTCAGGAACAAAAGTCAACCAACACAAGAAGAGCAGGAAAGATTGAGCACATGGTGCTCCAAGGATGCACTTGCAAGGTCTTATCTCCTCAAATCTATCTCAGATTTTTTGTTGCCTCACATTAGAAGTTGTAAGACATCTCAGGAAGTGTGGGATGCACTTGAAGCTTTCTTTTCTTCAAGTACTAAAGCTAGGAAGCATCAACTATGGCTGGATTTCACAACTCTCAAGAAGGCTCCCAAACAAAATGTGACTTATTTTGTCACAAAGCTCAAGGACATAGCGGATCAGTTGGGAAGCATTGGAGAGGTAATAGATGAAGAGCAAATTGTAAGGCAGGTCGTCAATGGCTTGAAGGTAGATGACAAGTGGGAAGCATTCACCACAGTTATGGATTTGTACATGGACATGCATGTACCTGATTTCAACACACTCATAAGACAACTACTTACTCAAGAGGCAAAGCTTATCAAAAATGGAGAAAGCTCTAAAGGTAATCAATCTTCAGCTTTATACATGGATAAAAGCAAGTCTAAAGATAACAAAGGAAAGGCAAAGAAAGTGGATGATGAAGCAGGTACATATCAAGCTAACTATGCAGGTAGAGGAAGACATGGCAGAGGTAGAGGAAGAGGAGGTAGACAAGGGAGGGGGAGATCCCAAGACTCCAACTCATGTTCTATTTGTGGATTAACTAATCATACAACTGAAAGTTGCTTTAGGAATTCCAGGAATCAAAGAGGTAGAGGATACAATAGAGGAAGTTATGGATACTCAAGAGGAAGGTTCAACAACTACCATGGCAACTACAACAACTACAATCATTCAAACTATCAAGGAGGCTACAAAGGAAGGAGAGACTACAATATCTACACAAAAGACTCAAACAAAGAGGATTCATTATTGATCATGAACATGGCTATGCCACAAGGTAAATCTAATGAGCATGTTTTCTACATAGATTCAGGTTGTTCAAATCATATGGCAGGAAATGTGGCAATCCTATCAGATTTAGAAGATCCAAGGAATAAGCATGAGGTACAAATAGGAGATGATACAAAACATCCTCTGGAGAAAATAGGCAATGTCAAAGCACCTGATGGAAACATCAACCTACTCAATAAGATACTCTATGTCCCTACCATTACAAAGAATTTGATAAGTGTTGGGCAGATAGTAGAGAAAGGGTTGCAAGTCAGGTTCACAAAAGCAGGAGCATTTGTTGAAGATCCAAGTCAAGGATTCAGAAGAATTGCAAAAGGTGAAAAGACAAGTAGATTGTTCACATTTGAATTAAAGGACACTAGAAACATTGCTCTCTTTAATTATGGTATTCAGACACTCACAAAATTGGAAGTATGGCACAAAAGATTAACACATATTGGTGAAAGGTCATTAAAGCAAATCTGCAGGGACCAAAGTATACTTGGACTTCCTAATTTGTCAAAAAAACATATGATTTATAAGTGTAGTGCATGTCGATTTGGAAAGTCTCACAGGTTACCATTCATGAAGAAAGGTTATATGCATGGAGATCTCTTGGAGTTGGTTCATACAGATGTATGGGGACCTAGCAAGGAAGCTTCAATATCTGGATCAAGGTATTATGTTTCCTTTATTGATGATTGCAGCAGATGGACTATCCTATTCTTTATGAAACACAAAGATGAAGTTTTTTCATGTTTCAAAAGATATTTGGCTCTTGTGGAGAATCAAACAGGTAAATCACTAAAAAGGCTAAGGTCAGATGGAGGGGGAGAATACTTCTCCCATGAGTTTGATTTTTTTCTTCAAGAAAGAGGAATCAAAAGAGAGGTAACTACAAGGTACACCCTTGAGCAAAATGGAGTGGCAGAAAGGAGGAATATGACAATTGTTGAAGCTGCAAGGTCTATGTTAAATGAAAAACATTTACCTAATTACTTATGGGCTGAGGCTCTATCTACAACCACTTACTTGATTAACAGGTTGCCTTCAAAATCCCTTGATGGGATGACTCCATATGAGGCTTGGAATGGAAGAAGACCAAGCTTAGATCATTGTAAAATTTTTGGATGTATTGCTTTTGCTCATGTTCCTTCATAGGTTAGAGGCAAGATGGATCCAAAGGCAGAAAGGTGTGTATTTATTGGATATGACAACAATCAGAAGGGCTACAGGTTATACAACCCTACCAACAAAGGATTCTTGGTAAGCAGAGATGTAGTTTTTGATGAGAACAATTCATGGTATGAAGATTCATGCAGGAAGGTCAATTTACCATATAATCTTGAAGAAGATTTTCCAAAGCTTGGTAGAGAACAACCAAAGATTGAAGAACAAGACACCTCAGAGGATGATGAAGAATCTCATATGGAAAAGATCAAAGCATGGAAGTCTAAAGGTAAAGCAAAATTGCAGGAACTTGGACATGAGGCAGAATCATCACATCATGGCCTAAGAAGATCTATGAGGGAAAAGAAAAAACCAGAAAGGTATGGGTTTGACACCTCATTAGTAACTAAACACTCTATCTACATAGCACATGATATAAACCAAGAGGAGCCATCATCATTTGAAGAGGCCAAAGCAAAATCAGAATGGAAGCATGCAATGAAGGAAGAGATTGAAGCACTTGAGGAAAACAACACTTCGGATTTGGTGCCCAAGACTTCATCCATGAAGGTAATAGGCTCAAGATGGGTCTATAAACTCAAGAAGAATTCTGATGGTTCAACTAACAGGTATAAGGCAAGGCTTGTAGCAAAAGGCTTTGCACAAACTCAGGGAATTGATTATGAGGAGACCTTCTCTCCTGTGGCAAAGATGCCTACTATTAGGGTTTTGCTTAGTATTGCCTCTTCCAAGAATTGGAAGATACTTCAACTAGATGTAAAGAATGCTTTCTTGAATGGTTGGATAACAGAAGAGGTATATATGGCACAACCACCTGGTTTTGAGAACCAAGTTTATCCTGATTATGTGTGTAAACTTAACAAAGCATTGTATGGTCTCAAGCAAGCTCCAAGAGCTTGGAATTTCAGGCTTGTTTCATTCTTGCAGGACAAAGGCTTTCAACCAAGCAAGGCAAATCCTTCACTCTTTATTAAAAAGAGTAATTTCGAGGTCATCTACCTATGTGTATATGTAGATGATATTATATTGACAGGAAATGATGCAGATGGTATGAAGAAGATCAAAGATCAGATGAGAGAAGAGTTCAAGTTAAGTGATTTGGGTTCACTTCCCTACTTCCTAGGTTTGGAAGTTGTCTACAAAGATCATGGTTTTTTTCTCACTCAAAGGAAGTACATTAAGGACATGTTGGAAAAATTCAAGATGCAAGATTGTAAGATTGCAGGTACTCCAATGGAGGTCAATCACAAATTGAGCTCACATGAAGGTGAACTCATAGAGGACATCACATCATATCAAAGTCTAGTGGGTAGTCTCAACTATGCCACATTGACAAGAGTAGATATATATTACAGTGTGAGTGTGCTAAGTCAATGTATGCAGACCAAGGAAACCACATATGGATGCTGCCAAAAGGATTCTCAAGTATCTCAAAGGAACCATAAATGAAGGACTTTATTATCCTTATGTATCTGATTTAGGTTTGAAGCTATGTTCTGATGCAGATTGGGCTGGCTCCAAGGAAGATAGAAGGAGCACTTCAGGTTATCTTACCTTTGCATGTTCAAAGCTTATTTCATGGTCATCCAAGAAGCAACCCACAATTGCTCTCTCTTCTACTGAAGTTGAATACAGAGGTCTTGCCATAGCTACTCAGGAAGCTATGTGGATGAAGACATTATTCAAAGATCTTGGATTGGAGTTTGGAACTCCCAACTATTTTTGGTGACAATATGAGTTCTATTCACTTAGCTGCTAATCCTATTTTTCATGCAAGGAATAAACATATTGAAGTTCATTATCACTATGTACGAGAAAAGGTTCTAAGCAAAGAGATTCAAATATCATATGTGTCCACTCATCAACAATGTGCAAATATTCTAACCAAACCATTGGATGGTACAAAGCTTTGCAAATTCAAGGCTATGATTGGTTTGCAGGTAATCTTGGAAGATTGAAGACCTCAAGCATACTTGGCTTGAGGGGGAGCTGTTGGAGCAAGTCTATGACAAACCTAAGTATTGGCTTGAGTCTCACAAAGTCTTAGAAGAAGCTTTAAAATGAAGACTATGTAAAGTTCACTTGTGAACTACCTCTTGTAACTTTTGAAGAGTTTACTTAATGTAAAAGTCAAAGAATCTTAAGTGGTTGAGTCCACTTGATCAAGAATGGAAAGAGGAGCCACGAATTCGTGATTTGTGGTAGGTAGAGAATCAAATCAATCATTGATTGATTGGAGAGTGATTGAGGGAAGTTAGCCTCCCAAACTCAACTATAAATAGATGGCAGTTTTAGTCGTGGTTTGAGAGACCTATGTGAAGACCTCCAAGAGCTGAGCTTTATGCCATATCAAGGTGTGATTACAAGGCACACATATGTATCAGTAAGTCATTCTATGTACAAGCAATATATAGTCATTTTCATGATTATTTGAGTTCATCTTTCCATGTTCTTGTGAAGTGTACTACTCACTGCCATTACTCTCAGTTTTCTTAGTCAGCTTGCAAAGATGTTTTCTCTGAGCTTGGTGCATCATTTTCAGTGATTTAACTTGGTAAAGTTAGCTCTATAAGTCTACTATTTGCTCACAAATTTTCATGTCATTTGGATGTTGCAATCTTCAGTTATGTTTATTTGAAGTCAACAGGGTCTGTTCATTTTCACTTCTCTGTCAGGTACCCAACTTTTTCACTCATCTTGTCAGAGGTGTGTCCCAGTGGTTACTTATTCAAATTCAGTGATTTAAAGCTTTTTGCATTCAAATTACTGTCTATTATAACCATACAAATTTTCATAATCATTGGATTCCTACATTTTGAGTTATGTTGTTTTTTTTGCTCACTGGTCTCAAACTGTAGGAGCCCGTGAAAATCGGGATGATGTCATCAGTTGTTAAAACTCATTCTCAGTGTGTGGTTCATTATTTTTTATGAGATTACTCTTTAAAGTTAGCTCTTTAAGTTACCTAGACTTCCCAAAGAGGAATTAAGCTAATTGCTGCTGTGCTCAGAGAATTATGTAAAACACTGGACAGGGGTATGAACCAAGAATAACAAGTTTTCACCTCTGAGCTAACTCCAACTTATCTGTTTTGATCTATCTTTTTGAGAGTGATCTTCCAAGGTACATAGGGTGTTTAGACACATCCATTGGCAAGCTAAAAGGGCCCACCATATACTCGAGTTCATTTGGCTGGTGTAGATCACGGATTTTGCAACACCTCTTCATCTTCAAGCACATACCTATCCATCTCTTCACAGTGGTATCAGAGCAAGGTTGGGCAACATGGCAGATGGATTTCCTTCATCAATTAACAAATTAGACAGAGGTAACTACTCAGCTTGGTCATTAAGAATGGAAGCCTATCTCCAAGGTAGAAGTTTATATGGTTATGTGGCTAGAGATGAAGTATGCCAAGTTTCAGGAACAAAAGTCAACCAACACAAGAAGAGCAAGAAAGATTGAGCACATGGTGCTCCAAGGATGCACTTGCAAGGTCTTATCTCCTCAACTCTATCTCAGATTTTTTGTTGCCTCACATTAGAAGTTGTAAGACATCTCAGGAAGTGTGGGATGCACTTGAAGCTTTCTTTTCTTCAAGTACTAAAGCTAGGAAGCATCAAATATGGCTGGATTTCACAACTCTCAAGAAGGCTCCCAAACAAAATGTGACTGATTTTGTCACAAAGCTCAAGGACATAGCGGATCAGTTGGGAAGCATTGGAGAGGTAATAGATGAAGAGCAAATTGTAAGGCAGGTCATCAATGGCTTGAAGGTAGATGACAAGTGGGAAGCATTCACCACAGCTATGGATTTGTACATGGACATGCATGTACCTGATTTCAACACACTCATTGGACAACTACTTACTCAAGAGGCAAAGCTTATCAAAAATAAAGAAAGCTCTAAAGGTAATCAATCTTCAGCTTTATACACGGATAAAAGCAAGTCTAAAGATAACAAAGGAAAGGCAAAGAAAGTGGATGATGAAGCAGGTACATATCAAGCTAACTATGCAGGTAGGGGAAGACATGGCAGAGGTAGAGGAAGAGGAGGTAGACAAGGCAGGGGGAGATCCCAAGACTCCAAATCATGTTCTATTTGTGGATTAACTAATCATACAACTGAAAATTGCTTTAGGAATTCCAGGAATCAAAGAGGCAGAGGATGCAATAGAGAAAGTTATGGATACTCAAGAGGAAGGTTCAACAACTACCATGGCAACTACAACAACTACAATCATTCAAACTATCAAGGAGGCTACAAAGGAAGGAGAGACTACAATAACTACACAGAAGACTCAAACAAAGAGGATTCATTATTGATCATGAACATGGCTATGCCACAAGGTAAATCTGATGAGCATGTTTTCTACATATATTCAGGTTGTTCAAATCATGTGGCAGGAAATGTGGCACTCCTATCAGATTTAGAAGATCCAAGGAATAAGCATGAGGTACAAACAGGAGATGATACAAAACATCCTCTGGAGAAAATAGGCAATGTCAAAGCACCTGATGGAAACATCAACCTACTCAGTAAGGTACTCTATGTCCCTACCATTACAAAGAATTTGATAAGTGTTGGGCAGATAGTAGAGAAAGGGTTGCAAGTCAGGTTCACAAAAGCAGGAGCATTTGTTGAAGATCCAAGTCCAGGATTCAGAAGAATTGCAAAAGGTGAAAAGACAGGTAGATTGTTCACATTTGAATTATAGGACACTAGAAACATTGCTCTCTTTAATTATGGTAGTCAGACACTCACAGAATTGGAAGTATGGCACAAAAGGTTAGCACATATTGGTGAAAGGTGATTAAAGCAAATCTGCAGGGACCAAAGTGTACTTGGACTTCCTAATTTGTCAAAACAACATATGATTTATAAGTGTAGTGCATGTCAATTTGGAAAGTCTCACAGGTTACCATTCATGGAGAAAGGTTATATCATGGAGATCTCTTAGAGTTGGTTCATACAAATGTATGGGGACCTAGCAAGGAAGCTTCAATATCTGGATCAAGGTATTATGTTTCTTTATTGATGATTGATGCAGATGGACTATCCTATTCTTTATGAAACACAAAGATGAAGTTTTTTCATGTTTTAAAAGATATTTGGCTCTTGTGGAGAATCAGACAGGTAAATCACTAAAAAGGCTAAGGTCAGATGGAGGCGGAGAATACTTCTCCCATGAGTTTGATTCTTTTCTTCAAGAAAGAGGAATCAAAAGAGAGGTAACTACAAGGTACACTCCTCAGCAAAATGGAGTGGCACAAAAGGAGGAATAGGACAATTGTTGAAGCTGCAAGGTCTATGTTAAATGAAAAGCATTTACCTAATTACTTATGGGTTGAGGCTCTATCTACAGCCACTTACTTGATTAACAGGTTGCCTTCAAAATCCCTTGATGGGATGACTCCATATGAGGAATGGAATGGAAGAAGACCAAGCTTAGATCATTGTAAATTTTTTGGATGTATTGCTTTTGCTCATGTTCCTTCATAGGTTAGAGGCAAGATGGATCCAAAGGCAGAAAGGTGTGTAATTATTGGATATGACAACAATCAAAAGGGCTACAGGTTATACAACCCTACCAACAAAGGATTCTTGGTAAGCAGAGATGTAGTTTTTGATGAGAACAATTCATGGTATGAAGATTCATGCAAGAAGGTCAATTTACCATATAATCTTGAAGAAGATTTTCCAAAGCTTGGTAGAGAACAACCCAAGATTGATGAACAAGACACCTCAAAGGATGATGAAGAATCTCATATGGAAAAGATCAAAGCATGGAAGTCTAAAGGTAAAGCAAAATTGCAGGAACTTGGACATGAGGCAGAATCATCACATCATGGCCTAAGAAGATCTATGAGGGAAAAGAAAAAACCAGAAAGGTATGGGTTTGACACCTCATTAGTAACTAAACACTCTATCTACATAGCACATGATATAAACCAAGAGGAGCCATCATCATTTGAAGAGGCCAAAGCAAAATCAGAATGGAAGCATGCAATGAAGGAAGAGATTGAAGCACTTGAGGAAAACAACACTTCGGATTTGGTGCCCAAGACTTCATCCATGAAGGTAATAGGCTCAAGATGGGTCTATAAACTCAAGAAGAATTCTGATGGTTCAATTAACAGGTATAAGGCAAGGCTTGTAGCAAAAGGCTTTGCACAAACTCAGGGAATTGATTATGAGGAGACCTTCTCTCCTATGGCAAAGATGCCTACTATTAGGGTTTTGCTTAGTATTGCCTCTTCCAAGAATTGGAAGATACTTCAACTAGATGTAAAGAATGCATTCTTGAATGGTTGGATAACAGAAGAGGTATATATGGCACAACCACCTAGTATTGACAACCAAGTTTATCCTGATTATGTGTGTAAACTTAACAAAGCATTGTATGGTCTCAAGCAAGCTCCAAGAGCTTGGAATTTCAGGCTTGTTTCATTCTTGCAGGACAAAGGCTTTCAACCAAGCAAGGCAGATCCTTTCTTCTTTATTAAAAAGAGTAATTCCGAGGTCATCTACCTATGTGTATATGTAGATGATATTATATTGACAGGAAATGATGCAGATGGTATGAAGAAGATCAAAGATCAGATGAGAGAAGAGTTCAAGATAACTGATTTTGGTTCACTTCCCTACTTCCTAGGTTTGGAAGTTGTCTACAAAGATGATGGTTTGTTTCTCACTCAAAGGAAGTACATTAAGGACATGTTGGCAAAATTCAAGATGCAAGATTGTAAGATTGCAGGTACTCCAATGGAGGTCAATCACAAATTGAGCTCACATGAAGGTGAACTCATAGAGGACATCACATCATATCAAAGTCTAGTGGGTAGTCTCAACTATGCCACATTGACAAGAGTAGATATATGTTACAGTGTGAGTGTGCTAAGTCAATTTATGCACACACCAAGGAAACCACATATGGATGCTACCAAAAGGATTCTCAAGTATCTCAAAGGAACCATAAATGAAGGACTTTATTATCCTTATGTATCTAATTTAGGTTTGAAGCTATTTTCTGATGCAGATTGGGCTGGTCCAAGGAAGATAGAAGGAGCACTTCAGGTTATCTTACCTTTGCAGGTTCAAAGCTTACTTCATGGTCATCCAAGAAGCAACCCACAATTGCTCTCTCTTCTACTGAAGCTGAATACAGAGGTCTTGCCATAGCTACTCAGGAAGCTATGTGGATGAAGACATTATTCAAAGATCTTGGATTGGAGTTTGGAAGTCCAAGTATTTTTGGTGACAATATGAGTTCTATTCACTTAGCTGCTAATCCTATTTTTCATGCAAGGACTAAACATATTGAAGTTCATTATCACTATGTACGAGAAAAGGTTCTAAGCAAAGAGATTCAAATATCATATGTGTCCACTCATCAACAATGTGCAAATATTCTAACCAAAGCATTGGATGGTACAAAGCTTTGCAAATTCAAGGCTATGATTGGTTTGCAGGTAATCTTGGAAGATTGAAGACCTCAAGCATACTTGGCTTGAGGGGGAGCTGTTGGAGCAAGTCTATGACAAACCTAAGTATTGGCTTGAGTCTCACAAAGTCTTAGAAGAAGCTTTAAAATGAAGACTATGTAAAGTTCACTTGTGAACTACCTCTTGTAACTTTTGAAGAGTTTACTTAATGTAAAAGTGAAAGAATCTTAAGTGGTTGAGTCCACTTGATCAAGAATGGAAAGAGGAGCCACGAATTCGTGATTTGTGGTAGGTAGAGAATCAAATCAATCATTGATTGATTGGAGAGTGATTGAGGGAAGTTAGCCTCCCAAACTCAACTATAAATAGATGGCAATTTTAGTCTTGGTTTGAGAGACCTATGTGAAGACCTCCAAGAGTTGAGCTTTATGCCATATCAAGGTGTGATTACAAGGCACACATATGTATCAGTAAGTCATTGTATTGTACAAGCAATATACATTCATTTTCATGATTATTTGAGTTCATCTTTCCATGTTCATGTGAAGTGTACTACTCACTGCCATTACTCTCACTTTTCTCAGTCAGCTTGCAGAGATGTTTTCTCTGAGCTTGGTGCATCATTTTCAGTGATTTAACTTAGTAAAGCTAGCTCTATAAGTCTACTATATGCTCACAAAGTTTCATGTCATTTGAATGTTGCAATTTTCAGTTATGTTCATTTGAAGTCAACAGGGTCTGTTCATTTTCACTTCTCTGTGAGGTACCCGACTTTTTCAATCATCTTATAAGAGGTGTTTGTCTGTGGTTACTTTTCCAAATTCAGTGATTTAAAGCTTTTTGCATTCAAATTACTGTCTAGTATAACCTTACAAATTTTCATAATCATTGGATTCCTACATTTTGAGTTATGTTGATGTTTGTGCTCGCTAGTCTCAAACTGTAGCAGCCCGTGAAAATTGGGATGATGTCATCAGTTGTTAAAACTCATTCGTAGTGTGTGGTTCATTATTTTTTATGAGATTACTCTTGAAAGTTAGCTCTTTAAGTTACCTAGACTTCCCTAAGAGGAACTAAGCCAATTGCTGCTGTGCTCAGAGAATTATGTAAAACACTGGATAGGGGTATGAACCAAGAATAGCAAGTTTTCACCTCTGAGCTAACTCCAACTTATCTGTTTTGATCTATCTTTTTGAGAGTGATCTTCCAAGGTACATAGGGTGTCTAATACATCCATTGGAAAGCTAAAAGAGCCCACCATATACTCCTGGAGTTCATTTGGCTGGTGTAGATCAAGGATTTTGCAACACCTCTTCATCTTCAAGCACATACCTATCCATCTCTTGACAACCATGTGCAGGTTTAGCGGGGGCGAATGTCGGGATGAAATCCCGCAGGGAGCGTGCACTATTTTTTTTCAAAAGTTCATTGATTTTATGAGATTAGTGTGATGTTTTGATCTACTGAGAAAGTGGTAAAAATTGTACATGTTTTGACCGATTTGATGGACTAGAAGATGCGAAACCGTGTGATTGTTGTTGATTAGGCTTCTATATTTGTAAATACCCATGATGCTAGCTTTTGAATCCATAAAACCTAGGTTTGACCCTTAAAAACCCCTGAAAACATGAGATTATCCCATGAAAACCGGACTTGAATCCTTGGAAACCCTTAGAGTTTAGGTCCAAAATGTAAATAAACCATTGAATTGACGAGCTTGAGTTAGTTGTGAGAAAACCCCTAATTTTCTTCGATAAAAAATCCTAGGTTGGACCCTCGGAATTTGAGTTTATCGTAGGTGAAACCCTAAAAATAGTTAAAATTATACATATACAGTGTGAAACCAAAAACCATATTCTAAAGAAAAATTAAGATACTACCAAAATTAGAAAGTTCATTGAAGAGGTTAGAACGTTCTAGAAACAAGTCCTAGGGGGGCCTATAAATAAGTCCAAATTCATTTGTTTCTTCCCCACCCCGTGAATCTTGCTTGTGGATCGTCTCCTCCAGGTTGGGCTGATTGATGATTTTGGAGACCATATGAAGTGGAGAAAGTGATTGAAGACCGAAGTATAGAGTACCCAATGCCATGGGTTTCTTCTGTGGAACGCTTCTCCAGGTTCGAGCAGTTGATGATATTGGAGGATTATATGAAGTAAAGAATTGCTGATTGAAGACCAAGGTAAAGAGTACACTCCTCGTGGATCTTCTTGGTGCATCTATTCTCCAGGTATTTGATTTTGCATGGACTATTGAAGTAAAGTGAAGTAAAATTATTATCGAAGAAGACTTGAAGAGAAGCTTTGATTGAAGACCAAAGACCCAAAGTGAAGAAAAGATCCATCCGCGAAGACTGAAGCTGAAGATCCTGGGTGCCTTTTTGCACTATAGCGAGAGCCATATCATATCCAGCCGATCCGCACTATAGTGGCGGCATTTATTTGTATTTACCTGTTCTGCACTATAGCGGATTTTTGTATCGCCGAATTGCACTATAGCGGGCATCATTGTATCATTCAGATTTTATTGGTCGACCGCTGTTACTTTTTGATCCTATCATTGAGATTCGTCTACATCCAGCGTTTTACCATTGTATCTGATTTGTCTCTTTCCCGTCCCCTACGGTCTCACACGTATGCACGTTCGCTCGAGGGTAGGGGCCTTACGAGGGTAGGGGCCTTAGATAGTGTAGGTGAGGCGTCCAGCACGCAGATGCCCCTCACAGAACAGCGGGAACGGCGCACCAGTAAGGGGCCTGATCCAACCCCCACACTGACTTTCTTCCCGTTCGCTTGACCTCCTTCTTCCCGACACCGTGCCTTGGGTAACGCTGCCCGCGGGTCCCTTCAAGGTTGAGGAAAATTTGGGAAAAAACGGCCGATGGGGTGTGACCTTGTCCTCCCATCCGCGCCTTAAGTGTTGGGGCTGCCCGCGGGTCCCCTCGAGGCCGACGGGTGTGTGGCCTTGCCCCCCCCGTCGGTGCCCTAATGGACACCGCATGCGGGTCCCCTTGAGGCGGAGGCAAAGTATTGAAAGGAACGGCCGGCGTGACCGTAAGACGCTCAATGCGCCGCACGTCTGTGCCTTTGAACATAATGACATAGGGCCACCGATAGGCCCATATTGAACTCGAGATGGCCGACGTGAAGGTAAGATGCTCTATGCGCAGCACGCTTGTGCCTATGATCGAAATGACAAAGGGCCACCGATAGGCCCATCTTTCAAGAAGAATGGCCGACATGAAGGTAAGATGCTCTACGCGCTGCATGCTCGTGCCTATGAACCGCAACGTCAAAGGGCCGCCGATAGGCCCATTTTCAAAGAGGAACGGCCAGCATGAGAGTAAGCCACTTTATGTGCCGCATGTCGATGCCTATGTGCCAAACGATGAAGGGCCGCCGATAGGCCCATTTTTTCAAGTATAACCACCCGACATGAGAGTAAGCCACTTTATGTGCCGCACATCTATGCCTATGGGCTTAAACGTCAAAGGGCCAACGATAGTCCCAACTCCTTGGTGGGAATTTCCTTGGCCGACACTTGCCATTTGGATTGGGTCGCGCCTTGAAAATTATGCAATGTAGGAAAGAAAACAATGGGTGTGTGTGGAGTGGCAACAAAGCCCTCCCATCACAAACATTGGGATGAACCCATATGGATCATATCCGCCTAGGATGGGGCAAATTTTAACTTCAAACCGGCTTAGGGCCTAAGTGTTCCACTTTGGCTCCGTCTTGAGCAGAATGGCCCACTCAGCCGTTTTGACGGCAAAGGGAAAACCGGATGACTAGTCGTGAATTGACTTAGAGGGACCGGCCATCCTTTTGACGATAGGATCTTCTTGGAAGTCCTAGACCCGAACCGACACATCTAGCCTAATAAGAGGCAAAGGTGCCATGACCCAAACTGCGAGGTCCCAATGAGATGCAAGATCTGGTTCATGTGGAGCATTGGCTTGTCCTCATGCAGTCAGAGTGGGGCAATCCATCCCTTCTCTTAGTCCCTGTGCTTCGAGCCAAACCTGCAGTGTTAGGTTCGCACCTCTCTTGCATTTAGGCAAAGTTTCCATAGATATGCATTCGCACGACAACCCATGGTACTAAGGGCACTGCCCCAAATTTGAGAGTAAGAACACCATGCAGAATCGCAAAAGCCATCACAAAAATCACTCTTTCGACTTCACCGCAAAGCGGGCTTCATTCCAAGCACCTGTAGGTGGACTTCTCGAGGATGCAAAGTCTGTCGGAGAGGGGGTGGATGTCATGCCCCTTTGCCTGCCTCACTGTATTTCTATCGAGCCCCCTGTGGTACCATGTTGCGCCTGATTGTGCGCAATTATAAGGGGAATGGTAACTGTGCATGCCTCTGGACAACGAACCAGCTAGGAATGCCCCCAACGTCCGGGCTAAGATGCACCATGGGCGTGAGTGCTGAGCCTTCCCTTTCCTCACCTTTCTTGGGGACGTCGGTTGCACCTTGGAATGTGGGTAGATGCCCGATAACGGGAACGCCCCCCTTCCGTCCATTCTTGACGGGGCTTGCATGTAAACAGTGGGACGGCTGGCCCGACCATCTGTCGCTCATCTTGACCGCTCATGTAAAGGGGCTATGGACATGTGTGGCAAAGGAGAGCCACTATGCCTCTTGGCAAATGGCAACTTCGGACTCGTCGGCAATCAATCATCGGGACGGCCCGCCGTCGACAGCCATCCCTCACATCTTATGGACTAAGTCCCGTCTTCTGTTGAATCCGGCCTCCGGGCTGTCCGGCATCTCAAGTCCCACTTCAGCTTTCGGGTTACGCAAGGGCTTTCCCCTTAACTCGTGGTCGTCCTTCTCCTTGTGGGGAAAAGCTAAAACCCCCCCCTTCGACTTGGACAGTCACACCGTCCACCCTTCCCCTCTCTCCCCACACACACCCCCAGCCCTCCTCCCTTACTCCTTCCCTCCACACACACACACACACAAGTGGGGTTTTCTGGATGCCCACATGGGGTTTTCTTGGAAACCAAGTGGGGTTTTTCTTGGAAACCAAGTGGGGTTTTTCTTGGAAACCAAGTGGGGTTTTTCTCACGGAGCACCTGCCCTCCATCCCCCCCATCCCCCAACCCCCCCCCCCCCTTTTCTGAGACATTCAAACCCACAAAATGCATAAGCCAACAAGAGGGACACCAAGAAGATTGCCAGAACATGTTTATATTCGATTAACAACTCCTGTTGAAGAAGGCAATGAGAGCTTGGTATGAGGAGTACTAGTACCCCTCATAGTTGCTCACAATTTGGCGCCATGGGGCATACCCCCCAAGCACTAAAAAGGGCTAGATAGAAAAACATGCAGTGACATCCTCCCCTGGTTTGAGGAGCTTGGTGTCCTCAACAAGTGGGTTCAGGTCTTACAAAAAATTGGTGTGTTTACAAAATTTGGGAACATTACATGGGGCTTATAGCCAAAGTGGCCTAAGTGTGGTGATAATACTTTTGAGCTAACAGATGGTCGGGCCCAAAGGTGTTGGCCAGAAGCCAATCCGCATCTACTAAGGGGTGACCTTTGAATTTGATGAGAAATTGGGGACCTTTGCGGGTGTTCTTGTCCCGTAAGATAGCTTCTCCCTCGAACTGGTTCTCTCCGTTGTGCAACACTGGGATCTCGCGTCTGTACTTGGAGTCGAGTTTGAACCGTTTGAGGCTGACATGAAAGTCATTGTGAAATCACACGTTGTCGGGAAGCTCCAAGCTGTAAGTGACTTCATTGATCCGCTTCTCCACCTTGTATGGTTCGTAGTAGCGATGGTTGAACTTTTGCGTGATATTCTTGGGCAGGGTGATATTTTGTGCGTTGACCAGGACTAGGTCGCTGACTTGCAACTCTTCGCAAGACCTACGTTTCTCGTTTGGGTATCAAGCCATGCGTTCTTTGCTTCTTTGCAAGCTGAACTTTGCCTCTTCTAACTTGGTTTTCCATTGATCCAAAAAGGGGCCGCAATCGGGATCATTTGTTGCAAGAGTTGAGTCTTGCGTGAGAGCCGAGGGCATGATTACCTCCTTGCCGGTCGCCAATTCCAATGGGGTCATCTTTGTACTTGAGTGGATGAAAGTGTTGTAGTGAAACTCCAAAATGTCCAAGTGCTTTGCCCAATCCTTCTGATCGGTTCTAACATAATTCCATATATAATCTTCTATCGTCTGGTTGACCCGTTCCATTTGCCCATCTGTTTGTGGGTGATAAGCTGAGGAGAAGAACCGAAGTTGCATCCCCAAGATGAGGAAAATCTCTATCCACAACCGGCTTAGGAAGCATCCGTCCTGGCCTGACACGATGGCCAAAGGCAATCCGTGATACTTCACGATATGAGTAAAGAAGAGATGCACCATGGCCTTAGCATTGAGCGGAGGTTTGGCCGAGATAAAATGTGCCTGTTTTGTGAAGTAGTCCACCACCACGAAGATGGTGTTGAACCCCAAAGATGGTGGTAGTTCGGTTATGAAGTCCATGCTAATCATGTCCCATGGCCAGTTTGGAATCGGGAGTGGTTGCACAAGGCCGGCGGGCTTCACCCAATCTTGATGGACTAACTAACATGTTGGGCAGGTTTCTACATATACCTGGACTTGTGCTTTCATTCGAGGCGAGTAGAAGTGTTTGTGGAGC
The DNA here is from genome assembly GCA_020310875.1 of Ceratopteris richardii. Lineage (NCBI taxonomy): Eukaryota > Viridiplantae > Streptophyta > Polypodiopsida > Polypodiales > Pteridaceae > Ceratopteris > Ceratopteris richardii. The sequence continues at coordinate 206,253,672 of CM035411.1, forward strand.
ATCTTGTAGCTACGGTTTTGACCGCCATGTCCGGCCACTTTGCAATCATGTGCTTCCCACAGAAACTCTTTGCGTAGTTCTAAGTCGTTCGGCACATAGACTTTCCCTTTGCGATAGAGAATGCCCTCTTGTATTGTGTAGCGGCCAGGTGTGTGGGCACTGTGAACTTCTTGAAGTATGTCCTGGACTTGAGTATCCTTTGCCTGTGCACATTGAATTCTGCCTCTCAGATCTGATGAGACGGTGGACATTGCCTAGAGCTCGGGCCTTCGACTAAGTGCATCTTGAATAATGTTATGCTTGCCTTGCTTGTGTATTATCTCAAGATCAAACTCTGCAAGAAACTCTTGCCACCTTGCTTGCTTCGCACTTAGCTTTGGTTGAGATGTGAAGTACCTCAAAGAGATGTTGTTCGCGAAGACCTTTGTGTGCTTATCCAAAATGTAGTGCCTCCATTTGCATAGGCAGTGGATGACGGCTAACATTTCTTGCTCATGTCTGCTCCATCTGAGCTCGGGGCCGGTGAGTTTGTGTGACTCGTATGCAATGGGTTGTCCATCTTGTAAGAGGACACCTCGGATGGCCAAACCCGATGCATGAGTGTGGACTTCAAATGGTTTGTCAAACTCTAGGAGTTTGACAACCGGGGCATTGCACATAGCGACCTTCAATGCTTCAAAGGCTTCTTCTTTGTCCTCTCCCCACTTGAACGACTCCTTTTCTTTGATCAATTCCAAGAGCAGGACCGCGATCTTGCTGAAGCCTTGGATGAAACGACGGAGAAATTGGCAAAAGCCGATGAATTCTCGCATCTCTTTGATGGTCTTCGGGGGTGACCACTTGAGCAAAACTACTACTTCCTGGGGGTCGGCGTGGAGGCCGAGTTTGAAAATGATGAACCCCAAGAATTCCACCTTCTTCATGCAGAACTCACGTTTTCTTGGCTTGGCGAAGAGCCTACGTTGCCAGAGTCGTAACAAGACCGCCCGAACATGCTCGTAGTGTTCCTCTAATGTTCAACTATAAATCAATAGGTCATCAATGTAGATGATGAGGAAAAGGTCCAGCATGTCTTAGAAGCCATCATTCATCTCGCGAGAGAAGGTGGCCGGTGCACCTCTCAGTCCGAATGGCGTGACAAGCCATTCATAACTGCCATAGCATGTGCAGAAGGCCGTCTCCTTGGTGTGTTCTTGTGCCACCCAGATTTGATGGTACCCAGATCGGAGGTCTATGCGTGTGAAGTATTGTGCCTTGCCGAGGTGATCGAGAAGTTCCTCCATCATGGGCACGGGGTATTTGCTCTTGATTGTGCCTTTGTTGAGTGCTTGGTAGTCGATGCATAGGCAGAGGGAGCCGACTTTTTTCTTCACAAATAGGACCGAGGCTCCACTTGGTGAGCTCCTTATAAATCAATGAAAAGACGCTTTGGTGACAACCAGAAGGATCGCCAAACTCTCTGTCTAGGGGATACGTCTGTGTAGTTCCGTTGTGTTGTGTTTTGAGAATTCTGAGTAATACTGTGTCTTTCTGTCTTTGTTTGATTATTTGCACATGTACGGTAAAGACTAGGTTGCGATAATGTTTATAGTAAGTTAAGTATTGAATCATTGTTCTGTTAAGTTAATTATTGTAAGTTTGTACTACGGTAGTGTTTAGCTTGTACGTCGGGTATTGAGAAAGTATTAATTCGTGCATGAGTCGGAAGTCTGTGAGAGAACGAGTTAGAGTCTAGAGAGTAATTTGTATTAACAGAGATTTAAATATTAAGATACTATGGTGTGAGTGTTAAATTGGGGAAATCAAGTATAGGGCCTCTGATTATTCAGACCCCTTCCACTCCCAGGAACCGGAAAAGAGCTTAAACGCGTCTCTGACGGCAAACGCGCGTTTAACACTGGTGCCGTCTGTGGGAAAGTGGCAACAGATTGTTGCAAAGTGATTGTCGGAAGGTTGCAACAGATTGTTACAAAGTGATTGTGGGAAGGTAACCATACATTGTGAATGGACAGTAAGGTAGAGTAGTACACAAGTGTAGGAAAGGTGCTATATGCAAGTTACTCGGTCCGGTGAGTCATATCCGAAGGATAGGTGAGACCGACAGCCTTGGGAGATATCAAATTTATTAAGAACATCCTCAGGAGGTAGAAGCACTGATCCATTAAGTCCAGTCGTCGAAGAAATGAAGCGCGTTAGCAGTGACTCCGGTAGCATTCCGGTAGAACATACCACAATTCCGGTAGATTTTGGTGTAATTTCGGCAGAGTCTGCAGAAGATACAGTAACTTCGGAGTCTACAGGAACGCAGTGTGCAGTTCATCCGACACCGTCTGGCCAAGATTCAAACCTCTCTGTGAATAGAGGTGTGTTATCCAGAGAGGTCATTGAAGGTGAAAGAATACCCTGGATTGGGGAAAGTTGCACTAATTCCGGTAGTAGTTCGGTCCCTGTTGCAGAAAATTTACAATTTTCTGGTGACAGTATTATACTTCCCGGTGAATCTTCATTCCGGACACCACTGTTCGGGGTAAGCTTTCCTACGTTTGATACCGCAGAAAAAGATAGGCTATTCGAATTAGAAATTCGTAAAAGGTTGAGTGCTATTTTTGAATCGGAAGGTGAGCAGTCTGATCATACAGACTCTAAAGGACTGGAAACACATCCTCAGAACTCAAGAAATAGTAACAGTACCGCCACTAGAACCATGAGTGGGCAACAACAACAACAACAACAACAACAGTAGTAGCAACAGCTACTTCCACCTCGACTAGTTCCAACAAGAGTAACTTACACCAAATTTGGTGGATTTCTAGGTGATGATCCTGATGCTCATGTACGCACCTTTGAAATAAATTATGTAGTACTAAACCATCTACCTGATCTGGCATACAAGGCCATAGTATTCCAGTCAACACTAGTTAATGAAGCAGCGAGGTGGCTTAGAGAGTGTGATATAAACCATTTCGGCACCTATGAAGAGGTAAGGGATGCGTTTCTATAGAGATTCCGGCTGAAGAAGAACCTTGTCAAAATTTTCGATTACTTACAGAACAATAGACAGAAGTTGAACCAAACAGTGCAGGAATATGCCACCCTTTTTAGAACTCATTTGAGACAACTACCTCCGGCACATGCTAATTTACTGGATGATGTCATCACTCAGTGGTTTATTAATGGTTTGACTCTAGAGCTCAAACAGTTTATGATCATCCATTGTGTGGGAGCGATGACACTAGATGCGGTTATTACAATGGCCTTGCAGCTCGAACATAAGGTTGGAGGCTTTACCGAAGACCTGGAGTGGTTGAAAGCCAGTAAAATTATTGCAGAAGATCCGACTAGACAGATGTACTGCACCAAGTGCAAGAATCCATGGCATACCAGTATCACATGTGCCCTTAATCAGATGTATTGCGCTATCTGCAATACAACCAGACATTCCACCAAAAACTGTGCTTATAACGCCAAAGTGTAGGGACCAGCAACTATAAATGCTATCATACAAGAACTAGGGCAGCAGGCCACCCATTATATTCCACCTCAGATGAGAAATAATCAGCAGCAAGGATACAGAAATTATCGAGGATAGCGGAATACAAATTACAATACAAATTGCTGGCAAACAGGAACATCACATGAAGGTAATTCTTTGCCACCCCCTCGCTGTCATTTTTGCAGTGAGTTAGGCCACATACACAGATTTTGTAAAGATGCAGCCGAATATGATTAGAGGAAGGAGCGTCAGAACCCAATGACCAATATGGTTTATATCTCACCAGTGGAAACTCAGGCTGCAGTGATTCAAACAAGATCTGGTAAGCAGTTACACCCAGCAGTAGAAGTGCTTGAACCTGGCATCCATGAACAGTAGAGAATGTATGACAACGCTAGTCAATGGACCACCAAAGAGTCTAGAGTGTTTCGAGATCCAATTCCGATGACCCAAGTGCCGCTGCCAAAGGAAGGATCGCAGGAACAAGATTCTACCCCAGTAACAGGCGCATCATCTTTAGAATCAGTGAAAAGCACAATTCAAGCACATCAGGCATGGGAAATTTTATCTAAGGCATCCATTACTCTCCCTCTTACAGAGTTACTTGCATTAGTGCCGAGAGTTCGGCAGCAATTTCAACAATAGCTTAGTCCTGGGTCTTCCTGCATTCTAGCGACAACAACGGTACAACTGGAAGCTGATCCTACAGTGGATCATTCGGTCCCTTTAATTACGGATGGTACAAAAACCACAAGATTACTCAAGTACTAATTGATGGTGGGTCTGGTGTAAACATAGCCACTGCAGCGCTTTTTAAAAAGTTGGGATGGGCTCAAATTGAGCCTATTCAATTTTTTGTTAGAATGGCTGACCAATCTCTAGTTCATCCGTTAGGCCTCGTACGGAATGTCCCGATAACTTTGCAGGGTACAACATTTAAAATGACTTTTGTAGTCTTAGAACTACGGGAGTCTAGTCTTGACTATAATCTTCTTTTCGGACGACCCTGGTTAAAACAAGCTAAATTCATACAGGATTGGTCAGCACAGGAACTAACTTTCAAAGATAACCACCGTAAATATGTTGTCAAACTGGATGCTATTCAACCCTCTGAACTCCATGCCAGGCCATATGTAGCAGAGCTAGTCCACATGTTGGATGGCTTATCTGACGATGAAGAAGAAGCATTTTTGAAGAACAATGAAGATTTGATTTCCTTAGGCACTGTAGATCTGCAATCTACTGTAGATAATTGGAGTCCGACAACCTGTACGGTGGTGCCTGTGACCGAAGAAGTGAAGACCGAAGATACTATTGCTATGGAAGAAGCCACTCTACAACGTCTTTTACAGTCAGCTGACAATCCAGGCAGACCTCGTCAATTCTATGTTCCCGAAGATCAGTTAGTCACCTATAACTTGGGAGATAAAGTAAATCCACGACCTGTCAAGATAAAGGAAGGATTGTCTAAAGCATTTCAAGCAGATTTGATCCAGCTTCTTCGTGAGTTCTCTGATGTTTTTGCATGGGATTATCATGATATGAAAGGTCGGGATCCTCGCATCTATCAACATAGGGTACTACTCAAACTAGAAGCAAAGCTGATTAAACAACCTAGCTACCATATGAACCCTAACTATGCAGCACAGGTCAAAGCAGAACTTGATCTCCTATCAAAGGTAGGATTCATTGTACCCATTGAGCATGCTGGATGGATCTCCCCGATTGTGATTGTACCAAATAAAACCAAGCAGCTCCGAATATGTGTCAATTACCAGGAATTAAATGCAACCATCGTACCTGATCCATTTCCTCTTCCATTTCTTGATACAATGTTGGACAGAGTGGCTGGACATGAGATGTATTCATTTCTCGATGGTTATAGTGGTTATAACCAAGTCCAAATGGCTGAGCAAGATATATCGAAAACAACATTTATTAACAATTGGGGTGTTTTTGCTTGTACCGTCATGTGGTTTGGATTAAGAAATGCTCCTAGCACCTTTCAGCGATGTATGCAGGAAATCTTCTCACCCTATCTCACTTCTTTTATGCAAGTATATCTAGACGATTTCTCTTTATTCGATAAGATGGTAGCACACCTGTATCATTTACAGTGTTGCTTTGAGAAATGTTGTGAATACCGACTCTGCTTGAACCCCACCAAATCTGTCTTTGCGGTTTCTTGTGGTAAACTCCTTGGCCACATTGTATCTGCACAGGGCATACAAGTTGATCCAGATAAAATTGCAGTCGTGTTAGAAGCATCTGTGCCTACTACGTCGAAAGAAGTGATGCGCTTCATGGGTCAAGTCAGGTCGCATGGTCGACATTTATGGTGGCTTGCCCATTTGGCAATACCCCTAAATCGGCTAATCACTAGTACTCCTTGACAGTTTGATTGGACACCGGAATGTCAAACTGCATTTGATTGTCTAAAAGGATTATTAACGCAGGTTCCAATTCTACAACCTCCTGATTGGGAATGCCCATTTCATGTTTTTGTAGACGCATCATATGTAGCCATTGGAAGTGTTCTAATGCAACAAATTGATAAGTGGTTTTGGCCTATCTATTATGCAAGTCGACGGCTTGCTCCTACTGAAAAGAATTATTCAGTAACTGAAAGAGAATGTCTTGGGTTGGTGTATTCTATAAAGAAATTCTGGCATTATTTGCTAGGCCGAAAAACTTTCATGTAGACCATGCTGCACTGGTGTATCTAGTCTGGCAACAACATTTAGGTGGTCGCTTGGCACAATGGGTTCTATTGTTGCAAGAATTCGATTATGAAGTAATTCATCGACCCGGCACTGCACATGCATTAGCAGATTTTCTTTCTCGGTTGGATTCCGGTGAAGCTCCGATCGATGTTGATGACACCACACCAGCAATTTATGTTACTGAAACGACTAGTGATGAATCTGCACAACCTCCTGTGACACCTACTTACTATGATCAGTTATTAACCTTTCTTACTGATGGATGTCTTCCTTCTCAAAATTCTCATGCAATGCGCCGGAAAATTGCAGTTTACAGTCGTAGATTCCGGTTGATTGCCGACCAGTTGTACTATATGGATCACACTGGGGTTTTACTTCGTTGTATTCCTCCACATGAAGTAAACTCAGTAATCGCTCTAGCACATTCAATACCCTCCAGCGGACATTTTGCAGCAGATTTAATGCACCGAAAAATTCTACAAAGTGGGCTCTGGTGGCCTACTATGTACAGAGATGTATCTCAATTTGTGCAGCAATGTGACAATTGTTAGCGATCTGGACAGCCTTTACAATGCCATTTCTTTCCTCTGCAACCTCTCTTACCTTTGGAACCTTTTCAGAAATGGGGTCTTGACTTTATTGGACCAATCACACCTCCAGCAATCCTTAGCAATAACCGATACATTCTGACATGCAGAGATTATGCTACCAGATGGGCAGATGCTTGGGCTTTACGTTCTGCCACAGCTGTTTCAGTGGCAAAATGTCTAATGAAAGACGTATTTCCACGATGTGGATTACCTTTGGAACTTATAACAGATCAATGAACGCACTTTGTCAACAATTTAATGCAAGTGCTCACACAAACTTTTTAGATTCTGCATAAATTTAGTTCACCGTATTATCCTCGTGCTAATGGCTTAGCTGAAAGTACCAACAAGACCTTGCTGAGTATGCTTTCTAAACTGATTCTGGAATCACCAGAACGATGGGATTAGTTACTACCTGCAGTATTATGGGCATACCGGACTACTTACAAAGTTACCACCGGACTGACTCCTTTCAAGCTTGCTTATGGATTGGAAGCAATCGCTCCAATGGAAGTTGTAGTGCCTAGTTTACGGGTCGCCATAACTCAGAAGTTGATACCCAAAGGTTCTTTGCCATTTCGGTTGGACACACTCAGAGAATTAGATGAGCATCGCTGGGAAAGTTTTCTGACTCTTGAAGTGCAGTTGCGGCAAGCTCGTACACATGATCGGTATCTTAAAACTCTAGTTTTTACGGTAGGATAACTTGTGCTATTTTATAATGCTGTGACCGGAGTTCCTCTTCCTAAAGTGATAAATGGTTCAAAGTTGTGGCCGTATCATCGAGCACCTGATTCGCACTCAAGTGTTCTACGGTAGCCCGTGTATTTTTTCTTTTTTTTTCTCTTTTCTTTTCTTTAACTTTTTAGTTTTGCATGTTAGTTGCTTAAAAACCATAAACTCCTCGTTTTGCTACATAATCATAAACTCTTCGTTTGGATACATAACCATGAATAATTGTCACCTTTTGTTTTTTATTCAGCTCATGCATGCACACCGTAGTTGTTGGAGATAGACGTCTGCGGAAGCATGCGAACAACACAAGGAAGAAGAAGAAGCTTGGAGCACAAACACACAATACTGAATGTATTACTAGAGAATGTACAAAGATAAGTAGCCCATTAGGGCAATAGGCGTATATACAAGCCGTGGGAAAAAAACCTCCTAAAGAGGGAAAAAAGTGCCCCGGCAGTCCTAGAGTGTTCACACACATCACTACCTAAATATATCAACAAATCCCCCCTGGGAGTGATGCGGTGAACAAGGAGCTGGCACTCATGTATAAGGAAGTGCCAAGCTATGTGGAAATCACTCCACAAAAGGAAGTAAGCCCAAAGCTTTGCGGAAAGCTTCAAACTTCTCCCTAGGCAGAGCCTTTGTGAAAAGGTCTGCAATGTTCTCTTGCGTGGGCACATATGCCAAGCTGATCTCCCCAACAGAGAACCTCTCCCTGACATAGTGATAATGCACCTCAATGTGCTTAGTGCGAGCATGGAACACAAGGTTCCTCGCAACTGACAATGCGCTCTGATTGTCAGTGAAGATGGTGGTGGCAGAAGACTGGCCAACACCCAAATCAGTAATAAGGCGTCTTAGCCACACACACTCAACAGTCGCTGTGAAAGCTGCCCTATACTCAGCCTTACAACTGGAAGTGGCCATAGTAGGCTGCTTCTTGCTCAACCAAGATATACATGAGGTACCAAGCATGAAGCAAAAACCACTGGTGGACACACGAGTGTCATGGCAACCAGCCCAATCTGAGTCAGAAAAAGCATGCAAATCTGGCGGTAGTGATCCCCCCTTGGGATAAAACAACCCAAGTAGCCTAGTACCACTCAAGTAGCGAAAGATGCACTTAACCGCTTTCCAATGCGTGACTCTTGGGCAATGCATAAACCTGCTCATCTGTGAGACAGCAAACTGAATATCTGGCCGAGTAATGCATAAGTAAATCAAGCATCCAACAGCCTGCTGATAGAGAACAGCATCAAATGCATCTCCAGGATCATGAAGACTCAATCGTAAACCTGTCTCCATAGGAGTGGCAATAGGCTTACAATCTTCAAGGCCAAAACGCTGCAATAATGTGTCAATATATTTCGTTTGACACAAAGCCATTCCACCATCAACGTGCATAAACTGAATGCCCAAATAGTGATGCAAATGCCCCAAATCAGACATCTCAAATGAGGCATGCAAATCAGCCTTAAAATCAGCAATATGTGTCTCAATAGGACCAGTGAGCAGCATGTCATCAACATAGACAACAATGATCAGAAGCACATCATTAGCACGTTTAACATATAAGGTGCTTTCAGTTGGACTATTCTCAAAACCATGTGCAATCAGATAGGCATGTATCTTCTCATACCAAGCACGTGGTGCTTGCTTTAAACCATATAATGCCTTCTTGAACCTGCAAACCTGGTTTTCATGCCCTTTCTGCACAAATCCACGGGGCTGAAAAACATACACTTCTTCATGCAAGTCACCATTCAGAAATGCTGTTTTAATGTCCAACTGATGTACATTCCAACCATGATGGGCTGCAAGTGCATAAATGCTCCGAACAGTAGTCATACGGCATGTAGGCGCAAAGGTCTTATCAAAATCAATGCCTCTTTCCTGTGCATAACCCTTTGCAACAAGCCTAGCCTTATACATGTCAACTGTACCATCAAGTTTACGCTTCAGCTTGTATACCCACTTAGTGCCAATGGCCTTCTTGCCAGGAGGCAAGTCACATAAAGACCATGTACCATTCTTCATTATAGCATCATATTCAGATTGCATAGCAGCCATCCAATTTTCTGAATTTTGTGCTTCATCAAAAGAAACAGGCTCGTTCTCATCACAGAGACTAGATGCAGCCATAGGATAGCAATCTGATGCAAAGGAGGCACTATGAGAGCCTGAACGAGTACGATATGACAAAGGTGCATCTAATTTGCTGTCACGCAAAGTCTGCACCAGCCATTTTGGCATAGTTTTTGCCTGCTCAATATCAACTCTCTCATCAACAAGTGCATCATGTAAATTTGCATCAGAAATGGAATGATCTACATCATCATATGAAACCTGCAAAGGTTGAGAAGTTGCCTCATTAGGACCAGCACTAGCCTGTCCACTTGTAAAAAGAGGCATCAAAGTATCATACATGTATTTAGAGCTAACAGATGTCTCCTTAGTACATGAAAGCAATGGCTGAATAGCATCTTCCACAAAGACAACATCACGGCTAACCAGAATGCGTTTAGTCTGTGGATGATACAGACGATAGCCTTTACTTTTAGAACTCTACCCAACAAAAATACATTTTACTGCCTTATCATCCAATTTTCTGCGATGTTGTTCAGGTACTAATGCATATGCCAAACAACCAAAAACACGCAGATGAGCAACAGATGGCTTGCGGTCATGCCAAGCCTCATATGGAGTGATAGACTGCAACGCTTTAGTGGGACACCTGTTCAGTACATATGCTTGCACATGACAGCCTCAAGCCAGAAATTATGTGGTAAAGCCTGACTTTTGACCATGCACCTCACCATTTCCATGAGTGACCTGTTCTTTCGTTCAGCAACTCCATTCTGTTGAGGTGTATACGGCACTGTACATTGGTGTTTTATCCCACGTTCAGCCAGAAATGCATTAAAATCTGAAGACATATATTCCCCCCCTCGATCAGAACGGAGGGTGCCCATTTTACATGCTGACAGATTTTCAGCCAAAACCAAAAACTGTTTGAAGCACATGAACACTTCGGACTTTGCTTTGAGTGGATATACCCATGCATGCCTGGAAAAATCATCAATGAAAGTCACGAAGTAAAGGTAATTTCCAAAAGAGGGTGTTTGCATAGGACCACAGACATCACTATGTACAAGCTGCAATTTCTGCGTAGCCCGAACTGAACCATCTTTTGGAAAGGAAGAACGCTGCATTTTGACCAAAATATAGCCTTCACAAACATGTTTTCCAGGAGCCTCAAGTTTGGGCAAAGAGGACATCATTTCAGATTTCTGTAGGCGTAGCAAACTAGCAAAATTCAGATGACCAAAGCGTGCATGCCAAAGCTTTGCATCTGACATAGCCTGAGAATCATGAACTGCACATGCCGAATCAATCATAGATCTTTCATAGTCTATGAGCTTATACAACCCACGACATAAGATGCCAGAAGCAATAATCACATCACCATTTGAGAGATCATGGACTGTACACCTGTCATCAACGAATTTCACAACCAAGCCAATCTTGGCTAATGCAGAAACTGATAACACGTTCTTTTTGATCCCTGGCACAAATAAAGCATCTGACAAAGTGCAAGAACTACCATCAATAGTAGTCAGAATGATCTTACCAACTCCCATAACAGGATAAGAGGAGTTATTGACGCATGTGACAGTATTCCCTATAGGGGCAGACTCGAGTGAAGAGAAGAAACTGCGCTGCGAGGTAATATGTTTGGTCGCCCCACTGTCAAAGTACCAAACATCTGAGTCTACTGCAGACATGCACTGATCATGAGAAGATGGGTCAAAACTGCAGACAGTAGTAAACGCCCATTCTTCTTCCTACACAAGATTAGCAGACTCTGTTTTTGGTGTACAGGCCTCTGCAACAACCATTCCAGCCTCTTTCTTCTTTGCCTCTTTAGCAGCCAGTTTTGGACAGTTCTTTATAATATGTTCATTTCCTTTACAGTACGTGCAGAACAATTTATGCTTTTTTGATTTCTTCTCATCTTTATCCTGGTTCTTTGATTGTGCAACATTTGCAGATTTCTGCTTACTAGTAGAAGAGCTCCATTTTCCTTTGCCCTTCTGACTAGCCAGGAAATCTTGATCTGCAACACGCATAATGGACCTGTTCTGCCTGGACTGATCTTCCTGTAACAGAACAGAGACTAATTCCTCAAATGAAAAGGCATTCAACAGTAGTTATGAAGGTTATCATCTCAACATCGCGTGATGATTAACAATTTCGATCACCTTCAGCTACCAAGTATCTACTTAATCTTCCTCTTTTCACTGATAATCGCTATTGTATTCGTCTGCTCTGTGTGTTGTGATTTTTGTGTTTCCTGTGCAATTGTATTCTTGTGCTCTAGTGTACGCATCATGGAAGCGTTAGCCAACTTCGCTGCGTTCCGTGACGGACTCCCTCTGGATGTGGGTGAGTTCTTGCGTGTTCGTGGCTTGTCCAATTTCGCTGAATTGCCTTGGCATTCAATGGAATGTCACCCATTTTACGCCCAGATTATTGCCACCATCGCTCCCACACCTGCTACGGAGCAGAGTTGGCCAATTACTTCTTTACCATCTAGGGTAGTAATCACTTTAAAATCATTTGCTACAGCATTCTGACTCTCTCCGGAAGGATGAGAGAACGGCCCTAATCTTCCAATTGCTACTATGATCCAATTGTTCCCTAGGTACTCTTCAAGTGAGTATGCTATACTCTGTCGCCCTGAGCTTGAAAGAATAGCTTTACAATTTTTAGTAGCCATCTTAAACTTGCAGAAATGAACTTATGGGATATCTCGCCCATTCTACTCGGTGATTGATATGGCTGCTCGCGAGCCTATCAATTTTTCTTCCTATTATTTCCGGCGCATTCACCGTGAATGCGTTTCGGTCATAAAGTAGGTTAACAAAGGAGAACTTCCACGATCATGTCTTCCACACATTCTCACGTTTTTATTTCCGGCCATCTAAGCAGCACAACTGCCTCCACGAGGTCCAGTCTTATATCATGAGGAATTTGCTCAAATTCTTGAAGTCGACGAAGAAGATGATGAAGAACTCTTCCAGCTCCTCCGTCGAAAACGAATCGGGATAAGCTCTTCTGATAGTCAAGTACAGGATTCTGACGCTGGAAATAAAGGAGACAACAATGAAGAAGAGACTTTCCATGATACAACCACCTTAATGCACCATGATTCATCAGCTCAATCATCTCCAAACCACCATCAGGATCAGAGTGTTACTGCTGATTCTGAAGACAAATCTTATAAGGAAGAATCTCAGCAGCAATCCAAACAAGAGGTGCAAGAAGATACGAAAGTTATTGTTGTAGAAGTTTTGGCAGAGTTGATTACAATAGTAGAATGTGCAGTTGCTCAACCTGAAGTGACTACGCAACAACTTACCGAAGCAACCAATAATCTGCAACCCACTCCTCCACCCGTGCCTCCACTTAAACCTATTGTTCCCATTCCACCGATTGTACCTGACGCACCCGATTCATCATCCTCTTCACCGAACTATTCTCCACCCAATTCCCATCAACTCCTCACCGCTTCTTCATCTCAACCACGTCCTTCTCTTCTGTTTCCTTCGCTACCTGTGTTTAATGAGCTCGCATCAATGGGTCATATGTTGATCCACCTGTCACAACAACTACCACAACAGATGACAGAGATTATTGATAATCTCAAACACGAATTACAACATAAAGTTGATGTTTTAGAAGCAGATATCATTCCGTTACAGGAAGAGGTAGATGCAGTGAAGGCAAAGAATCATAATCTGCACTTCCAGATTAAATAGTTACAGGCTCGCCTTACTGAACAGGAGACAGTAATCAATCAAAGAGATGCTGCATTGGCCGAAGTCAGAATAAAAGATGATTTATTATGTGCTGCTGATGCAGAAATTCTTCAGTTACGACAGTTAGTTACGGATAAAGAGGATGTCCGCATAGCACTTGAAAATTTGTTAAAAGAAACTAGAGAACTATTGGATGAAGCTATGCAGAAAGGACAGGAAATGTCAATTTTACTAAAGCAAACCAATACAGAGCTAGAGTTTGCAAATGCAACCCTAACTCAATCAAATTCTGCTCTTAAAACGTAGATGATGTTGGTCGCTTAGGTCCAGAAAGAGATTCCAGCAACTCGAAGAGAAAGAGATGCATATTACCGAACAATTCAATTTTAGAATCAAGAATTGGAGAGAAGAGAAAAGCAACTTGGAGCTCAAGCAGAATGCTTACCACGTATAGATCAATAGGTTGCCGATATGAAAGTAAACCGTGATGCAGCTCTATCAAATGACTTTTATCTGCAGGAAGCCTTTCTGCAAACACAGGTAGAAATTTTGATAAGCCAAGTTATTGCCACTAGTTCAGTTGGAATTGATGCTCAGTTAGTAGAACCCGAGATACTGAAACAGATGCTGGATTCGTTAAAGAAGAAAATTTCTCGAACGTTTAAATTAGCTAGAACAATGTATTTACAGGGTATAATAGATGAACCATAAGATTTTGTATACCTGCGAGTTCAAGTCCACCGTGCGTGCCAGTGTAAGCTGCCGGATTGGCAATTGTAAACTTGTCTCTTTTTCATATTCCGCACGAACCGAAAGGTCGTTGCCAAAGACTGTAATCTCTTATAAATCAATGAAAAGATGCTTCGGTGACAACCAGAAGGATCACCAAACTGTCTGTCTGGGCGATACGTCTGTGTAGTTCCGTTGTGTTGTGTTTTGAGAATTTTGAGTAATACTGTGTCTTTCTGTCTTTGTTTGATTATTTGCACATGTCTTCCACTCCCAAGAACCCAAAAAGAGCTTAAACGCATCTCTGACGGCAAACGCGCGTTTAATACGCTTCAACTCATGAAGGTCGGACTCATTCATTCTATATGGCGCCTGCAACGGTGATGGGTGGTCCAGAAGCATGTTGATAGGATGTTGGACATTACGTAAGGGGGTGAGGCCGGGTGGAAGTGTATCCGTGAGAACATTTGAAAATTCTTCCATGAGCATCTAGAAACTCGGGTGCCCAATCTTCGAGACATCGATCGGCCATGGTCTCGTCTCCTCTGCGACCGGCCTAAGAACGCATAAGTGTGCAATCCCGCCTTGATAAACTACCCGTCGAAATTTCTTATGTGACGATGGTGATGGAGTGTGTGTGGAGGTTGATGCTCGGGCTTGTGCTTTCTCTTTGCCTTTGTGTTTCTGCTTGGATTCTCTTGGTTCACTGTCAGATGGCTCATCCGTACGAGGAGCTCGGACTCGATTGCAGCCAATGACAATCGCATGCCCATTCTAATCGAGAAGTACTTTGTCGATCCCTTTGCCGAACAAGGAGATCATGTGTTTATCCATAAACTCAAGGCCTAGAATGACTTCGAATTTTTCCATCGGTATAATTAGGAAGCTCAGGTGGCCAAACCATTGGCCTAACATGACCGAGACTCCATCGGCATATCGCACATGACTGGTCTGGCCCTGAGCAAAGACCACGGACATGCGGAGCCGTTTACTTAGCTTCAGTCCAAGGCATTGCCCACATTGCAGAGTCATGAAGTTTTAGGTGGCATCCGTGTCTAGCACCACCGGCATGCATTCACCTCGAACTTCTCCCATAATGAACACTTGGTGTATGATGGGTAGTGCTACTCAATGGCACGGACCCTTTCCCTTTGACATGGACGGTCCACGGAGGGAGGAGTCCTCTGATTTGTCGCTATGAATCTCGATGATCTTTGGGCCAGACATGGATGCCTCGTCGGTTTTTGTTGCTTGCACTCTAGTGTCGGTTCATTTCCGCCTGCATTTCTCCATGGGGTGACTGCCTCGGCAATGTTTGCACACCGTTAGGGGTCACGTTGGGTCTGGTTGCTATGGTTTGGTGATCCTGAATGATTTTCTATTGGGGCCGGGAGGGATATGAATTCTTGGCCGCATTGGTTTTCGGTCGCTCTTCAATATGTGGACGTTTGCTGCTTGTTGGTGGTTGAGTCTTTACGGTTAGCTTGGCTTTCATCAGTTGAATGAGCCAGCCGTTTGGAGTATGCATCGTTGAGGTGTTCGGCTATGCGGACCGCATCCTCCCAAGTTTGGGGGTCTTGTTTCTCCACTTCATTTAGGTAATACGGGGAGCAACCATAGAGGAAGCCGTGTAAGTGATCAATTTCCACCATGTCATTGATTCGGAGCATGGGCCTTCAGTATTGTGACATGAAGGGCCCGATGAACTTGTCTTGACGTAGATTGCGCCATTCATCCCGTGCCTGGAACGCTTTGTTGCGAGGCACAAAGTGGTCGATGATGGCCGCCTTGAAGTGATCCCACGATGGCCAAGCTTGCTTCTTGTGTTCCACAATGTACCAAGCCGAGACCTCGTCCTGTAAGAACTAGCTGACAATGCACGTTCAGTGATTGCGGTGTCGGGATGAAATCCCGCACGGAGTGTGCACTGAGTTTTTTTTCAAAAGTTCATTATTTTTGAGTTTTTGTGTGATGTTTTGATCGAGAGAGTGGTATATTTTGTACATATTTTGGCCGAATTAATTGATTGTGCGATGCCAAAACAATTTTGAGATGTGTGTTAGACCCGTGTATATAAACAACTAATATTAGACCCATGAAAACCTTAGGTTTGACCCTTGAAACTGACTGAGAATGAGGGTTTACCCCATGAAAAATGAACTTGAACCCTTGGAAACCCTTGGAGTTTAGGCCGAAATTAAAATAAATCCATGAATTGACGAGCTTGAGATAACTGTGAGCAAACCCTTAATTTTCCCGACCAAAAACCCTAGATCGGATCCTTGAAATTGGCGGTTATCCTATGTCAAACCCTAAAACCCAATTAAATTGTGAATATCCAGTGTGAAATCAAAACCATAGTCTAAGGAAAAATTAAAGGTACGCCAAAAATAGAAAGTTCATTGAGGAGGTGGGAACGTTCTAGAAGGAAGTCCTAGGGAGGGGCCTATAAATAGGGGCCCAAGCTTCATTTGTTCTCCCCGTGGGTTTCTTCTGTGGAACGCTTTTCCAGGTAAACTTCTACCCGCCCTTTCTTGTTCATTCTTTTTTCACATTTTTTGTTCATTCATACAGTAGTGAATGTGAGAGAGAGATGGTGCCCTTAGAAAGTCATTCACTTCTGAAAGGATTAGATGAGAACACTCCAATTTCTCCATTAAGTGCGAGTCTTAAGATGGGTGCAGGTGCTTTGATATGTCTGATGAGTGCCTCATGTATCATGGTTCTCTGCATGTAATCATGTATGTATGTTATGAAAGGTTGACTGGCTATCGACCCGCTGAACGCGACGGAGGGATGGCACATTGATTCTATCGTGCCAGAGAGACATCTGAGGACTGATGGCAAGAGAGATACTGCATATAGGATTCGGTGTTGATGTTTGTTAGACTTTGTCCTGGAGAGAGGGAAGAGCGATGATGAGGGCGCATAGATGCTCCGAGCCTCCGACTGTTGATATATACGGTGACTCAAAGAGGGTATCGGAGTGATTTTATTGGCGGTGGCTATGGCGGGGCTGTAGACAGAACATGACAGAGACTAGGTCAATGGGCGATCAGGACTGTAGAGAGAGAATAGCTCATGTGATAGAGTCAGAGACAATACGTGTGGTCAGCAGCGGCGGCGCTGTGCAAGTTTCTAGAGAGAAATTGTAGACACCTCTGTCCTCTCTATGCGCAGAGATTGTCAGTGGAGGCACTGAGGTGGCTAATTGCTGCTGTCAACGTGCTGTAGAGAGAGATCCACCGACACCGAGAGAGAGACGCAGGAGATGAAGTCGTCAGAGGGATGAAAGGTGAAGTTAATATCATGCTAGAGAGAGAAGCGGGGCCGCAGGACTTAGCACGAAAAGCTGGAGACTCTGAGTCGACTCCTCAGAGAGAGAGAGATATATGGTCTTGTGGCGGTGCACAGAAAGATACGGAGAGAGAGAAAAAGGGAATCTCTCCCCTCCCACGGCAGTGCAACACGCACGCGGAGAGAGAGAGAGATTTAGGCGTCTACGCGCACGTCAAAGAAAACGTGAGAAACAAAGAGAGAGAGAGAGAGAGAGAGAGAGAGAGAGAGAGAGAGAGAGAGAGAGAGAGAGAGAGAGAGAGAGAGAGAGAGAGAGAGAGAGAGAGAGGGAGAGAGGGAGGGAGGGAGGGAGGGAGGGAGGGAGGGAGGGAGAGAGAGAGAGAGAGAGAGAGAGAGAGAGAGAGAGAGAGAGAGAGAGAGAGAGAGAGAGAGAGAGAGAGAGAGAGAGAGAGAGAGAATGAGAGAGAGAGAAGGGAAGGAACGGTGGAGGCGTGACAGATCATGGAAGGGAGAATTGAAAGGAAAAGAGGGGTTAAAAGTGAAGGAGGGAAGGAAAAGAGAAGTGAATTAAACCTAGCTTTTAAAGAGCTTTCACAAAAACAATGGCTATAAAAAATCGAAAAGAAATAATGAGTGTGAAACCACTTTCCCAATAGGGAAATGGAAGTCAAATTGAAGGAGATTGACTAAATCGTAAGCATGATAACTAAACACCTTGGGAAGTATTGAAATCAAGTTTATAGTCAATTGTATTGTTTATACACGTTCTCAAAATATTAAGGCATACCGATATCTAAGAGAATTATTCATGAAGATAAAAAGTTCATCTATGAATCAAATTGAAAGTTCAATTTTGAAGCTTGAGAATGCTAGTCGATCTGAAGACTTGATTTCATAAGATAAATGAATTTCAATTCTAGAGATTAAAGTCTATGATGCTACATTTTATGAGTGAAATTTTACATGCTTTAATGTTCTAATGATGATTTTTTACCCCACCCCGTGGGTTTCTTCTGTGGAACGCTTTTCCAGGCTCATCCAGGTTTTTGATTATATGAAGAGAAGTGAAAGCATTGAAGACTGAAGATAAAGAGTACCCCATCCTGTGGATTGCCCTTGTGGATCGTCTCCTCCAGGTTTATGTGGTTGCTGATTATATGAAGTGAAAGCATTGAAGACGGAAGAAAAAGAGTCTCCCCCATCCTGTGGATTGCCCTTGTGGATCGTCTCCTCCAGGTTTATGTGGTTGCTGATTATATGAAGTGAAAGCATTGAAGACGGAAGAAAAAGAGTCTCCCCCATCCTGTGGATTGCCCTTGTGGATTGTCTCCTCCAGGTTTATGCGATTTCTGATTATCTGAAGTAAAGAGAAGGAAGGCCATTGCGGAGGATACTTGAAGAAAAGAACGGACCGAAGTGAAGACCTAGAAGAAAAGCTTGGACCGCGAAGACCGAAGCCGAATCCCGTAGGCGATTTCTCGCACTGTAGCAAGGGATCTAGAGTAGACACTAGCCGGCCCGCACTGTAGCGGCGGCGTTTATATTGTATCATCACACCGCACTGTAGCGGTTTTATTTTACCATCGGCCCGCACTGTAGCAGCCTGTTTGTATCATTCATTTTATTAGAGGCTTCAGTTTCATTTCCGATTGTATCTTCGAGCTTGATCTACCTCACGTGTTTCACTGCGGTATCCGATCGTCTCTTTCCGACACCCACGGTCCCACGTCTCGACACTTTCGAGGGGCAAGGGGACCTACGAGGATCGCGCACGCTCCGGAGAGCACATGCGAGGCGCCCAGCGCGCAGACGCCGCTCGCAGGACAGCGGGAATGGCGCACCAGAGCGGGGCCTGATCCAACCCCACGTGCCGGCTTCCCGCCACGACCTCCTTCTTCCCGACACCTGAACCCGACGTGAAGCGAGGCGGTTGCCCGGAGATCCTCATCGCGTCACCTACTCCTTGAGGAAAGAGACAAGAACCTCGGCATCAGACAGAGATTTCAGGTACCAACACTTCAAGTTATTTGAATTTTGCATTGTTTCACACACACATTGAACAGAAAGACTGTCTTGCTGTCTGTGTTTGAGCATCCACGCTTTGCATTAGTATAGTCCATACGTGTGAGCACTTTTTTTTCCCGCTTAGACTAGGGATTCGCTGATTTCATAGCTTAGATAGAACATTAGAAAACTTATCACAAAAAGGGGGAAAATACATTGAAATCTTGGGAATCGAAGAGAGGACAGTTCGACTAGACTTTGGCCTAGGCAAATCAGAGAGCTTAGACTGACCTTTACCTCCTGGCTCGTGACTCATCAAGCCTCTTCTCTGATCTCTACTCTGAGCTTAGAGAGATAGTTGAACCACTTACACTGGACCTTGTGCTTCATTCTAGGACAGAGCAGAGAAGAGAGATGGAGGATATATTCAAGGAAATGATAATAGAGAAACAAGGGGCCCGCATAGTCCAAGCGGTATTGAGAGAAAAAGGAAAGTTTACAGGCTTGAATGTAACCGAGTACCTAGATGTTTTTGAGGAACAGGCACGGATTTATGGTCTACCCGAGGATGTGTTTACACATTACTTCACACGGGTAGTATCAGGATCCATTTTAGCCCCTATTACTGCACATATAGCAAAGCCTTGGGCCGAATTCAGAAAAGAATTGCATAAGCTGTTTTATTTAGAAGACTTTTCCCAACACAGTAGAGAAGGGTTCTTGCGGTGGATAAGCTCTCCGAAGCCCACTGCATCCCTCACTCAACTTTTGAATGAGTTCTTGAGAAGATATGAACAACTTCCACAGGCCGATTTAGATGCTTTGAAACCTGACCTAGTTATATCTTTCCTTAGGATCTTAAGTCTTGAAGATAGGACTGAGGTCGAAAGGAGGATTGAAGAGCCTGGGAAGAGATTTGGATTGACTGAAGATTGGGGTGTAGTGAGGAGAGAGGTAGAAGCGGTTGCCCAAATGAGGCAACGCCAGGCGGTGTTATACGATAGACCTGTAGGGGTAACACCACAACCGCCTAGGGAAGCTCCACTTCCGGCAATTCCGAATGTGCCTGCAACGTCAGCTTTTGCTAATGTTGCATCCACTTCGCGATCGCCAATGGAGCTACAGGTTGAGATTCTCAGTCGACAGATAGAGAATCTTATTACGATGCAAGCTTCTATGTCAAAAGAAATGGCGAGTATTCACAATAAAGTTAATTCTATGGGATATCAGGACCCCACTCCTCCTCAGGTCAGTACGAGTTATGTAGATACATTACAGAGAGGCACTATGCCCATTCCAAATATGCACGGCTATGTGATGCCACAGCCTGCACCTCTAGTGCAGCCTGTTGCCCAACAGATACCTACACCACCAGTGCAAACCACATTTCAAAGAAACACTAGACCTTTTGAGAGACGAGCGACTGGTGGGTTTGGAGGGGCTAAGAGATCCGTATGGTGTGATGCACAAGAGCATTTTTCATATGCCTGTGAAGAGCTTAAGCTAGCAAAAGAGCATCAACTGGTGATAGATATCGATAAGAAGTTATGTGACTTCAGGACCCGCCTTCCTCTACCTGTGAATTGGGGAAAGGGGGGAATGAAGAAGTTTTATGAAGATTTATCTGGCAATAATGCAAGTACATCGGCTGCACGATTAGAACCTGTTGAGGAGGAAGATGAAAAAGTGCCTAGACCTCGACCCCAAAGAAATTATTCCATAGAGGCTTTAGTGAGGGCTAGGGATGCCATTATGCAGAAGACTGCCTGGAAGTCTCCTGTTGATGAATCCTCGGTCTATTCGCACATAGCAAATGTAGAAGAAAAGAGGAAGAGAGATGAGAGTCAGGAAGAGACTGAGCCAGAAAGAAGAGTGACCAGAAAGCAAAGCCAAGAGGCCGAAGAAAAGGCTAAAGAGCATGAGAAGAAAGTACAATTCAAAGAGCCTGTTGTTTCAAAGGAAGAGGCAAAGAAGAAAGAGATAAGAGAGGGAAAGAGGCCGGCTGGGCCAACTAAGATTCAAGAACTGACTAATGAGAAAGAGAAAGAACCAGAACTTGTTCAAAAGAAAGATGAAATTCAAGAAAGTATTCAAGAGGCTGACAAAGAAAAGAAGAAGAAAAAGAAGAGAACTCCAAAGGCTGTATTAATTTCTGAGTTGGAAAGGAAAAATGATGCAAGAGAGATATTAAATGACATTTTACTGAAGAGCCAAGTGACCATGTCCTTGGAGCAGGTCTTCTCCATAGCGAAGCCTGAGTTCAAGGACAGTTTTATAAAGCTGGTTAAGAGAAAGAGGTTTCCACTACCTGAAGATGTAGAGATGGAAGAAGCACCTGAAGATATTCAAGTGACAAATGAAGCAGTTACATTGAGTGATACATTTGATGATGATGATGATGAGGTTGCCAGGTGTCATAAGAATTCTCTAGGTCCTATCATACCTGATGATGAAATGAGGAAGACAGAAAGTGAGTTTAGCAGGACATTTTGGGCAAGAGGAACTCCAGAGATGAAGATAAAGTTAGGGAGCAACGAGGAGTCATGTTTTGCTCTGGCCTTGATTGACTCAGGGTCAGAGATAAATGTGATTTCTAAGAAGCTCTATGATAAGTTTAGGTGGCCGATTGATAAAGATCATGGATGGAGGATGAGGACAGCGGATAATGGTTCAGGAGCACTACTTGGGGCATGCGCCTTTGTGCCTGTGACCATAGGAGGGATTTCTAAGGAATTTCACTTCTTCGTCTAGGACCATTGTTCATATGAGGCTATCCTTGGGCAGCCCTTTATAGCTGAGGTAAGAATGGAGACTAAGGCCATGGATGATGGATCTGCCTATGCACGAATCCGCTCTAGATCTGGCCTTCATTCTTTACAAGTGATGACTGTATGTCCGAATCACTCTAGAAATAGAAAGAATATAAGAAAGAAACCTATAATTCACATGACCATGATGAGTGTATGCCTGTTGGAGAGTATGGAGCTTCTGCTGATCAAAATTTCTGTTAGGATCCACTGTTGAGCAAGACAACAGTGGGAGTTGGTTTGATGTCTCGCATGACTTTGTACATACTTTTGAAAGCTTTTCCGTTTATTCATCTGCATTCAAGTTGCTATGCTTAAAGAAAGAAAATGTTTCAAATAAATTCAGAAAAGTTCATGAGGGACACTATAAGCATTTAGGAATGATGTTACCTGATGAGAAGATTGAAGATGTGATCCAGTTGGAGAGAAGTTCGACTACTTTGGAAGAGCTTGAGAAGGCATTTGAGAGAAATGAGAAATCAGAAATCATTATACTCAGCTCTATCCAAGAGTATGAGATGATTAAGGAGTTTATGAGAGAGCATGAAGTAAATGTAAATACGAAGTATAAGA
This sequence comes from Ceratopteris richardii, assembly GCA_020310875.1. Lineage (NCBI taxonomy): Eukaryota > Viridiplantae > Streptophyta > Polypodiopsida > Polypodiales > Pteridaceae > Ceratopteris > Ceratopteris richardii. The sequence continues at coordinate 206,276,445 of CM035411.1, forward strand.
CTGTGGATAAGAAAGTGAAGCCTATAGCTCAGCCATTGCCAGAAGATAGTCATGAAAAGTATCTACGAGTGTCAGATGACCCTATGCTGAGACGACGAGAGCTCATAGGGCATCATTTTACTGATGAAACTATTAAAGAGATCAAATTTGGAGAGAAATTGTTTCTGAGAGAAGAAGAGAAAAAGAAATTTATTGAAGTCATCAAGAAACACGAAAAAGCATTTGCACTTTTCCCACATGAGATAGGTTGTGCAGACCCGAAACAAGTACCTCCCATGATTATCTTTACAGTGCCACATATACCATGGAATATCCGGCCTATACCAGTCCCAAAGGCTCACTTACCTGAGCTGATGAGGTTGCTAAAGGAAAAGATTTCCATGCGGATATTGGAACCCTCCTCGGCTCCATATTCGAATAGGTGGTTTATTGTGCCTAAGAAAAATGGGAAGCTTCGTTTCATTCAGGATCTGCAACCTGTGATAAAGTCACAATTAGAAAGGTAGGGACAGGACCCATAGTGGATGAGTTTGCTGAAGCGTTTGCTGGGCATTCCATCTACTCTATGGGTGATCTGTATTCAGGTTATGACCAGTTTCAGTTGGCTATGGAGAGTAGAGACATTACGACCATGAGGACTCCACTCAGCCTTGTACACATGTGTACTTTGCCGCAGGGAGCGACAAATTCTGTGGCTCACATGATGAATGCCATGAATCTGGTTTTACGAGACTTTATACCATCTGTGACTATGCCATTCATTGATGATTGTTGCTCTAGCACAATGGTGAGAACCACGTTAAGAAACTTCACCTCCTTAATGTCAATCCGTGGGAGAGGTAGGAGTGATATGAAGATCGTGAATGTGAGACGATGTGAGAGTGAAGGTGAGAAGCACAAAGATGCACACACACATACACACACAATGAAGAGACAAGCAAGACACAATGGAAGGTAGGAAATTAGCTCTATTACTCAAGAACACTCTTACAAGCTCAAACTAGCTCTAATCTCAAACAAGCTAAAATGAACCAACCTCTAAAATGAGCTCTCTAGCTCTTTTTATAGTTTCTAGACTAGTTTTGACCGGTTTCACATCTAATGACCGGCATAGTTAAAAAATAGGTCCTAGAGGCTATTTGGAAGGGTAAACGATGTCTAAAAATAACGAAAATTGGTATGCGCATTCTACCTAAGCTCCTCAAGCTCGAGGACTCCTCGGCTTGCACAAAATGGAGCTATGGATTACAAAATGGGGGTTTTTTATGATACATATGTTACAATTAGTGATAATAATCACTGTTGAGTGTTTGAAGAATTAATAAGAAACATATTTGTTTGGAAAATTGATCCGACTGGCTCCCTGCTCCGTCTTTACATGCTTCCGTGGCGTCTGTGCCTCTGGCTGCTTCCAACACCCCCCTCCCTCTCGCTTCTGTCGTCCCTGACAGAACCTTGTTGTGCGGTCTGCCGGATGTAGTTCTGTAGTAGGTCTTGAGCGAGGGTGTGCTCTGATATACGAATGCCTCGGGCTAGATCAGCCTCGAGTTTCTCCCAGTCGATAGGTTGCGGTTCATTGGATGGTGGGAGTCTGTAATGTGTGGAATACACCAACTGTTCACAGGCAAATAAGTGCAATAAGTGGGTCGGCCTGCTGATGAACACTTCAGAGTGGTATTCCCAAAATCCGGTGGTGAACATCTCTTCAAATGTCTGCTTGTAGCACGCCGGTAAGTACTTGACTCTGCAATGCCAGGCGTAACACACCCGGAGCGATGGCGTTGTACTCATGTCGTATGCGAGATCCAAGTTGCCATGCTCAAAGCCCGGGGTGTGAACATGTGGTGCTTTGACTCGCCGGAAGACTTTAAATATCATTTGCATCATGTCAAAAATCTTGACAGTCATATGCGCTGCTATATCATCCATATATCTCAAGCGAGGGAGCCAGTGACGGATTGTAGCCATCATATAGCCAATAGTTGGTAACTCGATGGGTGGCTTAAAATAGGGGTAATTTAGCCAATCTTGGCACTGCTTATTGTTTTGTACTTTGATAGCGAAGGCAGTCCAGGAGCGGCGTCGTGGCACTGGTCCCCAACACGGATTGTATTTTAAATGTAAAGGTGCCTTAACCCATGTGCTCATCATTTCAGGGTACTCCTGTAAAAGACGTGTACGCCAATCTAGTTGATAAATAGTACCTTGTTGCGCATCCAGTGGCAAGTCTTCAGGCTCAAATTGAGTTGCATGTGATGGCTTCTTGCCAGTTCGCTTCTCTATGGCCAGCTGGTATTCGGCCATTAGCATAAAGTACGGTTTGTATTGTATCTCATGCCCGGATATATACCTTCGTGGGGCCAATTGAGCAAAGTAGGGAGATTGCAATATTCTTTCTTCGATCATGGCCATAGCATGTAGCTGGGCCTCTACTCTGGCTGAATGTGTCGTTCCAAGTTCCTCAATCGTTTTCATCCACGCGGGGGTAGGAAGTTCATAGGTCATCTGGCCTTCGGCCGTGACTTGTCCGCCTGGGATGGGTATTGGCTCGTATGCTTCTTCAAACGTTTCCTCCACCGGAATGGTTATGTTCGCGTCGTCAGCTGGGATCTCCGGTGGGGAATCAGGCCGTGGTGGTGCTTCATACACATCTATGCGTGATTGGAGTGTGGCTACCTGGGCCCGTAGTGCGTTGAGTTCCTCTATGAGTTCAGGAGAGGGGTCCACAGGTTCTGGTACTTCTGTTGCCACTGGTAGTTGTTGTGGTGCCGGTTCTCTGAGTTGTAGTAATTTGTGATCTTCTTTTAGCTTCTGATGCTCTTCGTTCATTCGATCGTAGTCCTCTAGCAGTCGAACGTGGTCATCTAGCAACATCCGCATCGATTCGGATGGGATTGCCTTGAATCTGCTCGGACTTAATGGTTGTTCCGGATGGTCCAATGCCGCTTCCAAATTTTCTCTATTCTGCGCTTGGAGTCTCACGTTCTCCTCCTGGGCTGCGGCTAGGTGTCTCCTGAGTAGGCCCATATTTCTGGTCAGCGTCGCGTTCCTAATTGTTTGGGCTCGAAGTAGGTTGTCCAGATCAGCAGTGGCTTCTTTTGTCTTCTCTTCACTTTCTAGCTCTAGCTTATGGTATGCCTCTCTTAGTTCTTGGTGTCGCGTATTTAACGAGGCATTCTCGATCGATAAGGAATTAAGCTGCGACTGTAATTCATTTGTCGTCCTCTGCAGCTGTTGATAGTTGTTGCCAAGAGATGTAAACTCATCTCGTACTTGTGTCATGCATGTGAACATTTGATGAAGTGCGGTGTCTATGGTGGGCGATAATAGTAATGAAGTGTTAAGTGAGGATGCAGTAGATGTAGATGCAACGGGAATGGGGAATGGGGTTGGGAATGTGGATGCAGTGGTGATCGTGGAAAATTGTGACGTACCTAAATATGATGGTGCTGTGAGTGTAGTGGGTGCTGGTGCGGTGGGTGGTGAGATGTCCATGTCATTGGACGTGTCAAGTGCTGTGACTGTGAAAAGCGGTGTGTAAGTGGGTGGTTGTGTCGGTGTGAAGACGGGATTTACAAATGTAGAGTAAGTTACAGGGGGAATGGTTGGAGCAGCTTGGTAAAAAGGGGAAATAGGGGTTATGGTGGGTTGAGGAGGTGAAACTGGTGAGAAGGTTAGTGGGGTTAGAAAGGTGAAAGGGTGTCTTAAAGGTGGGGGAAAGGATGGGAAGGATGAAGGGATGAAGGGGTTATCATGTGGATGAGGTGGGGTGGGTACGGGCGTAGTGGCCTGAATGGGTGGGGCAAAGGTGGTGGCTAAGTTGCCGTGAACTGGTGTGGAAGTGGGAGGAGCAGTAGGGTGTGCGGGGGATACAGGATGAGTTGGTGAAACATGAGGTGAGAGAGGAGTAGATGGTGTGGATGTTATTTCAAGGATAGTGGTAGTATGTACAACGGTAGTATGTGGTGGGGAGTCGACTAGGATGGTTTCTTCGGTGAAGGATCTTTCCGGCCGTAGGCGTGCATCTTGCGTTTGGTGGGATGATTGAGCACCTACCGGAACTCGAATATATTCACCGGGCTTCGATAGCAGGCGAACTCTGCGAGGGTCATATTGGGGGAGTGGCTTCCTTTGTAAATACCTTAGTGCTTCGACCGGGCCGATGGATTGGACCAGTTCTCTGAACCCTCTGATGTAGACTTCTTCAAATCCTCCGGAGACTAGTTCTTGTTCGATTAGGGCCTGGCTCTCTTCTTCCGTCAATTTCTTCCGTGCCCAGACTTTCTCCATCGTACGATATAATTTCTTAATTGCCAGCGTGTACGCTGCTGCTTCGAAAGTCTCCTCTTCGTGCGTGCTGGTGTCACCGTGTGCATCGGTTTGTTGGTCTTGACCGTCTGTCTGTCCTTGTTCTTGGGAATCATGCGTGCCCTGGCTGGCTTCGTCATCACCTTCGTCATCGTCGGTGGCTGTTCTTTCGTCATCAGAGCTCGACACAACTTGTCCCTGTGGCAGGTCCCGCGGTGTGGTAGGGTAACTGGGGCGTTCATATTCTTGAGAGAACATCTGTGCCTCTGAAAACTGGAACTCATTTGAGAATGCATCCGGCATCTCAAAATCGAATGTTGTGTTTATTGGTTCTGCCTCCATGTGGGGTATTGGGAAAGAAAAGGCTTCCGCACCAATAGTGGTGGGAGCTTCTGCTGTCGTGGTGGTGGGTTCTGTGGTTGTAGCTGCCTGAGGTGCAACTGTACTAGTAGTGCCCTCCGTGACCACTGGTCTAGACAACCTTATGCGAATAGGTTGCACTGTGGGAGCGGCTTCTGTCGGTGATTGTGCTGGAGAGGGTTGTGGTGATGGTGACTCTGGCACTTGAAGGCAAGGAATAGTGCCTCTCATGCGCTTACCTGCCCGTGTTCTACTGGGCTTCCTGGCTTTCTTCGCCGTTCCTTTGAATGCCTTCAGCTCTTCTCCTGTTAATGCACGCTCGATGGGCAAGTCATATGCTAAGGACATATACACAATTCTAGTGAGTGCACAACATCCATTAAGTACTTTCTTGCGCTCCCATCTGTGCTGTGCCAGATACATTTGATCTATGATCCAGCTTGCCAGATCAATAGTTTGAGGTCCCGTGCAAGCCAAATACAATCCGAACCAGATTCGTTTATGGGGCATGGTAAATCTGTCCTGAGCGGGAAACGCAAAATGTTGCATGCATATCCTTAGTGGCTTCGACAGCTCAGGTGTAATTGCCGAAATCTCCTCCCACTTCGTGACATCCCCACGTTTCATCGGTTCTGGAATTAATCTCTCTCGATCTGTGGGTGTGTGGGTGCCATGAATTTTGATGGCCGCTCTGATTAAATCCTTAGATAGGTAAAACCTTTTGTAAGGTGGATCATCCACTAGAGTAGGCAATATGAAGGTCCCTGGGATGTCCTTATTCTCTGAGGCCAGTAGGGTAGTGATTAAGTAATAGCACCTGTAAAAATCCGGTTTGGGCAGAGGATCACTGAAATACTCTGTGAAGCCTGCTCTGGCCCAAACATGAGTTAAATCCTGTGTGCTCTGTAGGGCTTCGAACTCTCTGGAGAAAAACTGGTATTTTCCCCACGTGCGGTCATCAAATGTCAAAGAGGATTCAAATATAAAGTCCGTGTCCGCAAGGGGTCCTGCAAGGCCCTGAAACCAATGAGAGTTCCTGTGTATCTTTTCGGTGTAACCCATGGGTGGGTTGTCGATAGGCATGGGCCCTGGAAATCCCTGAAATTCTGGCGGTGGAGCAGTCGGGTGGGACTCTGCTCGTAGCACGTTGAGGGGCACAGCCGCTACACTGGGGCCTGCTCCTGATGTTCCTTCGTCGGTTTGCATGGTGACTGATGCTCTAATTAGAAAGATCTGCTACAAAAGATTAACACATTAGCATGGAAATTAATTATGATCCCATTAAAGTGAGACCGCAATCCCTTTCCATAACTGATGCGTAACCCGTGTAGCCAAGTGCTGTGATGTGATGGATGCAATGTTTCTTGCAGCACTAGTGCAGGTCTCTAGACACCTATACGTTTCAGATCATGCATACATTTCTTGATGATATGAGATTACGAGTGATGTGTGATGATGGTGGGTGAATTTATAGAAGGTTTAAAGGTTAGTGATTTAGTACGAGGTTGTATGTTAGTCGGGGGGGTAGTTTTATCAGACATGGGGTTAGGGGGAGACGGTTGGACACGTTTCGGTATCCATTTCCTAAGGATCTTGGAGTGGGTGGTGGGTTTCTGCTGAGGGGCAAAGGGTGGTGTCGTGTGTGGTGGTATCGAGGGATGAAATGAGTTGTGGGGGTTATATATTACATGGCTTATGGGTTGAGCTATGATACATGGTTTGGGTACCCAAATCTGCGTGGGCGTGGGTCTATGGGTAAGGTACTTCTTGGCGATCCACATTTGTCGGATGCTCGGACCTGTAGAAGAAGGTCGAGGGGATGGTGGATATCGATTCTGTTTCTGTACTGCCTTTTTTTTATCGATTTCTGCTTGGCTGGAGTTCTTTGGTGCTTTTTGTCCTTTTGGCACCCACATTTGTCTGGTGCCGCTTCCTTTGGGTGGCCTGAACTGCCTTTCTTGTTGTTTCCTCCGATACTGCAGTCGGTCTGGGTTCCTTCGTCGTGATTGACTCAGTTGTTGCTCGAGTTGAGAGGTCGGATGGACACTCTGCTTTGGAAAAGAAGGGAGATCCAAGACTTGCGTGACCTGCCCATTAGCAAGTGATGCCTTATTTAACTTTAATCTAGGCCAGTCCGCAACAAGTTTGGAAGGATGAGCACCGCAGGGTGGTGTGCTCGTTCGGCTGCTGATGCAACCCACCTGACCGCCAATTGTGCCCATCTGCCCTTGTGGGTGGGTAACAGTCTCTTCTAGTTTGCAGGAAGTCCCAGGGAAGATCTTCTGTCGTCCTTCTGATTGACAACTGTCTATAGCCACGACCGAGTGGGTCGGTGTAGACGTAACGTGACTGAGCTGATTAAAGATCTTCCGGTCTTCCGTCGCATGCGTTTCATAGGGTCTAGGGTCACAACCGTCAGGCGGAATGCCATTAGGGAAGTCAAGCGGTATCACTCGCTTCTGCTCGAAGGTTCCAATCTGTAAGGAGCCTTGTCTAAGATTTAGGTCCACTGAGTGATCGTATAGCCAATCTTGGCCAAGGATTAGGGGTTCTATCAGGTCGTCATCATGGCACACTAGTAGCTTCGCTGTCATGGTCACATCCGTAATGAGGATAGGAAGGTCCACCTCACCCATGCAAGGGGTTTCCATGCCTCCTAGCCCTATGAGGTATGCCTCAATTGGCCGCATTTCTATTCCTGAATCCTTATAGTGGGACCATCTAATCGCACTAGTCGCAGCACCTGAGTCAATTAAAGCCCTGAGCTCTTGGCAAGGGTTGCCGTGCTCTAGCCTAACTGTAATGAATGGTCTCCTGTCCACTATACTAGGATGAGGGGTTGACTTGACTTGACACATGGCCATGGGATATCTGGGTGTAGTTTCCAGATGGTTATAATGTTCTCTTCCTAGTCCTTGTCTTCTTAACTTCATGCGTTTAATGCGTTCCATTGCTTCTGCCTGAGCTTCCGCTCGTATTCTATTTTCTTCCTCCTTACGCTTCTTTGCCAACGTGAGTCGTCTAAGCATATCCTCAGTAAGAGGTTCCTGATACAACCTGACTCTACAGCCACTAATATAATTAGGCATTACGTCTCCTTCTAAGGTGGCTAACTGTACTGCTCCACTTGTTGAGAGTCTGTTAATGATCATAGGTCCATAACCTCGCTTTTCTAACTTCCGTGCGTGCTGTTTCAGTGTATACACTAGAACTAAATCTCCTTCTTTTAGGCCTTTATCTTTCACATGTGCATCAAAATATGCTTTCTGTCGCTTCTTCGCTGCGTATATTCCTGCTGCTGCCTTTAGCCTCGTTTCTCCTAATCGTTCCAAGTCCATTATTCTCGCTGATAATTCATGGCCGGTCCACTGATGTTCTTGTGCCACCTTAAGGGTCGGTATCAAGAAGTCCAAGGGAAGCACAGCATTCTGACCAAAAACCATCTGAAAGGGAGTTGCATTGAGTACGGTCTTGTAGGCCACTCGATATGCCCAAACAGCGTGGTGTAACTGTTTGTCCCAATCTGAACGTTTGTTGTTCACAAGTTTTGTCAGTACGTTACAAAGGATCTTATTAGTGCTTTCAGCCTGACCATTGGCCTGAGGATGATATGGTGCAGATTTCTTGTGAATTACCATAAAATCCTGTAACAAATATTCAATGACTTGGTTTAGAAAGTGAGTGCCTCGATCGCTCACTATCTCTATAGGCAATCCATATCTTGTAAAGACACTTTCAAATAAGAATTTTGCAGTTGTGTGTGCATCATTCTTTTTCGTGGCTTTTGCCTCTACCCATTTCGTAAGATAATCTGTCGCAACTATAATGTACTCCGCATGTGTACCTTTTGCAGGGGGGTTGATGGGTCCTACAAAGTCTATACCCCACTTTGAAAATGCACGTCCGCCCATCATGGGTTTCAATGGCATTTCATCTCTGCGCGTTGGAAACTGAGTTCTTTGGCACACATCGCATCTCTTTACATAGGTATGAGCATCCATGTGAAGAGTGGGCCACCATAATCCTACAAAGAGGATGGCTTTGGTTATCCTATCGGGTCCAAAATGACCTCCTGCAACACCTTGGTGTGCAGTCTCTAGTATGCTCAGATAATCGCTTTCATGCACACATTGTCTTAGATATCCATCTCGCCCTCTTTTGTATAGATTATCGCCAATAAGTGAATAGTCTTGAGATTCCTGCTCCAGACTACGTTGTCGAGCTAAGGTCATGCCTTGAGGGAATGTGTTCGTCCTCAAGTATGTCACTAAAGGTTCACTCCAGTCTGGTGTGAGAGACACATGATATAAAGTAGCATGCTCTACTGGTGGTCTTTCACGACAAATGTGGCATTCTTTACACAGCTTGTAGACGTCTGCTTCCATTGAAGGCCAATATACTCCTAGTCTATGCAGAGTCTGTAATGTTCGATGTTTCGAATGATGTTGCTTTAGTGCACCTATGTGTGCTAATTGCAACCAATTTGCATGTTCTGATTCATCTACACAACAAGCAAGAATCTTTTGATTATCCTGTTTATATATGCTTCCTGCTAAGATTTGGTATCTCTGAGACTTGGTAATCTCTCCTTCTCTGATATTTATCCTAGGGTTCTTGGGTCCATAGGTGAGAATAGGGACTATAGGCTTAGCCCATTCTGGTGCTATCTCAAGATTAAACAAATATGCATCTGGTAGATCATCCATTACTCCTTGAGGAGCTTCTCCTGATGTTAATCTTGAAAGGTGGTCAGCTCTAAGATGTGTCTTTCCTTTCCTGACTACTACTTCGAAATCGTACTCCATGAGTAATAGAAACCAACGTATCAATCGTCCCGTGTTACATGGTTTGTTGACTAAGTATAATAGGGCTTGATGATCTGTAAAGAACTTGAATTTGTTGGCCAACAAGTAGTGCCTGAACTTCTTTACTGCGTAGATCATCCCTAATCCTTCTCGTTCCGTCGTGGTGTAATTTCTTTCTGCTGCGTTCAATTGTCTGCTCGCGTAAGCTATGGGGAGATCTATGTTACCTTCACTCGTGGGTTGTGCTAACACACATCCTATGGCATAATTGGATGCGTCCACATGTACATGGAACGGCTTACTCCAATCTGGGGTTGTTAATATAGGTGCCGAGCACAAGCGTCGTTTAAGTTCATTAAATGAATTTTCACATTCATCTGTCCATTCAAAATTGGTTAAAAGAGAGTACAAAGGCTTGGCTATGATTGCATACATGTGGATGAATCTCCTGTAATAGCCGCAATGGCCCATAAATGCCTGTACCTCTTTCACATTAGTTGGTCTAGGTAATTCTGCAATTACCTTCACCTTTTCTTCATCTGTAGAGATTCCATTTTTTGACACAATGTGTCCTAGAATTTTGCCTTGTCTAACCATGAAAACGCATTTTTCTGGGTTCAAGCAAACCTGATATTCTCGACATTTGTCAAATATTTGCTTTAACTCTGGGATATGCGTCTGTCTTACACTTGAATGAGCACATATGTCATCGACATAAACTTCCAAGCTTTTGCGTAAAAATTCTTTAAACACATGACACATGAGTCGCTGGAAAGTGGCGGGTGCATTTGTTAAGCCGAATGGCATTACACGAAATGCAAATATGCCCCATTCAGTGGCAAAAGCCGTCTTGTGTTGATCTTCTGGAGCAATGGCTACTTGATTATAGCCCGAAAATCCGTCAAGAAAGCTGTAAACTTCCTTGCCCGCAACTCTTTCCAATAGATGTTCTGTGATAGGAAGAGGATAACTGTCTCTAATCGTGGCGGCATTAACTTTTTTAAGGTTAATACATACACGCAATTTTCCATTTTTCTTGGGCACTACCACAATGGGGGATACCCATTCGGTATGCTCAATTTCGTAAATGAATCCTGCTTCTATCAAGTGATCTATCTCCTCTTTAATCTTCGCAGCGTAGTTATCATTGTACGTGTATGGTTTCTGTTTCGTAGGTTTTGCATCTGGAGTCATAGGGATTCTATGAGAACATATATCTGGATCTACTCCTTTCAAATCTTTATAACTCCAAGCAAAAACATCTCTATATTCGCGCAATAGGGCAACTAGCTCTTCTTCTTCGTCAACTGTCAAATCATGCCCTATGTATGTACATTTTTCTTCTTCTCCTTCTATGGCCACTATTATTTTCTTGGTTTTCTCTCGGTTATCATATACTTGTCCGTCATTCGCCTTTCTATTGGGCATCCGTACCATGATTCTTCTATCTTCAATTTCATATTTCTTGAAATTCTCCGGTACTTCAAATAAAGATTCTTCTTCTTCGGACATGGTTTCTTTCTTCTTTCTTTTCTTGCCTTTGCTTTTATTAGTCACTTGAGTGGCTATTCTCACGTCATTCATAACTTCCTCATGTCTCTGAGGGTGAGTCTCTACTTCGTAAAAATATTCTTCCTCTGATGCAAAGGGTGGGTCCATGATAATTGATTCTAAATCAAAATCGCTTGCATCCTCAAATGCATCAATGTTAGGTTCACACTCTTCTAAAATCGCATCGCACATGATTGGCTCTATAGTGAAAACTGAAATGTCATAGCCATCCTCATCACAGTGGGGAGTCCATTGTTCTTCATTGATGGCTACATCCATGGTTGCTAGGATTTCTGCCCAACCATGGGGTTCAAACTCTTCGTCTGGGAATACTACAGGTGCATAGGCTGGATCTTGTAGGGTTCGTGGATGTTGTTCTGCACCTAACATCCTGGCTTCTAACCTTTCTTCCTCTTGTTTGGCTACTTTACACATCCATAAATGAGTATCCTCATGCAACCAAGAAGGATCTGATTCTAATGAGTGCACGGATTCTGTTTCTACTGGTGTCTTATGGATGGTATTCCATTGTATTGGGGGTACATCTCTATGTGAATAGTCTTTAAGATTAACTTTTGTGGTCACTCCTAAATGTTGCAAGTACAAAGAATTAGTTCCCCAATCTTGTACAATTTGCAACTGACGCATGAATGGTCGTCCCAATATCATCTCATAAGCATGGTTTTTTGCAAAGTCACAAATGGCAAAGGTATGCTCAAATTCTACACCACAAGTGGTGAGAGATATTCCTTCTAGTAAGCCTAATGGTTTTTCTATGTGTCCGTCAGCCATTTGTAGCTTCATCCTGGTGGGTCTTAATGCTGGCTTACCCCAACGTTTCCATAAAGCGGTGGTAGCTATGGCTACTCCTGCTCCTGAATCTAAGATGGCTTTCGTGGTGTAGCCCTGATGGGTTATTGGAAGATAAGTGTTACCTTCCTCTCCTTCGCTCACATCTCCAATCTTTTCTACAGGTATCTCTGGTACCTTATCTTGTGATCCTATTTGTGAGGGAGTGGTAGCAAGCTCGGGAAATTGATTTGCTACGTGCTTCCACAATTCTGGTTTTACCTTTAATAGCTCCTCTAAAGTGAGATTACATTGTACCTTAGTATTCTTGATCACTTCCGTGTTTCTAGGGATTACTGATTCTTCATTCCTCACTATTATCGTGGGTGCTCTCATATTAATAGACTTTGCTTCCCAAGGTCCTGTGAACTGAGGTAATTCTTGTAAAGAATTAGATTCAAATCTTGTGTGTTCACTCAGTTGTTCTTCCTCTGCATCATCGTATATAGAGGGGATATCTTGGGGAAATTGTTCCTGCAAGTCATCTATTTCTTGAATAGGAGGATGGGTTCCTTGTTCTTTTCTCCACTTCTCTTCTTGTATTTCTCTCAAAAATTCATGTGAGTACCTATGTATGGAAGACAAATTGTCTTGACTTTCTGTATTGGGTACTTGAGACAGGGATGGTGCATTCCTTTCCTGTGTCTCTGGGACAATAGGATTCCTTTGCTGATCCTTTTTCTCTTTGCTCTCTATCAAGTATTCTAGCCTCTCCATTAGTCCTTGAAAGTGTAACTCCGGTTTTGCCATGTTATTCCAGTTAAGATATCTAGAGGCTTCGAACAAAGCTTGTGCTAGTTCTACCATCTTCATGCAAAGTTTAGTTCTCTCAATTTCCAGATCAGCTCGAGGGTAATTCTTACTCATTTCAGCTACTTGAGGTCCCTCTTTTAATCTAGCCTCATATGCACGAAACATCATGTCTAGATTTTCCGGTATGGGTTCCGCTAACACTGATCCTGATTTCTGAGCTGGGTTCTCTTGATTCAGTTCTTGTGAGGTCAATTCTTGGATTTTGGCTCTAGATTCCTTTAAACTTCCTTCTAACTCAGTTATCTTTTTACTCCATTTTCTCTTAATTCTTTCTCGAGAATCTTTCCAAGATTTTGTCTTTTTACTGCTAGATTCTGCTACCTCACTGGTTCCAGCTACCTTCTCTTGATTAAGCTGTTGGTTCTGTAAGAGCGCCTAGGCTCTTGTTATAGCTTGGATAGGCACGTAGGTAGGGTTGGATCCATCTGCGTTATTCACAATACCTATCACATTGATCGGTGTCACATTCGAAGCATTAACAGGGTTCTTAGGACAATCCTTGATTATATGCTCTTTGCCACAATCGGCACAAAAGCCTTGGATGTTATAGTACGGTGATTGTCCTGTTATGGGAGGATGTGGACAATCCTTTATAAAATGATCTCCTTGGCACCTAAAGCATGGTCCTCTAGGGCCCTGTGGTCTCTGTTGTCTCAACTGGGGCCGTGGGTTTGGGGTGGTGTATCTCACCTGAGCATAGTCGGGCTCCCAACTTGGTTCCATTGGTGGACTATCATAATGATATGTCTCCACATGTTCTGGTGACTCTGTGTAATATGCGGGTGGACTAGTTACATGAGTAGAGTCAAAACTGTTTGAGTGAGGGTCACTCTCTGTGATCAAAGGTGAAGAAGGCACTAAGGCCCTACTTAGGTTCTCTTCTGCAGCAGCGTATTTGACTGTGATAACATTCGCTGGTGGGGGTGGCTGCTGAGCTAAGACAGGTTGAGGTCTCTGTTGCGCCTGGTATGGGTAATTCTGAGGAGGCCTATAGTAATAAGGCTGAGCATTGTAATGGCCTTGATACCTACCCGGCTGCTAGTACGTTTGCGGGTAGTTCTGTCTCACGGTTTGTTTGTTGTATGGGCAGTCCTGAGCCGTATGATTCGTGTATCTTCTTTCAATTGTACAGTATTTTCCACTAGGATTGGCTTGTGGTTGTGGTGCATTGGGACACACATTTGCCATATGATCACCACCACAAGTGTAACAACGCTTGTTTGTAAACTCCCTAGGTTTACTAGAAACTCCTAGTTTCTGGGCCACTTTCTCTGCTAGGTCCTCTATCGAGCTAGACAATTTCGTGGATGCTAGAGATGAACAGTCTGAGTCCTTATAGACCTTTGAGAGTTCCAACTCGTCTCCTAAGTTGTCCTCAATGTCTATGCAAATTCTTACACATTGCTCTAGCGTTCTGGGTTCTTTTAGGTACACATAGGAGCGTAGTTTAGAGCTCAACAAGCCATCTAAAAACAATGACACTTGCTTAGCTTGTGAGGGTAGCTCTTGCATTGGACATCGTTCAACATATTGTCTAAATCTACGTCCTGCGAGTCTAACTGTTTCCTGATGGGTCTGTTTAAAGCTATGAATCAACGAAGACGTATCATGTCTTATCCCACTTTTAGAGAATTCAGTAATGAATGACTCTAAAAAGTGATGGATGTCCCTAAATTGCCTTTGTTGCAATGATTGGAACCAAGTTAAAGCTGTATTCTTTAACGTTAGTCCAAATGCGTTGTATTGCGTGAACATGTCTTCAACTTGTTCCGCTCTTAGTACTTGCTTGAATTCTGCGACGTGGTCATAGGGATCTCCTGTCCCATCAAAATAATTCTTCATTGATTTTACTAATTGTGTGGGTCTCAATGTTCTTGCATGTTCACGTGGTCTAGGTAGAGGAAAATCATCTCTACCACCTGGTATTCCATGATCTCTTGGTCGATCCGTGGTTGTTCTATCTCTCCCTATGGGATGAGTGAAGCTTAGTTCGGGTCTTTCTTTATTCTTTTCTCTTTGATTTCCATGGGCTGATGATGTTCCTGCCCCTGGTTGTCTTGTATTCAAGTTCATTCTAGATGGAGGGAATATCAATTCACCTCTCCATGTATATGTGTTTTTAGCGTGGTCAGGCACCACAAAGACTCTTTCTGAAGTCTCATCCAGATATACAACCTTTCCAGGTGTATCCGGGTCCTTGAACTCGTATATTGTGATGATACCTACCTCACTAAGTATCTCGGTCTTGTATCTCCAAAAGGCTTCATCCGTTTCTTTATTTACAAACAACTCTATGCTTCTGTTATCCTGAGGGATCCATTCTGGGATTAGTACTCGTGTCAGTACAGATTTCCCTCTAGGTGTTCTAGGTTCTTCTAACGGTTCTTTTCCTTGAAATTTTGCTTCCGCCTCTAATAGAATTGTGCCAAACTCATTAGTATCATTTGGCTGCGTACTTAGGACGTACATGGTTCCTTCCTTGTCTATGTAAGCGTCTCTCTCAAATTTCACCACTGGTCTCTCCAATCCAATGGGTTGATCAGGGTTGTGCAGTTGCACCACTTGCCTTCGCAAACCATCTTCATAGATGCGAGCACCTAATCGGTTGGTTCGGAGAAACTCTAATTGCGCTTTATAGGGTCCTTCTGGTCTTTCTAAGTATGCTACATTAGACCCTCCTTCTGGTCTTTCTGTGCTAAATGCCATTTCTGATTCGCTAGTATCCGAGCTCTCGTTGGGGTAATTACTATTCAATTGCTGAGCCCACGATCGAGCAGTAGTTCTTACACTTGCCTCTGAAGATCTAAGGCTTCGTCGGTCCGACTTACCTATGTGTCTCCCTGATCTAAGGTTCATTAATTTTCTTCCTTGCACACTCAGTACATACTCAGATCGTCAATGATTCTTTGTTATTATTTTCTTGATTCTTTTTAGATTTCTTTGGATTCTTGTCTTACTGTATGCGTCAGGAATTCGACTTTCCGTGATAATTTTGAGTTCTCGTTCCGTCAGACTTAGGTTCTTTCCTTTAGGGTTTCGCGTCACACACACCTTTAGTCTTGGACTTGAAAGAATTAAGTATCTTGAACTTGAGGCGTTCCTATCATCTTAATCCACGATGCTAACGTTTATCCTAAGCTAAGAATTGACTGAGGGGGTTGAGTAATCTTCCAACCTCGAGTCGGCTTTTCTGTTGCTCTGATGCCCTGTTGCCCAAGAAGCCGCGCTTCCCAAGCTCTGATGTCTTCTCTGCCTTGCTTCGGTTGCCTTTGATTGTCCTTTGCTAGACCTGGAAAATTCCAATGTTAGACCAATTCACAGGATGATCAAACACTTGAGTATATATACCCTTTTAAGTCCCTTCTCGTTTTTGCCCAAATTTTCAATGTGTGCCCCTTGGCTTTCTAGTCCCTAACTGAGTGAACCTCAAATTAGCTTATCTAAAAATAGGCGTATCCTTTAAGATAGCTTTCTAATCAGTAGTACTCGTCAATAGCTTTCTAATGAGCTATTAAGCTCAAAAAACGGACTTCGGATGAAAAAGTTATGAGCGTTCAGGCCCTGGGGGGTAAAAACTGACAATCAGGTTTTCCTTCCAATATGAGCTAAGGGGTCTCCTATGAGTCTAATGGTCCCAAAAATTTTTCAAAAATACCCTCAAAATTGGTCAAAAATTGAAGTCCAAAATTTGCGATGGGGGTGCACAATCGCGATGGTCTGGGACCGTCGCGATGGTCCGAGCGAACCGTCGCGATGGCGTGGAATTTGGACAATCGCGATGGCGCGAAAAGGTGAACCGTCGCGATGGCCCGAAGTGAACGATCGCGATGGCATGAGGTCGAACCGTCGCGATGGCGTGGAATTTGGACAATCGCGATGGCGCGAAAAGGTGAACCGTCGCGATGGCCCGAAGTGAACGATCGCGATGGCGTGATCAGGTGGACAATCCCGATGGTCCGAAAAAATGAACCGTCGCGATGGCGCGGTCAACGGTCAAAGGTGGACAATCGCGATGGTCCGGGGTGACCCGTCGCGATGGTCACAAGTGCGATGGCGTGAGCCAATCGCGATGGTCCGATTTTGGGCTGTCGCGATGGTCCGAAAAACGAACCGTCGCGATGGTCTATCTTGACACGTGGCACCGTCGTGGCGATGGCATGAGCCAATCGCGATGGTCCGGGGTCAGCTGAACAATCGCGATGGTCCAGGTGGACCGTCGCGATGGCTCAAGTGAACCGTCGCGATGGTCCGAAAAGATGAACCGTCGCGATGGTCCGGCCGAGCCGTCGCGATGGCATGAGCCTATCGCGATGGTGCGACACAATCGCGATGGTCTGAGCCAATCGCGATGGTCCACCAAACAACGAATTTTTGAAATGCAAAAATGGTTCCGTGTATGCGCAGGGATCGCCTTCCTCGTGGTGTGGTCGCCTACCTCAAAGTCCGAAAGTTGCAGACCATCGCGATGGTCCGCCACACTCGGCAGATCTTTGACAGAGAGTAAAATTTTACCTTTTCCAAGCTTTCCTGATGCACTGGAGCTCTGTACCTGCAAGAAAACTCAAGAAAACACAAGCACACACAAGCACAAAAGTTCTCTCTCTCTCTCTCGCATGCACAAATGAGGGGAGATGAGGTGAATGGGTGGATATGGTGAATTTTCTGATTTTTTTGGAGATGAAGATGATGATGCGATGATGAAGATGGAGTGTGGGGGAGGTGAAAAACACTAAAAACTAAGTAAAAACAACAACAAAAACTGAAATTTTTACCTTCCAACGCCACTTCTTGCTATACTCTTACCATCACACATTCGTCCTAGACTCGATCCCCGGCAACGGCGCCAAATTTGGTGTTGCTCTAGCACAATGGTGAGAACCACGTTAAGAAACTTCACCTCCTTAATGTCAATCCGTGGGAGAGGTAGGAGTGATATGAAGATCGTGAATGTGAGACGATGTGAGAGTGAAGGTGAGAAGCACAAAGATGCACACACACATACACACACAATGAAGAGACAAGCAAGACACAATGGAAGGTAGGAAATTAGCTCTATTACTCAAGAACACTCTTACAAGCTCAAACTAGCTCTAATCTCAAACAAGCTAAAATGAACCAACCTCTAAAATGAGCTCTCTAGCTCTTTTTATAGTTTCTAGACTAGTTTTGACCGGTTTCACATCTAATGACCGGCATAGTTAAAAAATAGGTCCTAGAGGCTATTTGGAAGGGTAAACGATGTCTAAAAATAACGAAAATTGGTATGCGCATTCTACCTAAGCTCCTCAAGCTCGAGGACTCCTCGGCTTGCACAAAATGGAGCTATGGATTACAAAATGGGGGTTTTTTATGATACATATGTTACAATTAGTGATAATAATCACTGTTGAGTGTTTGAAGAATTAATAAGAAACATATTTGTTTGGAAAATTGATCCGACTGGCTCCCTGCTCCGTCTTTACATGCTTCCGTGGCGTCTGTGCCTCTGGCTGCTTCCAACAATGATGTTCCAATAAAGGGATGTGAGGAAAGAGTGAAAGATGTGAGTTTAGATGCTTCAGGATGTAGAAAGTTTGTGAGAGATCATATTGCTGATTGTGAGAAGATCTTTGAGAGGTTTGAAGATGTGGTGCTAACACTTTCTTTAGAGAAATCTGTTTTTGGCGTTGATGAGGTCCTCATTGTAGGAAATCTGTGTGGACATTATGGCCGCAAGCCGTACCCGTAGAAAGTTGAGGCCATTAGCAGGATCTCTGAGGTGTGTCGTAATGTTAGTGAGGTGAGAAGGTTTCTAGGAGCCTGTGTATTCTATGTGATATGGATTCCTCACTTTGCTCACATTGCGAACCCCTTATATGATCTCCTGAGAAAGAGAAAGAAGTTTGTATGGACAGAGAAACAGTCGAGAGCTATGCGTAAACTGAAGCAGCTGCTAATTGAAGCTCCGATTCTAAAGCGAGTTGACTATTCAGGTCAGAGACCTATCATTTTGATCGTTGATACCAGTCCTATCGGCATAGGTTGGGTCATAGGGCAAGATGATGATGAGGGGCAGAGATATGCAGTGCGCTTTGGTGCTAAGATCCTACATGATACCCAAAGAAAATATCCACAGATTAAGAGAGAGTTATGGGGATTAGTGACTGCTTTAAAGAGCGATAAAGAGTATTTCATTAGGGCGAATGTGATAGTTGAGACTGACTGTCTTCCACTGATTGGCATGATTGCAAATTGTTCATCTCCGGATATTGCTATGCTTAGATGGATCTCTTATATAAAGTTTATAAATCCTGCATTTGTACACATAGCTGGGAAGTTGAATACAGTTGCTGATATGCTTTCAAGAGCGAAATTTGATGATGAGTCGGATGATGATGATGAGGTAGAGAGAGATACACATATGATGACATATGATCCATTGGTGTATGTTTATGAGCAGTTCCGTGAGAGTGAGTATGATGGTGAGTGGAGAGATATAGGGAGATATCTGAGTACTCTGAAACCTTCCCCAGGCTGGTCCACAAATAAGTATAGATCCATCAGGAAAAAGTCTTACAACTTTTTCTTGAAGGACGGGCTTATTTGGCGACACGCTAAAGGCAAGGTGAAGAGTCCACAGAGAGTACTAAGTTCGAGGAGTCTTCAAAGCAAAGTGATGAGAGAAATGCATGAGACCTTATGGGCAGGTCATAAAGGATTCTATGCCACATATGAGAAGATTAGGGAAGCCTACTGGTGGCCAGGGATTTATGTCAGTGTGAGAGATTTTGTAGAGACCTGTGCTACATGCCAGGTGCATTCATCAGTTAGGCACAGAGACCCGTTACATCCGACTTAACCTCCTTGTATCCATTACAAGTGGGTGGTTGACCTTGTAACCATGCCCAAAGGGATAGATAAGATGAGATACATTGTACTTGCCAGAGAGGACTTGACCAACCATGTGGAAGGTCGAGCTCTTCGTACGAAGACTACTTATAATGTATGCAAGAGAGTCTCGAGATTCGGATATGTTGAGAAAGTGGTTGCGGACAGGGGAGAGTTGGATGCAAGAGAGGCAAAAGAGTTCTTTGATCGTCATGGAATTCGATTGTCTCTCACCACTGCCTATAATCCAGAGGCAAATGGGAAAATCGAGAGAGGTCACCCTTCCATTGTGAAGGTGATCTCTAAGGCTTGCAGCAATGACATCAAGCAGTGGCCTAGGTTTCTTCCATTTGTGTTATGGGCTGATAGGATGACTTACACTCGGTCCACAGATTTCATGCCTGCTGAATTGATGTACTATCAAAAGCCAATCTTCCCCATCTAGACTTAGATAGTGACATGGTTGACGCTCCCATGGAATGATGGCATGACAAGAGAAGAACTTTTATCAGTAAGAATAAAGCAGTTAGAACAAGGAAATGAAAAGTTAAAAGAAGCAGTCCAAAAATTGAAGGAGTCAAGGCTAAAGAACAAGACCTATTTTGACAAAACCCATCGACTCAGACCACGTAGGATTAAGGTAGATGATTGGGTGTTGGTGTACGATAGTACATTCGATACTCAGTACGATGCTAAGAAGAAATTAACCAAACGATGGTTTGGGCCGTATGTGGTTACGTCTGTGTTTGAAAATGGTACGTATGCACTTCGTGAGTTAGACAATACTCCTTTGAGATCTTTGATTGCAGGAAAGAGGATAAAATTATTCAAGACAAGAAATGAAGAGGATTATGAGATTGAGCAAGAACTTCTGGAGGGAACTGATGACACTGAGGCTGATGCTGATGAAGAATGATAGACCATGGAATTAAAGAGAAGCTGGATCAAAATGAAGAAAAATGACCAGGTGAAACGTTTCTGATTTGAGATTTGTTTTCTTTCTGATAGAGCATATGCATTGCATTGATGAGTGTGATAAAGATATGTATGAGTTTATGAAAATCATGTAGAATGAAGATACCAAATATCTATTATGGGTTTGCACGAAGCATGAATGACTAGGAAATTATGTGAGTGAGATCAGTTAGTGGACTAGAGACTTTTGGGAGTGAAAGCTTGGGAATGTGATGGCATGCTTAGATCGAGTGCATGTATATACTGATTGATTTGAACACTTAGTGAGTGGAAAACTTTGGATCCTAGTATTTATTTCTTGCAAGGTCTTACCTCCATATGGATCATGATTTACAGAAAGACATTCATACTCATGCCAGCTTCTATGTATGTGTATGTTGTTAGTGCGCTACGATGGGCTAGTAGGCGGGTGAAACCACCTTGATCGGGCGATCGAGGCCACGAGCCATAGCTAGTTTCGTCGTAGGCCTAACCTATCTGTTGTCATGCACCTGTATGGGTCGGTAGACGGGTGGAGTCACTCTGATCGGGTGGTCAGAGCCACGAGCTGACGTCGATTTCATGCAGGGCTGACGTTGTGTATGTCGTGCGCTATGTCGGGTCGGCAGACAGGTGGAACAAACTTGGCTGGGCGGACAAGTCCATGAGTCGCACCCGATTTCAACATAGGCCGATTTGTGAAAAATAAAAGACAAAAGGAAATGTTGAGCTGAGATGAAGAGGAAAAGAAAAAGAAAAAGAAAAATGAAAAAGAAAAAGAAAAAGAAAGAAAGATCTAATGGAGAGCTGGACAAGTAGGAGATAAATAGTAGGAATCGAGGTATATTCTACAAACTGAGTTAGTAGAAACATATGTATAAGCTAGTACTTAGAATGAGCAGTTGGATCTGAACCAGTTGAACAAACAAAAGATCTAGAAAGCCGACGATTTATTCATGTGATTACTTGTCAGATTGCAGACGCAGAAACATAATATGATTTTTGTGAAGCTTGAATCTACCTAATTTTCTAAAATTCATACTAATCTTTATAAAGATTGCATGACTGCATGAGATCATGATTTAAGAAAGGCATAAAAAGTGTAAAGAGATTTTAAAAGAACCCTGATACTCTTCTGTTGGATCTTGCAGGTTGGCCCATCGGGACGATGTGCAGGTTTAGCGGGGGCAAATGTCCGGATGAAATCTCGCAGGGAGTGTGCACTAATTTTTTTTTCAAAAGTTCATTATTTTTGAGTTTTTGTGTGATGTTTTGATCGAGAGAGTGGTATATTTTGTACATATTTTGGCCAAATTAATTGATTGTGCGATGCGAAAACAAGTTTGAGATGTGTGTTAGACATGTGTATATAAACAACTGATATTAGACCCATGAAAACCTTAGGTTTGACCCTTGAAACTGACTGAGAATGAGGGTTTACCCCATGAAAAATGAACTTGAACCCTTGGAAACCCTTGGAGTTTAGGCCGAAATTGTAAATAAATCCATGAATTGACGAGCTTGAGATAACTGTGAGCAAACCCTTAATTTTCCCAACCAAAAACCCTAGATCGGATCCTTGAAATTGGCGGTTATCCTATGTCAAACCCTAAAACCCAATTAAATTGTGAATATCCAGTGTGAAATCAAAACCATAGTCTAAGGAAAAATTAAAGGTACGCCAAAAATAGAAAGTTCATTGAGGAGGTGGGAACGTTCTAGAAGGAATTCCTAGGGAGGGGCCTATAAATAGGGGCCCAAGCCTCATTTGTTCTCCCCGTGGGTTTCTTCTGTGGAACGCTTTTCTAGGTAAACTTCTACCTGCCCTTTCTTGTTCATTCTTTTTTCAAATTTTTTGTTCATTCATACAATAGTGAATGTGAGAGAGAGATGGTGCCCTTAGAAAGTCATTCACTTCTGAAAGGATTAGATGAGAACACTCCAATTTCTCCATTAAGTGCGAGTCTTAAGATGGGTGCAGGTGCTTTGATATGTCTGATGAGTGCCTCATGTATAATGGTTCTCTGCATGTAATCATGTATGTATGTTATGAAAGGTTGACTGGCTATCGACCCGCTGAACGCGACGGAGGGATGGCACATTGATTCTATCGTGCCAGAGAGACATCTGAGAACTGATGGCAAGAGAGATACTGCATATAGGATTCGGTGCTGATGTTTGTTAGACTTTCTCCTGGAGAGAGGGAAGAGCGATGATAAGGGCGCATAGATGCTCCGAGCCTCCCACTGTTGATATATACGGTGACTCAGAGAGGGTATCGGAGTGATTTTATTGGCGGTGGCTATGGCGGGGCTGTAGACAGAACATGACAGAGACTAGGTCAATGGGCGATCAGGACTGTAGAGAGAGAATAGCTCATGTGATAGAGTCAGAGACAATACGTGTGGTCAGTAGCGGCGGCGTTGTGCAAGTTTCTAGAGAGAAATTGTAGACACCTCTGTCCTCTCTATGCGCAGAGATTGTCGGTGGAGGCAATGAGGCGACTGATTGCTGCTGTCAACGTGTTGTAGAGAGAGATCCACCGACGCCGAGAGAGAGACGCAGGAGCTGAAGTCGTCAGAGGGATGAAAGGTGAAGTTAATATCATGCTAGAGAGAGAAGCGGGGCCGCAGGACTTAGCGCTGTCGATAAGTTGCGGACATAAGGCTGGTGCATCAGTCAGCCACTAAATCCCTCGGCACACGCAGGGTGTATGAGACAATCGTAGGTGTTTTAGGTATATTTTTCTTTCGTCTAAGGTAATAGAACTTCTACCTTACTCTTAAATCTAGGAAATTTGGAATAAGTAATTGTGATACTTGAAATGTCTAAGAACCGTAAGGTTGAGCTTCTCTATATCACTCAATAGCTTCGATTTGATAAGGTGAAACTAAGTTCTCACCGGTAATTTGATCTTTAATTATGTCCTTTTCTTCAGTTGTACTTTGTTCTGAGCTCGGTTTTCGCACTAATTCTGGTGGGAATAAGTCGTCGTTGAACTCTAGTTCAGGCAAAACGATAGTAAATAACGGTAATAGTCGAGAAACAAGACGATCGTATTCTATCGGGCGTAAAGACTCGTGAACTATTTTATCTTTAATTATTTCAGGTTCGATATGTTCGTTGTTATATGAATTCTCAATTGGAGATGGTAGCAACGTGCCTAGAATTAAGTGTTCTAATTCGTGCTTCCTATCAGACTCATTTAGAGAACTACTGGTAGTTCCTATGCTTTTCGACATACGAATGAAAAATTAAGATCTCAATAAAGTTGCAGAAAAAAATCTATTCCGCGAATAATCATGAGAAATTAAAATTAATGAGTTCAGATAACATTGACAAGAATGCTAATGCAAATTAGAATTGAATTCATGCTAATGACAATAATGGATGATTACAATGCTATAAAATGATATAATTTCTCTAAAAGATGGCTAACAATAAGTGAATCCTATACAAAGCTTAATCAAGGATAATTTCTATGGATTTAATTCAGATTATCGGATAATTGAATTGATGAAATCTTCACTTTGCTTCACTTCACTGCACTTCAATTGCTTCTTAATCTTCAATGTTTCTGCAAAGAAACATTAGGCATATTAGTATATCTCAATAAAAAATCATTAATCTCATACACACTTTAATACACATGCTCATTCATTCCTATATGCACTTAACATGCATAACATAATATCACTCATGCATACATATGCACTTTACATGCATGCTTTCAATTATGCTAATTGATGCTAGTACTCACATATACTAACTCAGATGCATGTTAATATTACAATTAAATCAACATATTCTAAGATTATGTCTTCCTTCATATGTTAATTCACACTTATATGTTTTGATCACTCATAAATGCACATTTATGCTAATACTTAGATGCATTTATGCATATGCATACAATAGTTCAATTACTTACCCATACATAAAATCATATGCTAACACTCACTATAATGCACACATATGCACATGCTCACTCAAAAACATGCATTCATGCACACATCATTCACATGCATATTTTCTCATACATACATGCATAGACTTAGACATACATGCATTGTGAATATTCTATGCATATAATTAATCTTTATACGTAATTAATCTAATCGCATCATAAAAAAGAAAACCAAACAAAACAAAATAGCAAAATACTATTTATTTATTTCTCTCTCGCTATGATCTTTCTCTCTCTCTCTTCTTCCTTTCTCTGCCGTTCTCTTTTCTCTAATCATCAGCGAAGACTTCTTCCTTTAGATTTTGAATTTGTAATGTGTGAATTCATAGGTTATGATGAAGTTGGAGCATCAGAGAAATTTGATCCAATATAGACAATTAATCGGATGAGAACACCTTCCAAATTTATTGTCATCAATATTCTCTGCAGTAGACAGATATTGTTGGAACAATTCAGATGGTTTCAACTTTGTAAACCTAAATGAGCGTAGCATGAGTGTTCTCGTAGTAATATGCTATGGATGTGCTTTCAGCGTACTTCATACTTGCTTTATTAGGGTTGCGAAGAGAGACTACGAGAGCTAGAGTGATATTCACGGTAGGGGTCGGAATCAAGTTGGATCGATCCAGACCCACTGAGAATCCCTTCCTGTAGCAACCTCTCTCTATGATCCTGTTTTCCATGCTAAATAAAGTATGAATGCTTCCTTTTCTCTCTCCCTCAAGGGTGCCATGCAATCAGTGTAACATATTGTTAGCTCATCATTTGCCTTCATGTTCTGTGCAGTCATGAAGAGCATTGTCTCTCCTACCAAGAGCCTACTTGCTGTCGGACAACAAGAGTGGTTTATAAAAGATGGAAGTAGCCACAAGCCGTTAATCCTCCCTGCCTCTTGATGCCCAGGGAGAGTCAGCTTTCCTGAGAATGAATTAACCTGGATTATGTATCATCTCCATGATAAGGAATGCTATCATCAAAAAGCTCAACTTTAGGAACAGCCAACTTTTCTTGCTGTGTATCTGCAGCAAGAGAGTAGAATTGGCAAAGAGCTCAAGGAGAGTCTTTCAGAATGGCAGCGATCCTCTCATACATTTGAGAGTTGTGGATATCATTGTACGATGCTGCAAACGCATTATTGATGATGAGAATATCGCCCGTTTCCACATCTTGAGTCACGTACAGACCTCGTCCACGCTCTTGATGCATCAGGCCCGTTGTTGGGATCGGCTGTACTCTTCAGGCCGTCAGCAGATCTCCGGATAAAAGTTTCGACCTGGAGATCAACGTTGCGTTTCTACAGTAACTGCAGAGAAAAGAAGCAGATGACCCTGATCTGAGCTAGATAATGGTTCGGGGAATTCTCATTCACGCGTCCACGGTATTAACACCTCCGCAAGACGCTGCATATGACAATCTTGGGGTGAACAAGCCAGAAAAATAGTGCCACATGCAAATGTGCAGGCAGTTGACGTATTTATAGAGGCAAAGGAAAATCTACGACGCGGAGCAGCTGTCTCGTCTGACTGATGAAAGAAGAAATGGGTTCCGAAGAAAAGAGAAGATGTAGAGAAGCTCAAATATCTAGTAAAATTTGAGAAATGGTAATACTCTCTCCTCCTCTTTCCCTCTCAGATAAAGCATAACAAGTAGGATACTGATTCAGAAGTGCATCCACTATGCGTCTGGTGTTTTGTAGAGAGAGAAAGGAGAGAGAGAGTGCACAGTCGGCGTGCGTGCGCGTAGATGAGCGCAACACAGGCAAACGATTTCGAAACCTTCAGGATATGGAGGATCTTTGAATCGGGTTCACCGATTTCGACCTTTACAGGCCCTGCCTCCTCTTCCCAGTTTAACTCTCTACGCAGGTCTACGTGCATCCATCAAGAGAACTCTCTACGCAGGTCTACGTGCATCCATCAAGAGAACTCTCTACGCAGGTCTACGTGCATCCATCAAGAGAAGGGAAACTAACATTTTCTACCTCTCTCTCTACACTATTCACAAGGAAATAAGGAGGAGGAAAAATTACCTGCAAAGAAACATTAGGAATTCATGATCAAAGCATACATATATATACGCACACAGATCCTCTCTATACCACTATTTTGGTTTCCTACTTTATTTCCCATCCATTCTTTAACCCACACAATCACCACTCTTTTCATTTACCTTTAACTACTTTAAATGCATAATCTATTTAAACCATTCTTTTAATTTGCACTCACAATTACCACACTTTCAACCTACTACTTTAACCACTTTAATTACACACTCAACTCTCACCACACTTTAATCACCACTCACATACACCATTCATTATTTATCCACTTAATTTTCTTTTTAATTGAATTATCCTAAATTTTGGTAATTAAATAATTCTTTTAATTTAAGCTTAGGATAAGAATTTAATTAATAAGAACCTTAGTATTAAAATGTAAACACACTATTACGGTAACTAGTTAAATCATAATTTAGTTTTATAAGTTAACCAATGCTTAATTATAGATTAATTTCATTAAATAGTAGTTATTTTAACCCTTGAAACATACTAAAACCCTAGAAAACCTACTAAAACCCTTCTGAAATCCATTGAACCCTTTTAAAATCTTTTCTGAACCCTATCATTCGCCATTAACATTTAAGTAAACCCTAGCATTAACCCATTAGAATCATTTAAGATCCTTTGGATTAACCCTACTGACTTAAACTTATATAAACTTATGAAATCCTAGGGTTATATACCCATGTTTCCTGCATGTATAAATATTAAAACACTCATTAAATGTGAAATTAAGGGAAACTCTAATATGAACATATGTTCTGCTTTAATTCTAATCAACACAACTGATTAACAATGATATAAAAGAGGTTTAGAATTCACCAATAAATATTTTAATTTTTCGGGCCATCAGTTGGAAGATGCAAATCTTCCCGACAGCGCGAAAAGCTGGAGACTCTGAGTCGACTCCTCAGAGAGAGAGAGAGATATATGGTCTTGTGGTGGTGCACAGAAAGATACGGAGAGAGAGAGAAAGGGAATCTCTCCCCCTCCCACGGCAGTGCAACACGCACGCGGAGAGAGAGAGAGATTCAGGCGGCTACGCGCACGTCAGAGAAAACGCGAGAAAGAGAGAGAGAGAGAGAGAGAGAGAGAGAGAGAGAGAGAGAGAGAGAGAGAGAGAGAGAGAGAGAGAGAGAGAGAGAGAGAGAGAGAGAGAGAGAGAGAGAGAGAGAGAGAGAGAGAGAGAGAGAGGGGAGAGAGAGAGAGAGAGAGAGAGAGAGAGAGAGAGAGAGAGAGAGAGAGAGAGAGAGAGAGAGAGAGAGAGAGAGAGAGAGAGAGAGAGAGAGAGAGAGAGAGAGAGAGAGAGAGAGAGAGAGAGAGAGAGAAGGGAAGGAACGGTGGAAGACACACAGAGAGAGAGAGAGAGAGAGAGAGAGAGAGAGAGAGAGAGAGAGAGAGAGAGAGAGAGAGAGAGAGAGAGATAGATAGAGAGAGAGAGAGAGAGAAGGGAAGGAACGGTGGAGGCGTGACAGATCATGGAAGGGAGAATTGAAAGGAAAAGAGGGGTTAAGAGTGAAGGAGGGAAGGAAAAGAGAAGTGAATTAAACCTAGCTTTTAAAGAGCTTTCACAAAAACAATGGCTATAAAAAATCGAAAAGAAATAATGAGTGTGAAACCACTTTCCCAATAGGGAAATGGAAGTCAAATTGGAGGAGATTGACTAAATCGTAAGCATGATAACTAAACACCTTGGGAAGTATTGAAATCAAGTTTATGGTCAATTGTATTGTTTATACACGTTCTCAAAATATTAAGGCATACCGATATCTAAGAGAATTATTCATGAAGATAAAAAGTTCATCTATGAATCAAATTGAAAGTTCAATTTTAAAGCTTGAGAATGCTAGTCGATTTGAAGACTTGATTTCATAAGATAAATGAATTTCAATTCTAGAGATTAAAGTCTATGATGCTACATTTTATGAGTGAAATTTTACATGCTTTAATGTTCTAATGATGATTTTTTACCCCACCCCGTGGGTTTCTTCTGTGGAACGCTTTTCTAGGCTCATCCAGGTTTTTGATTATATGAAGAGAAGTGAAAGCATTGAAGACTTAAGATAAAGAGTACCCCATCCTGTGGATTGCCCTTGTGGATCGTCTCCTCCAGGTTTATGTGGTTGCTGATTATATGAAGTGAAAGCATTGAAGACGGAAGAAAAAGAGTCTCCCCCATCGTGTGGATTGCCCTTGTGGATCGTCTCCTCTAGGTTTATGTGGTTGCTGATTATATGAAGTGAAAGCATTGAAGACGGAAGAAAAAGAGTCTCCCCCATCCTGTGGATTGCCCTTGTGGATCGTCTCCTCCAAGTTTATGCGATTTCTGATTATCTGAAGTAAAGAGAAGGAAGGGTTGAAGAAAAGAACGGACCGAAGTGAAGACCTAGAAGAAAAGCTTGGACCGCGAAGACCGAAGTGGAATCCCGTAGGCGATTTCTCGCATTGTAGCGAGGGATCTAGAGTAGACACTAGCCGGCCCGCACTGTAGCGGCGGCGTTTATATTGTATCATCGCACCGCACTGTAGCGGTTTTATTTTACCATCGGCCCGCACTGTAGTGGCCTGTTTGTATCATTCATTTTATTAGAGGCTTCAGTGTCATTTCCGATTGTATCTTCGAGCTTGATCTACATCACGTGTTTCACTGCGGTATCCGATCGTCTCTTTCCGACGCCCACGGTCCCACGTCCCGACACTTCCGAGGGGCAAGGGGCCCTACGAGGATCGCGCACGCTCCGGAGAGCACAGGCGAGGCGCCCAGCGCGCAGACGCGGCTCGCAGGACAGCGGGAACGGCGCACCAGAGCGGGGCCTGATCCAATCCCACGCGCCAGCTTCCCGCCACGACCTCCTTCTTCCCGACAATGGCCAACCCCGAGCATTTGGAGGTAGATTTCCATACCTTCGATCTATCGGTTGATGGCAATGGAGCTTCGGCTACCTCCGTACTTGTCGGGGGGGGTTCAGTTTGAAGAAGCCAAAGGAATCCACGTCGTAGATGTCCACCGATTGCAGTTGAGTGATCGGGGTTGGGTTTAAAGGGGTTGGCGGTGGTTGGGATGTTTGGGTAGGAGTGAGTTGGGGTATCGGTTGGGTGCTTGACTGAGGTTGTGGTTGGGGTTGAGATTGATCTTTAGCTAATAAGTGGGTTTCTACTAAGCCTAGAGAGGGTGTGTTCGAGTCTATCTATGCGGTCGTGGATGGGGTCGGGGTTGGGTGGGGCTTGGTCGGATTCGGGTTGGATGTGGATTTCGACGTTGATCTCGGCCTCCTGGAGGCGTTCGTGTAGATCGGCGTTCACCAAGAGAAGGTGGTTAAGTTCTTATTCTAAGGCTTGTCATTGGGCCTTATGATGTCGGTGTCACTCGGTCACGTTTTTGGCACGTTCTGTCCCCAAGGCTAGCTCGGCCATGCCAACGTCGTGGTCGCTGGCCACGGTGGCGTGGAGCCAAATGGCCGTAACTCGGGAGGGGAGAAGGGTATGACTCAGCTAGGGCACGGGGGCACCTAGAGGGTGAGGATGATGGTCCACCGGTTAATGCGGGTGGGAGCATGGGGCCGACGGTGGGTAGCGGGGAGTGCTTACCTTGATGGGTTGCCTACGATGCGGAGAGGGAACGGGGGGGAGGGGGGGGCCGGGGTGCTTTGCTTCAAGGGGGGTGGGGGGTGAGACGTTCAAACCCACAAAATGAATAAGCCAACAAGAGGGACACCAAGAAGATTGCCAGAACATGTTTATATTCGATAAGCAACTCGTGTTGAAGAAGGAAATGAGAGCTTGGTATGAGGAGTACTAGTACCCCTCATAGTTGCGCACAATTTGGTGCCATAGGGCATACCTCCCAAGCACTAAAAAGGGCTAGATTGAAAAACAGGCTGTGACATCCTCCCCTAGCTTGAAGAGCTTGGTGTCCTCAACAAGCGGGTTCGGGTCTTAGAAAAAGTTGGTGTATTTACAAAATTTGGGAACATTAATGGGGCTTATAGCCAAAGTGTCTTAAGTGTGGTGATAATACTTTTGGACTAACGGATGGTCGGGCCCAAAGGTGTTGGGTGGAAGCCAATCCGCATCTACTAAAGGGCGGCCTTTGAATTTGATAAGAAATTGGGGACCTTTGCCGGGTGTTCCAGTCCCGTAAGATAGCTTCTACCTCGAGCTGGTTCTCTCTGTCATGCAACACTAGGATCTCGTGTCCGTAGTTGGAGTCGCTTTGAACCGCTTGAGGAGGCTGACGTGAAAGGCATTGTGAAATTGCACGTTGTCTGGAAGCTCCAAGTTGTAAGTGACTTCATTGATCTGCTTCTCCACCTTGTATGGTCCGTAGTAGCGATGGTTGAACTTTTGCGTGATATTCTTGGGTAGGGTGATATTCCATGCACTCACTAGGACTACGTCGCCGACTTGAAACACTTTACCAGGCCTCCGTTTCTTGTTTGCGTATCGAGCCATGCGTTCTTTGCTTCTTTGCAAGCTGGACTTTGCCTCTTCTAACTTGGTTTTCCATTGATTCAAAAAGCCGCCGCAATCGGAATCATTTGTCGGACTTCAAATGGTTTGTCAAACTCTAGGAGTTTGAGAACCGGGGCATTGCACATAGCGACCTTCAATGCTTCAAAGGCTTCTTCTTTGTCTGCTCCCCACTTGAACGGCTCCTTTTCTTTGATCAACTCCAAGAGTGGGGCCGTGATCTTGCTGAAGCCTTGGATAAAACCACGAAGAAATTGGCAAAAGTCTATGAATTCGCGCACCTCTTTGATGGTCTCCGGGGGTGCCCACTTGAGCACAGCGTCTACTTTTTGGGGGTCGGCATGGAGGTCGAGTTCAGAAATGATGAACCCCAAAAATTCCACCTTCTTCATGCAAAAATCGCACTTGCTTGGCTTGGCGAAGAGCCGGCGTTTCCATAGTCCTAACAAGAGCACCCGAACATGTTCATAGTGTTCCTCTAATGTTCGACTATAAATCAGTAGGTCATCAATGTAGATGATGAGGAAAAGGTCAAGCATGTCCTGGAAGCAATCATTCATCTCTTGACAGAAGGTGTCCGGTGCACCTGTGAGTCTGAATGGCATGAGGAGCCATTCATAACTGTCGTAGCATGTGCGGAAGGCCGTCTTCTTGATGTGTTCTTGTGCCACCCGGATTTGATGGTACCCGGATCGATGATATATGCGTGTGAAGTATCGTGCCTTGCCGAGGCAATCGAGAAGTTCCTCCATCACGGGCACAAATTATTTGCTCTTGATTGTGCCTTTATTGAGTGCTTAGTAGTCGATGCATAGGCGTAGGGAGCCGCCTTTCTTCTTCACAAATAGGAACAGGGCTCCATATGGCGAGCTACTTGGTCGAATATATCCTTGCACTTCAAGTTCATGTAGTTTCCACTTCAACTCGTGAAGGTCGGCCTCATTCATTCTATATGGCACCCGTGACGGTGGTGGGTGGTCCGGAAGCGTTTCGATACGATGTTGGACATTACGTAAGGGGGGGATGCCAGGTGGAAGTGTATCCATGAGAACATCTGAAAATTCTTCCATAAGCATCTGGAAACTCGGGTGCCCAATCTTCGAGACATCGATTGGCCGTGGTCCCATCTCCTCTAGGACTCGCTTGAGAATGCATG
This sequence comes from Ceratopteris richardii, assembly GCA_020310875.1. Taxonomy (NCBI): domain Eukaryota; kingdom Viridiplantae; phylum Streptophyta; class Polypodiopsida; order Polypodiales; family Pteridaceae; genus Ceratopteris; species Ceratopteris richardii. Next base: position 206,308,604 of record CM035411.1, read on the forward strand.
TGTGTGATCCTACCTTGATAAACTACCCGTCGAAATTGATTATGTGATAACGGTGATGGGGCGTGTATGGAGGTTGATGCTTGGGCTTGTGCTTTCTCTTTGCCTTTGTGTTCTGCTTGGATTCCCTTGGTTTGCTGTCAGATGGCTCATCCGTACAAGGAGCTGGGACTCGGTTGCAGTCGACGATCATGGCCTGCCCGTTCTGATCGAGAAGTACTTTGTCGACCCCTTTGCCAAAAAAGGAGATCATGTGTTTATCCATATGCTCGAGGCCTAGAATGACTTCAAACGTTTCCATCAGTATAATCAAGACGTTCAGGTGGCCGAACCATTGGCCTAATATGACCGGGACTCCATCAGCATATCACACATGACTGGCCTCACCCTCAGCAAAGACTACGGACATGTAGAGCCATTTACTTAGCTTTAGTCCAAGGCATTGCACGCATTGCGGAGTCATGAAGTTGTGGGTGGCACCCATGTCTAGCATCACCGGCATGCATTCACCTCTGACTTCTCCCATAATGAACACTTGGTGTATGATGGGTAATGCTAGTAAATGGCACTGAGCCTTTCCCTTTGACGTGGATGGTCCGCGTGGGGAGGAGTCCTTTGATTCGTCGCTATGAATCTCGGTGATCTTTGGGCCAGACGTGGATGCCTCTTTGGTTTTTGTTGCTTGCACTCTAGTGTCGGTTCGTTTCTACCAGCATTTCTCGGTGGGGTGACTCCCTTGGCAATGTTTGCACATCGGTCGAGGGTCATGCTGGTTTTGGTTGCTATGGTTTGGTGATCCTGAACGGTTTTCTATTGGGGCCACGAGGGCTTTGAATCCTTGGCCGCGTTGGTTTTCGGTGGATCTTCGATATGTGGACGTTTGCTCCTTGTTGGTGGTTGAGTCCTTACGGTTAGCTTGGTTTCCGTCAGTTGAACGAGCCAACCGGTTGGAGTATGCATCATTGAGGCATTCGGCTATGCGGACCGCATCCTCCCAAATTTGGGGGTCTTGTTTCTCCACTTCTGTTTGGTAATACGCGGAGCAACCATAGAGGAAGTCATGTAAGTGATCGATTTCTGCCATGTCGTTGATTCGAAGCATAAGCCTTCGGTATTGTGACACGTAGGGTCCGATGAACTTGTCTTGACGTAGATTGCACCATTCATCTCGTGCTTAAAATGCTTTGTTGTGAGGCACAAAGTAGTTGATGATGGCCGCCTTGAAGTGATCCCACGATGGCCAGGATTGCTTCTTGTGTTCCACCATGTACCAAGCCGAGGCCTCGTCCTGTATGAACTGGCCGGCGATGCGCGTCTAGTGATTGCGGCCAACCCAGAGCATTTCGAGGTAGCTTTCCATACTTTCGATTGATCGGTTGATGACAATGGAGCTTCGACCGCCTCGGTAATTGTCGGGGGGGTTTGATTTGAAGAAGCCAAAGGAATCGGGGTCGTCGATGTCCACCGGTTGTAGTTGAGTGATCGGGGTTGGGTTTTAAGGGGTTGGCGGTGGTTGGGATGTTTGGGTAGGAGTGGGTTGGGGTATCGGTTGGGTGCTTGACTGAGGTTGTGGTTGGGTTTGAGATTGATCTTTAGCTAATAAGTGGGTTTGTACTAAGGTGGTTAGCCTAGAGAGGGTGTATTTGAGTCTATCTATGAGGTCGTGGATGGGGTCGGGGTTGGGTGGGGCTTGGTCGGATTCGGGTTGGGTGGGGCTTGGTGGGATTCGGGTTGGATGTGGATTTTGGCATTGAGCTCGACCTCCTGGAGGCGTTTGTGTAGATCGATGTTCACCAAGAGAAGGGGGTTAAGTTCTTCTTTTAAGGCCTGTCGTTGGGCCTTATGACGTCACCGCCGCTCGGTCGCATTTTTGGCGCGTTCCATCCTCGAGGTTAGCCCGGCCATGCCAATGTCGTGGTCGCTAGCCATGGTGGTATGGAGCCAAACCACGGTAACGCAGGAGGAAAGAAGGGTACAGGTGAGCTAAGGCACGGGGGCACCTAGAGGGTGAGGGCAATGGTGCACCAGTTAACGAGGGTGGCAGCACGGGGCTGACGGTGGGTAGCGGGGAGTGCTTACCTTGACGGGGTGCTGGCGATGCGGAGAGGGGGAGGGTGCCTTGCTGGAGGGGGGGCGGGGAGAGAGGGGGGGGGGCCAAGGGGGCCTTGCTTAAGGGGGGGGAGGGGGAAGGGGGTGCCTTGCTTGAGGGGGGTTGGTGTCACAACCTGTTTTTCTATCTAGCCCTTTTCAGTGCTTGGGGAGTATGCCCTAGGGCACCAAAGTATGTGCAACTATGAGGGGTGCTAGTACTCCTCATACCAAGCTCTAATTGCCTTCTTCAACATGAGTTGCTAATCGAATATAAATGTGTTCTGTTAATCTTCTTGGTGTCCCTCTTGTTGGCTTATGCATTTTGTGGGTTTGAACGTCTCAACTGGTATCAGAGCAATGACCCTAGGGGAAGCCTTTGGACGGGCGGACTCTCACACCAGTGCTGGCAGCACCATCTAATGCCCCGGGCCCATGTATGGGAAGTTCTTTGACGTCGCAAGAGGTCTTTTGCCCTCCCTCCCTCCCTCTCAAGCAAGCCCCCCTTCCTTGCCCACCCCCACGCCCCTCAAGCAAGGCACCCCCTTACCCCCCCCTCCCTTAAGCAAGGCCCCCTTCCCCCCCCCCCCCCCCCCCTCTCCCCCCCCCCTCAAGCAAGGCACCCCCCCTCTCCGCATCGCCGACAGCCCGTCAAGGTAAGCACTCCCCGCTACCCGCCGTCGGCCCCGTGCTCCCACCATCCCACCCACGTTATGGACTTGGATTCCTCCCCGTTCCTACTATTTTGGTTAGCCGCCTAGGGGTCCCTTTAGAGGCCGAGGCTTATGTGCATGGGTAGCTCATGGTGTGCCTTTGGGGCCGGAGTTATCGTTTCGGAAAGGTTGTGACCGATGCAAGAGTAAGTTGCTATGCGTAGTGCCGTCGTGCCTTTGGAATGCAAAGCTTGAGGGCCGATGATAGGCTAGTGTTGGATGAGGTGGGAATTTCCAAGGAGCGCATGATGGGCGTGCGTTAGGCAGATGTAATGGGATCCGTCGGCTCTTGGTCGTTGGTGTTGCAAGGCTGAAAATATGCCGGGTGTGTGGAGTGGTTTGAGACGACCATTTCCATCACATAAGGTGATTTTCAGGAACCTGGCCAGCATGCTGTAAGTTGCACGTTTGCCGCATGTCTGCGCCTCTACTATGTAAAGCTTGAGGGCCATTGATAGGCCTCTCTTTTGGTTGGATTTACCTTGGACAGTGTATGGGCGCCGTGCCTTGATGATTTTGGATGTTGGAAAGGAAACAACGGGATGTGTGTGGAGTGGCAAACAGACCTTGTCCACCACAACTTTGGGTTTGACCCTCTAGCACAAATCTGCCCAAAAAGGGGCAATTTTGTTCTTTTTGGGAACAGCTTAGTGTTGCGCTTGGCACTAACTTTCTTTCGGTTTGGAAAGGCCCATCCTATTTCATGGCAACAAAGGGAAATGTCTTCGGACATCGGCTTGAAATCTTGATGCATCAAGTTTCTCGCCTTATGGGAACGGAAAGGCCCATTCTTATCGCATGGCGATAAAGGGGCATGTGGACGTCCGGATACAAATTGACTTTAGGGGATTGACCACCCTCTTCATGATAAGAGTTGTCTTGGATTTTCCAAGAGCTTAAGGCCCAAATCTATCGCATCGGCGATACAAGGGCAAGGGGAACCATTTATAAGCAAAATGAGTTGGATGGATTGGCCATCTGTCTTGACAATAGGATCTTCTTGAAGGTTCTTGGACAAAAAGTATGCATTCAACCCACTAAGAGGCAAAGTGTTAAGACCCAAACTGCGAGGTCCCCATAAGTGCAAAATTTGGCTCATGTGGAGCTTGACTTTGTTCCAATGCAGGTGGAGTGGGGCAAACCTGCAGTGTTAGGTTCGCATCTCTTTGCGCAAGTAAAGTTTCCCTTATATATGTTTTGGCACAACCCATGGTTATAAGGACACTACTCCATCCTGCTGAGAATAAGAACACCATGCAAATTCATAAAAGCCATTCACAAAACATTACCCCTGCAACTACCCCGTGAACATGATTTAGTTAGCACCTCTAGGTGAACTTCTTGAGAAGGAGAAGTCTGTTGAAGAGGGGGTGAATATGTGATGGCCCTGTATTTCTATCCAGCCCCTAGTGGTGCTTGGGTGGTTCCCCCTGTGGCACCAAATTGTGCGCAACTATAAGGGGAGTGGGTTTCGTGACATCCTCTGCACTGCGGACCAGACTGGAGTGCCCTCCAAGGTGTGGGCTAAGAAGCACTATGGACATGTGTGCCGAGCCTTCCCTTCCTCACGGTTCTTGAGAACGTCGGTTTTCTTGAGAGCCGTGGGTAGATGTCTGGTAGCGGGAGCGTCCCCTACCACGTCTCGACGGGTCTTGGATGCCTTGACGGTTACGAGCTGTGAGGCCGGCTCATCTTGGACGGCCGCCTCGTATCTTTGGGTTGAGGTCCCTTCAGGGTTGGCTTGAGCATGACGTCCTCACCTCATCGGTTTAGGAATAAACATCCGCTTCACACTCAGGTGTGCGTTTTTGTTTGATGGTGCCCCACTGTGAAGAGATGGATAAGTTTGTGCTTGAAGATGAAGAGGTGTTGCAAAATCCTTGATCTACACCAGCCAAATGAACTCCAGGACTAGATGGTGGGCCCTTTTAGCTTTCAAATGGATGTATTAGACACCCTAGGTACCTTGGAAGATCACTCTCAAAAAGATAGATCAAAACAGATAAGTTGGAGTTAGCTTAGAGGTGAAAACTTGCTATTCTTGGTTCATACACCTGTCTAGTGTTTTACATAATTCTCTGAGCACAGCAGCAATTATCTTAATTCCTCTTGGGGAAGTCTAGATAACTTAAAGAGCTAACTTTCAAGAGTAATCACATCAAAAATAATAAACCACACACTAAGAATGAGTTTTAACAAGTGATGACATCATCCCGATTTTCACGGGCTGCTACAGTTTGAGACCACTGAGCAGAAAAATCAACATAACTCAAAATTTAGGACTCCAATGATTATGAAAATTTGTATGGTCATACTAGACAGTGAGCTGTGAATCCAACAAACATTAAATCACTGAATTTAGATACGTAACCACTGAGAAATGGCTCTGACAAGGTGACTGAAAAAATCGAGTACCTGATAGAGAAGTGAAAATGCACAGACATTGTTGACTTCAACTGAACATAACTGAAGATTGCAACATCCCATTGACATGAAAATTTGTGAGCATATAGTAGACGTATATAGCTAGCTTTACCAAGTTAAATCACTGAAAATGATGCACCAAGCTCAGAGAAAAAATCTCTGCAAGCTTACTGAGAAAAATTAAGAGTAATGGCAGTGAGTAGTACACTTCACAAGAACATGGAAAGATGAACTCAAATAATCATGAAAATGAAAGTATATTGCTTGTACAATACAATGACTTACTGATACATATGTGTGCCTTGTAATCACACCTTGATATGGCATAAGGCTCAGCTCTTGGAGGTCTTCACATAGGTCTCTCTAACCACGACTAAAACTGCCATCTATTTATAGTTGAGTTTGGGAGGCTAACTTCCCTCAATCACTCTCCAATCCATCAATGATTGATTTGATTCTCTACCTACCACAAATCACAAATTCGTGGCTCCTCTTTCCATTCTTGATCAAGTGGACTCAACCACTTAAGATTCTCTTACTTTTACATTAAGTAAACTCTTCAAAAGTTACAAGAGGTAGTTCACAAGTGAACTTTACATTGTCTTCATTTTAAGGCTTTTTCTATGACTTTGTGGGACTCAAGCCAATACTTAGGCTTGTCATAGACTTGCTCCAACAGCTCCCCCTCAAGCCAAGTATGCTTGAGGTCTTCAATCTTCCAAGATTACCTGCAAACCTATCATAGCCTTGAATTTGCAAAGCTTTGTACCATCCAATGCTTTGGTTAGAATATATGCACATTGTTGATGAGTGGACACATATGATATTTGAATCTCTTTGCTTAGAACCTTCTCTCGTACATAGTGATAATGAAATTCAATATGTTTAGTCCTTGCATGAAAAATAGGATTAGCAGCCAGATGAATAGAACTCATATTGTCACCAAAAATAGTTGGAGTTTCAAACTCCAATCCAAGATCTTTGAATAATGTCTTCATCCACATAGCTTCTTGTGTAGCTATGGCAAGACCTCTATATTCAGCTTCAGTAGAAGAGAGAGCAACTGTGGGTTGCTTCTTGGATGATCATGAAATAAGCTTTGAACCTGCAAAGGTAAGATAACCTGAAGTGCTCCTTCTATCTTCCTTGGAGCCAGCCCAATCTGCATCAGAAAATAGCTTCAAACCTAAATCAAATACATAAGGATAATAAAGTCCTTCATTTATGGTTCCTTTGAGATACTTGAGAATCCTTTTGGCAGCATCCATATGTGGTTTCCTTGGAGTGTGCATAAATTGACTTAGCACACTCACACTATAACATATATCTACTCTTGTCAATGTGGCATAGTTGAGACTACCCACTAGACTTTGATATGATGTGATGTCCTCTATGAGTTCACCTTCATGTGAGCTCAATTTCTGATTGAGCTCCATTGGAGTACCTACAATCTTACAATCTTGCATCTTGAATTTTGCCAACATGTCCTTAATGTACTTCCTTTGAGTGAGAAACAAACCATGATATTTGTAGACAACTTCCAAACCTAGGAAGTAGGTAAGTGAACCCAAATCACTTATCTTGAACTCTTCTCTCATCTGATCTTTGATCTTCTTCATACCATCTGCATCATTTCCTTTCAATATAATATCGTCTACATATACACATAGGTAGATGACCTCGGAATTACTCTTTTTAATAAAGAGTGAAGGATCTGCCTTGCTTGGTTGAAAGCCTTTGTCCTGCAAGAATGAAACAAGCCTGAAATTCCAAGATCTTGGAGCTTGCTTGAGACCATACAATGCTTTGTTAAGTTTACACACATAATCAGGATAAACTTGGTTCTCAAAACCAGGTGGTTGTGCCATATATACCTCTTCTGTTATCCAACCATTCAAGAATGCATTCTTTACATCTAGTTGAAGTATCTTCCAATTCTTGGAAGAGGCAATACTAAGCAAAACCCTAATAGTAGGCATCTTTGCCACATGAGAGAAAGTCTCCTCATAATCAATTCCCTAAGTTTGTGCAAAGCCTTTTGCCACAAGCCTTGCCTTATACTGTTAATTGAACCATCTGAATTCTTCTTGAGTTTATAGACCCATCTTGAGCCTATTACCTTCATGGATGAAGTCTTGGGCACCAAATCCCAAGTGTTGTTTTCCTCAAGTGCTTCAATCTCTTCCTTCATTGCATGCTTCCATTCTGTTTTTGCTTTGGCCTCTTCGAATGATGATGGATCCTCTTGGTTTATGTCCTGTGCTATGTAGATAGAATGTTTAGTTACTAATGAGGTGTCAAACCCATACCTTTCTAGTTTTTTCTTTTCCCTCATAGATCTTCTTAGGCCATGATGTGATGATTCTGCCTCATGTCCAAGTTCTTGAAATTTTGCTTTACCTTTAGACTTCCATGCTTTGATCTTCTCCATGTGAGATTCTTCATCATCCTCTGAGGTGTCTTGTTCGTCAATCTTTGATTGTTCTCTACCAAGCTTTGGAAAATCTTCTTCAAGATCATATGGTAAATTGATCTTCCTGCATGAATCTTCATACCATGAATTGTTCTCATCAAAAACTACATATCTGCTTACCAAGAATCCTTTGTTGGTAGGGTTGTATAACCTGTAGCCCTTTTGATTGTTATCATATCCAATAAATACACACCTTTCTACCTTTGGATCCATCTTGCCTCTAACCTGTGAAGGAACATGAGCAAAAGCAATACATCCAAAAATTTTACAATGATCTAAGCTTGGTCTTCTTACATTCCAAGTCTCATATGGAGTCATCCCATCAAGGGATTTTGAAGGCAACCTGTTAATCAAGTAAGTGGCTGTAGATACAGCCTCAGCCCATAAATAATTAGGTAAATGCTTTTCATTTAACATAGACCTTGTAGCTTCAACAATTGTCCTATTCCTCCTTTCTGCCACTCCATTTTGCTCAGGTGTAGTTACCTCTCTTTTGATTCCTCTTTCTTGAAGAAAAGAATCAAAATCATGGGAGAAGTATTCTCCCCCTCCATCTGACCTTAGCCTTTTTAGTGATTTACCTGTTTGATTCTCCACAAGAGCCAAATATCTTTTGAAACATGAAAAACCTTCATCTTTGTGTTTCATACAGAATAGGATAGTCCATCTGCTGCAATCATCAATAAAGGAGACATAATACCTTGATCCAGATATTGAAGCTTCCTTGCTAGGTCCCCATACATCTGTATGAACCAACTCCAAGAGATCTCAATGCATATAACCTTTCTTCATGAATGGTAACCTGTGAGACTTTCCAAATTGACATGCACTACACTTATAAATCATATGTTGTTTTGATAAATTAGGGAGTCCAAGTACACTTTGGTCCCTGCAAATTTGCGTTAATGACCTTTCACCAATATGTGCTAACCTTTTGTGCCATACTTCCAATTCTGTGAGTGTCTGACTACCATAATTAAAGAGAGCAATGTTTCTAGTGTCCTGTAATTCAAATGTGAACAATCTACCTGTCTTTTCACCTTTTGCAATTTTTTTGAATCCTTGACTTGGATCTTTTACAAATGCTCCTGCCTTTGTGAACCTGACTTGCAACCCTTTCTCTACTATCTGCCCAACACTTATCAAATTCTTTGTAATGGTAGGGACATAGAGTACCTTACTGAGTAGGTTGATGTTTCCATCACGTGCTTTGACATCATGCTTATTCCTTGGATCTTCTAAATCTGATAGGAGTGCCACATTTCCTGCCACATGATTTGAACAACCTGAATCTATGTAGAAAACATGCTCATTAGATTTACCTTGTGGCATAGCCATGTTCATGATCAATAATGAATCCTCTTTGTTTGAGTCTTCTGTGTAGTTATTGTAGTCTCTCCTTCCTTTGTAGCCTCCTTGATAGTTTGAATGATTGTAGTTGTTGTAGTTGCCATGATAGTTGTTGAACCTTCCTCTTGAGTAGCCATAACTTCCTCTATTGTATCCTCTGCCTCTTTGATTCCTGGAATTCCTAAAGCAATTTTCAGTTGTATGATTAGTTAGTCCACAAATAGAACATGAGTTGGAGTCTTGGGATCTCCCCCTGCCTTGTCTACCTCCTCTTCCTCTACCTCTGCCATGTCTTCCTCTATCTGCATAGTTAGCTTGATATGTACTTGCTTCATCATCCACTTTCTTTGCCTTTCCTTTGTTATCTTTGGACTTGCTTTTATCAGTGTATAAAGCTGAAGATTAATTAGCTTTAGAGATTTCTCCATTTTTTATAAGCTTTGCCTCTTGAGTAAGTAGTTGTCCAATGAGTGTATTGAAATCAGGTACATGCATGTCCATGTACAAATCCATAGCTGTGGTGAATGCTTCCCACTTGTCATCTGCCTTCAAGCCATTGATCACCTCCCTTACAATTTTCTCTTCGTCTATTACCTCTCCAATGCTTCCCAACTGATCCGCTATGTCCTTGAGCTTTGTGACAAACTCAGTCACATTTTGTTTGGGAGCCTTCTTGAGAGTTGTGAAATCCAGCCATAGTTGATGCTTCCTAGCTTTAGTACTTGAAGAAAAGAAGGCTTCAAGTGCATCCCCCACTTCCTGAGATGTCTTACAACTTCTAATGTGAGGCAACAAAAAATCTGAGATAGAGTTGAGGAGATAAGACCTTGCAAGTGCATCCTTGGAGCACCATGTGCTCAATCTTTTTGCTCTTCTTGTGTTGGTTGACTTTTGTTCCTGAAACTTGGCATAACTTCATCTCCAGCCACATAACCATATAAACTTCTACCTTGGAGATAAGCTTCCATTCTTAATGACCAAGCTGAGTAATTACCTCTGTCCAATTTGTCAATTGATGAAGGAAATCCATCTACCATGTTGTCCAACCTTGCTCTGATACCACTCTGAAGAGATGGATAAGTTTGTGATTGAAGATGAAGAGGTGTTGCAAAATCCTTGATCTACACCAGCCAAATGAACTCCACGAGTAGATGGTGGGCCCTTTTATCTGGCCAATGGATGTATTAGACACCCTATGTACCTTGGAAGATCACTCTCAAAAAGATAGATCAAAACAGATTAGTTGGAGTTAGCTCAGAGGTGAAAACTTGCTATTCTTGGTTCATACACCTGTCCAGTGTTTTACATAATTCTCTGAGCACAACAGCAATTAGCTTAATTCCTCTTGGGGAGGTCTAGATAACTTAAAGAGATAACTTTCAAGAGTAATCTCATCAAAAATAATAAACCACACACTGAGAATGAGTTTTAACAAGTGATGACATCATCCCGATTTTCACGGGCTGCTATAGTTTGAGACCAGTGAGCAAAAAAATCAATATACCTCAAAATTTAGGACTCTAATGATTATGAAAATTTGTATGGTTATACTAGATAGTAATTTGAATCCCACAAGCTTTAAATCACTGAATTTGAATAAGTAACCACTGAGAAATGGCTCTGCCAAGGTGAGTGAAAAAATCGAGTACCTGACAGAGAAGTGAAAATGCACAGACATTGTTGACTTCAATTGCACATAACTGAAGATTGCAACATCTAAATGACATGAAAATTTGTGAGCATATAGTAGACTTATAGAGCTAACTTTTCCAAGTTAAATCACTAAAAATGATGCACCAAGCTCAGAGAAAACATCTCTGCAAGCTGACTGAGAAAAACTGAGAGTAATGGCAGTGAGTAGTACACTTCACAAGAACATAGAAAGATGAACTCAAATAATCATGAAAATGAAAGTATATTGCTTGTAGAATACAATGACTTACTGATACATATGTGTGCCTTGTAATCACACCTTGATATGGCATAAAGCTCAGCTCTTGGAGGTCTTCACATAGGTCTCTCTAACCACGACTAAAACTGCCATCTCTTTATAGTTGAGTTTGGGAGACTAACTTCCCTCAATCACTCTCCAATCAAGCAATGATTGATTTGATTCTCTACCTACCACAAATCACAAATTCGTGGCTTCTCTTTCCATTCTTGATCAAGTGGACTCAACCACTTAAGATTCTCTTACTTTTACATTAAGTAAACTCTTCAAAAGTTACAAGAGGTAGTTCACAAGTGAACTTTACATAGTCTTCATTTTAAGGCTTTTTGTATGACTTTGTGGGACTCAAGCCAATACTTAGGCTTGTCATAGACTTGCTCCAACACCCACCATAGCGTGCTTGTCTACGTGCGGCTTTTCTCAACTCCTTGGGGAATTTCTAAGTTAGCTTCCACATGTGTAGGCCTTTGGTTTGTTTTCTAAGTTGGTTATGCTTCTGCGCGTTTAAGTTGGAATCCCTACGTTTTTGGGTTACTCTCGAGCAAGGACTTTTGGACGTCCCTTCGTGCATCTGAAGTTTCATGTGGGTTCTGGCCATTTGGCAGCCCCTTGGACTCAGGTTTGCACTTTACCTTTATAGCATATCCCTCCCCTCCCTTCCCCCCCCTTCCTTCGTCCCGCGCTTCTCAACCCAAGGGCATGTGGGGTTTTCTAGAGGCTGACAGGGAGGTTTTTGTTGAAAACCAAGTGGGGTTTTCTCGCGGAATGCCTCCCCTCCACACAAACATCTCCCCCCCCCCCCCCCCCCCCGCCCTCCGCCTTTCCACTCCCTCCCTTCCATCCCCCCCGCCCCCCACACCCCGCCTTTCCACTCCCTCCTCCCCTCCCCGCTTCCTTGCCTCCCCCCCTCTCTCTCGCTCCCTCCCTGCCCACTCCCCCCACCCATCACCCCCCTCCCCCCCCCCCCCCCCCCCCCCCCCCCCCCCGTTTCCACTCCCTGCCCCCCACCCTGAGACGTTCAAACCCACGAAATGCATAAGCCAACAAGAGGGACACCAAGAAGATTGCCAGAACACATTTATATTCGATTAGCAACTCGTGTTTACAAGAGGGCAATGAGAGCATGGTATGAGGAGTACTAGTACCCCTCATAGTTGTGCATAATTTGGCACCATAGGGCATACCCCCCAAGCACTAAAAAAGGCTGCATAGAAATACAGGCTATGACATCCTCCCCCTGCTTGAAGAGCTTGGTGTCCTCAACAAGCGAGTTTGGGTCTTACAAAATAGTTGGTGTGTTTACAAAATTTGGGAAAATTACATGGGGCTTATAGCCAAAGTGGCTTGTGTGGTGGTAATATTTTCAAACTAATGGATGGTCGGGCCCAAGGGTGTTAGTCAAAAGCCAATCTGCATCTACTAAGGGGCGGCCTTTGAATTTGATGAGAAATTGGGGACCTTCGTGGGTGCCGTGGTCCCATAAGATAGCTTCTGCCTCGAACTGGTTCTCTCCATCCTGCAACACTAGGATCTCGCGTCCATACTTGGAGTTGGGTTTGAACCGTTTGAGGAGGCGGACGTGAAAGGCATTGTAAAATTGCACATTATCGGGTAGCTCCAAGCTCTAAGTGACTTTGTTGATCCGCTTCTCCACCTTGTATGGTCCGTAATAGCGATGGTTGAACTTGTGCAGGATATTCTTGGGCAAGGTGATACTACGTGCACTGACCATGACTAAGTCACCAACTTGAAACTCTTCATAGGGTCTACGTTTCTTGTTTATGTATCGAGGCATGCGTTCTTTGCTTCTTTGCAAACTGGACTTGGCCTCTTCTAGCTTGGTTTTCCATTGATCCAAAAAGGCGCCGCAATCGGGATCATTCATTACAAGTGTGGAGTCTTGCGTGAGAGCCAAGGGCGTGATTACCTCCTTGCCAGTCGCCAATTCGAATGGGGTCATCTCCGTACTTGAGTGGACTAAGGCATTGTAGTGAAACTCCAAAATGTCTAAGTTCTTTGCCCAATCCTTCTGATCACTTTTGACATAATTCCGGATATAATCTTTGATCGACTTGTTGACCCGTTCCGTTTGCTCGTCTGTTTGTGGGTGGTATGCTCAGGATAACCTAAGTTGCATCCCCAAGATGTGGAAAAGTTCTATCCACAGCCGGCTATGGAAGCATCTGTCCCAGTCTAACACGATGGCCAAAGGCAATCTGTGATACTTCATGATGTGAGTAAAGAAGAGATAAGCCACGGCCTGGGCAGTGACAGGAGGTTTGGCTAGGATAAAATGTGCCTGTTTGGTGAAGTAGTCTACCACAACAAACATGGTGTTCAACCCCAACGATGGTGGGAGTTTGGTTATGAAGTCCATGCTAATCATGTCCCACAGCCGGTTTGGAATCCGGAGTGGTTGCAAAAGGCCGGTGGGCTTCACCCAATCTTGATGGACTAATTGACACGTCGTGCATGTTTCTACATACTCTTGTACTTGTGCTTTCATTTGGGGCCAGTAGAAGTGTTTGTGGAGCGTCTTGTAGCTCCGGTTTTGATCGCCATGTCCGGCCACTTTGCAAACATGTGCTTCCCACAGCAGCTCCTTGTGTAGCTCTAAGTCATTCGGCACATAGACTTTTCCTTTGCGATAGAGAATGCCCTCTTGTACTGTGTTGCGATCCCGTGCTTGGGCAGTGTGAACCTCTTGAAGTATGTCTTGGACTTCACCATCCGCTGCGTGTGCGCATTGAATTCTACCTCTCAAATCTGATGAAACAGTGGACATTGCTTGTAGCTCGGGTCATCGTTTGAGTGCATCCGGCATAACGTTCTGCTTACCCAGCTTGTGGATGATTTCGATGTCAAACTCAGCAAGAAAATCTTGCCATCTTGGTTGCTTTGGGCTTAACTTGGGTTGAGAGGTGAAGTACTTCAAAGAGATATTGTCAGTGAAGACCCTCGTATGCTTGTCCAAAACATAGTGCCTCCATTTGCTAAGACAATGGATGATGGCATTTCTTGCTCATGTGTGCTCCATCTAAGCTCGGGGCCAATGAGTTTATGAGACTTTTAAGCAATGGGTCATCCATCTTATAAGAGTACGCCTCCGATGGCTGAACCCACTGCGTCGGTATGAACCTCGAATGGTTTGTCAAACTTTGGGAGCTTGAGGACCGGGGTATTGCACATGGAGACTTTCAATGCTTCGAAAGCGTCTTCTTCGTCAATTCCCCATTTGAACGGCTCTTTTTCTTTGATCAACTCCACGAGCGGTGTCGCGATCTTGCTGAAGCCCTGGATGAAATGGTGGAGAAATTGGCAAAAGCCGAGGAATTCTCACACCTCTTTAATGGTCTTAGGGGGTGCCCATTTGAGCATGGCTTCGACTTTCTGAGGGTTGGCATGGAGGCCAAGTTTAGAAACAATGAACCCCAAGAATTCCACCTTCTTCATGCAAAACTCCCACTTGTTTGGCTTGGCAAAGAGCCGGTCTAGCCGTAATTGTAATAAGACCACCCGAACGTGCTCATAGTGTTCCTCCAATGTGCAACTGTAGATAAGTAGATCATCGATGTAAATGATGAGGAAGAGATCAAGCATGTGTCGGAAGCCATCATTCATATCGCGAAAAAAAGTGGCAGGTGCCACTGTAAGTCCGAATGGCATGACGAGCCACTCATAGCTGTCGTAGCATGTGCGGAAGGCTGTCTTCTTGATGTGTTCTTGTCCTACCTTGATTTGATGGTACCCGGAGTGGAGGTCTATGCGTGTGAAGTACCGAGCCTTGCCCAAGCGATCTAGAAGTTCCTCCATCACCAGGATGGGATATTTGCTCTTGATTGTGCCTTTGTTAAGTGCGTCGTAGTCAATGCATAAGCGTAGAGAGCCGTCTTTCTTCTTCACAAACCGGATGGGTGCACCGTAAGGTGAGCTGCTTCATCTAATGTATCCTTGGTCCTCAAATTCGTGTAGCTGTTGTTTGAGCTCTTGAAGATCTGTCTCATTCATTCTATAAGGGGCACGTGAAGGGGGCGGTTGATTCGAGGGTGTCTCAATCCGATGTTGGACGTTACGTAAGGGGGGAAGGCCGGGTGGAAGTGTGTCCGTGAGAACGTTTGAAAATTCTTCCATAAGCATCTGGAAACTCGGGTGCCCAATCTTTGAGACATCGATCGGTTGTGGTCCTGTCTCCTCTGTGACCAACCTGAGAAGACATAAGTGTGCAATCTCACCTTGATAAACTGCGTGTCGAAATTGTTTAAGCGATAACGGTGATGGTGAGTGTGTTGAGGTTGATGCTCGAGCTTGTGCTTTCTCTTTACCTTTGTATTTCTGTGTTGATTCCCTTGGTTCGCTGTTAGATGGCTCGTCCACACGAGGGGCTCATACTCGATTGTAGTCGACAATGATGGCTTGCCCATTCTGATCTAAAAGTACTTTGTCTACTCCTTTGTTGAAAAGGGACATCATGTGTTTATCCATAAACTCGAGTCCTACAATGACTTCAAACATTTCCATCGATATAATTAGGAAGTTCAGGTGGTCGAACCACTGGCCTAAGGTCACCGGGAATCCATCGGCATACCGTATATGACTAGCCTCTCCTTGAGCAAAGATGACGGACATGCGAAGCCATGTACTGAGGTTCACTCCATGGTGTTCAGCACATTGTGGGGTAATGAAGTTGTGGGTGGCACCCGTGTCTAGCATCACCGGCATTCGTTCACCTCTGACCTCTCCCATGATGAACACTGCGTGTATGATGGGTAACACTATTGAATGGCATTGAGCCTTCCCTTTGGATGTGGACGACCCATAGGGTGAGGAGTCCTCTGATTCGTCGTTGTGGATTTCGGTGATCCTTGGTGCCGATGTGGATGCCTCTTCGGTTTTCGTTGCCTGCACTCTAGTGTCGTGGTGTTTCCTCCAACTCTTTTGGGTGCGGTGGCTGCCTTGGCAATGTTTGCACACCGGGTGGGGGTCTCGTTGGAGGTGATTGCTTTGGTTGGGTGAAACTGACCGATTCTCGGTTGGGGCCAAGAGAGCTTTGATTCGGTTGGTTGGTGTTTGCTCTTTGGTGGCGGTTGAGTCTGTGCAGTTAGTTTGGCCTCCCTCGGTTGAACCTATGAGTCGGTTGGAGTATGCATCCTTGAGTCATTCTACTATGCGCACTCCGTCCTCCCAAGTTTGGGGGTCTTGCTTCTTCACTTGTTTTGGTAGTATGGGGAGCACCCACAAAGGAAGCCATGTAGGTGATCAATTTCAGCCATGTCGTTGATCCGGAGCATGAGCCGATGGTATTGTGATACGTATGGCCTAATGAACTTGTCTTGAAGGAGGTTGTGCCATTCATCCCGTGCTTGGAATGCTTCATTGCGAGGCACAAAGTGGTCGATGATGGCCACCTTGAATTGATCCCACGATGTCTAGGCTTGCTTCTTATGCCCCACCATGTACCGAGCCGGGGCCTCGTCTTGTAGGAACTGACCGGCAATGATTGTCCAATGGTTGCGGCCAACCCGGAGCATCTGAAGGTAGTTTTCCATGCCTTCGATCGATCGGTTGATTGCAATGGAGCTTCAGCCTCCTCGGTACTTATCAGGGGGCTTGGTTTGAATAAGCCAATGCAATCAGGGTTGTCAAGGTCCAATGGTTGAAGTTGAGGCATCGGGGTTGGGTTTAAAGGGGTTGGTGGTGGTTGGGATGTTTGGGTGGGAGTGGGTTGGGGTATCGGTTGGGTGCTTGACTGAGGTTGTGGTTGTGGTTGAGACTGGTCTTTGGCTAAGAGCTAGGTTTCTACTAAGGTGGTTAGCCTAGCGAGGATATCTTCAAGTCGATCTATGCGATCGTGGACGGGGTCGAGGTGGCATGGGGCTTGGTCGGATTCAGTTTGGGTGTGTATCTCGGCATTGAGCTTGGCCTTGTGACATCGGTGCCCATTGGCGTTGAGCTCTTCTAGGGGTGCCCATTGGGCCTTGTGACATCGGTGCTGTTCAGTCATGTTCTTGGCATGTTCTGTCCCCGAAGTTAGACTGGTCGTGCCAACGTCGTGTTCGCTGGCCATGGTGGCGTGGAGCCAACCGGCAGCAACCGGGGAGGGTGAGGGTACCTAGGAGGAGGGAGGCTAGGGCATGCGGGCACCTAACAGGGAAGGTAATGGTCCACCGGTTAAATGCGGATACGGTGTTGCTTGATAGATGGAGCACGGGGACGACGATGGTTAGCGCGGGTATGGCCATGGGTAGCACGGGGACGGCGGGAGGGCAAGGTGGGGGGCAAGGGGGTGCCTTGCTTGAGGGGGGCAAAGGGCAAGGGGCTGCCTTGGTTGGGGGGGCAAGGGGGTGCCTTGCATGAGGGGGGCAGGCAAGGGAATGCCTTGCTTGAGGGGGGGGGGCAACGTTTTGCCCTTGCTTCAAAGAGAGGGAGGGAGGGCAAAAGACCTCTTGCGATGTCAAAGAACTTCCCACGGATGGGCCCGGGACATTAGATGGCGCTCCCAACACTGGTGTGACAGTACGCCCGTCCAAAGGCTTCCCCTATGGTCGTTGATCTGATACCACTTGAGACGTTCAAACCCATGAAATGCATAAGCCAACAAGACGGACACCGAGAAGATTGCCAGAACAAGTTTATATTCGATTAGCAACTCGTGTTTACAAGAAGGCAATGAGAACTTGGTATGAGTGTTGGAGAAATTCTATGACAAGCCTAAGTATTGGCTTGAGTCTCACAAAGTCTTAGAAGAAGCTTTAAAAAGAAGACTATGTAAAGTTCACTTGTGAACTACCTCTTGTAACTTTTGAAGAGTTTACTTAATGTAAAAGTAAGAGAATCTTAAGTGGTTGAGTCCACTTGATCAAGAATGGAAAGAGGAGCCACGAATTCGTGATTTGTGGTAGGTAGAGAATCAAATCAATCATTGATTGATTGGAGAGTGATTGAGGGAAGTAAGCCTCCCAAACTCAACTATAAATAGATGGCAGTTTTAGTCGTGGTTAGAGAGACCTATGTGAAGACCTCCAAGAGCTGAGCTTTATGCCATATCAAGGTGTGATTACAAGGCACACATATGTATCAGTAAGTCATTGTATTGTACAAGCAATATACTTTCATTTTCATGATTATTTGGTTTCATCTTTCCATGTTCTTGTGAAGTGTACCACTCACTGCCATTACTCTCAGTTTTCTCAGTCAGCTTGCAGAGATGTTTTCTCTGAGCTTGGTGCATCATTTTCAGTGATTTAACTTGGTAAAGTTAGCTCTATAAGTCTACTATATGCTCACAAAGTTTCATGTCATTTAGATGTTGCAGTCTTCAGTTATGTTCATTTGAAGTCAACAGGGTCTGTTCATCTTCACTTCTCTGTCAGGTACCCGACTTTTTCACTCATCTTGTCAGAGCCATTTCTCAGTGGTTACTTATCCAAATTCAGTGACTTAAAGCTTGTTGGATTCAGCTCACTGTCTAGTATAATCATACAAATTTTCATAATCATTGGATTTCTACAATTTGAGTTATGTTGATTTTTCTGCTCACTGGTCTATTTTTGTAGCAGCCCGTGAAAATTGGGATGATGTCATCACTTGTTAAAACTCATTCTCAGTGTGTGGTTCATTTTTTTTTATGAGATTACTCTTGAAAGTTAGCTCTTTAAGTTGCCTAGAGTTCCTCAAGAGGAATTGAGCTAATTACTGTTGTGCTCAGAGAATTATGTAAAACACTGGACAGGTGTATGAACCAAGAATAGCAAGTTTTCACCTCTGGGCTAACTCCAACTTATCTGTTTTGATCTATCTTTTTGAGAGTGATCTTCCAAGGTACATAGGGTGTCTAATACATCCATTGGCAAGCTAAAAGGGCCCACCATATATTCCTGGAGTTCATTTGGCTGGTGTAGATCAAGGATTTTGCAACACCTCTTCATCTTCAAGCACATACCTATCCATCTCTTCACAGTGGTATCAGAGCAAGGTTGGACAACATGGCAGATGGATTTCCTTCATCAATTGACAAATTGGACAGAGGTAACTACTCAGCTTGGTCATTAAGGATGGAAGCTTATCTTCAAGGTAGACGTTTATATGGTTATGTGGCTGGAGATGAAGTTATGCCAAGTTTTAGGAACAAAAGTCAACCAACACAAGAAGAGCAAGAAAGATTGAGCACATGGTGTTCCAAGGATGCACTTGCAAGGTCTTATCTCCTCAACTCTATCTCAGATTTTTTGTTGCCTCACATTAGAAGTTGTAAGACATCTCAGGAAGTGTGGGATGCACTTGAAGCTTTCTTTTCTTCAAGTACCAAAGCTAGGAAGCATCAACTATGGCTGGAGTTCACAACTCTCAAGAAGGCTCCCAAACAAAATGTGACTGATTTTGTCACAAAGCTCAAGGACATAGCGGATCAGGTCGGAAGTATTGGAGAGGTAATAGATGAAGAGCAAATTGTAAGGCAGGTCATCAATGGCTTGAAGGCAGATGACAAGTGGGAAGCATTCACCACAGCTATGGATTTGTACATGGACATGCATGTACCTGATTTCAACGCACTCATTGGACAACTACTTACTCAAGAGGCAAAGCTTATAAAAAATGGAGAAAGCTCTAAAGGTAATCAATCTTCAGCTTTATACACGGATAAAAGCAAGTCTAAAGATAACAAAGGAAAGGCAAAGAAAGTGGATGATGAAGCAGGTACATATCAAGCTAACTATGCAGGTAGAGGAAGACATGGCAGAGGTAGAGGAAGAGGAGGTAGACAAGGCAGGGGGAGATCCCAAGACTCCAACTCATGTTCTATTTGTGGAATAACGAATCATACAACTGAAAATTGCTTTAGGAATTCCAGGAATCAAAGAGGCAGAGGATACAATAGAGGAAGTTATGGATACTCAAGAGGAAGGTTCAACAACTACCATGGAAACCACAACAACTACAATCATTCAAACTATCAAGGAGGCTACAAAGGAAGGAGAGACTACAATAACTACACAGAAGACTCAAACAAAGAGGATTCATTATTGATCATGAACATGGCTATGCCACAAGGTAAATCTGATGAGCATGTTTTCTACATAGATTCAGGTTGTTCAAATCATGTGGCAGGAAATGTGGCACTCCTATCAGATTTAGAAGATCCAAGGAATAAGCATGAGGTACAAACAGGAGATGATACAAAACATCTTGTGGAGAAAATAGGCAATGTCAAAGCACCTGATGGAAACATCAACCTACTCAGTAAGGTACTCTATGTCCCTACCATTACAAAGAATTTGATAAGTGTTGGGCAGATAGTACAGAAAGGGTTGCAAGTCAGGTTCACAAAAGCAGGAGCATTTGTTGAAGATCCAAGTCAAGGATTCAGAAGAATTGCAAAAGGTGAAAAGACAGGTAGATTGTTCACATTTGAATTACAGGACACTAGAAACATTGCTCTCTTTAATTATGGTAGTCAAACACTCACAGAATTGGAAGTATGGCACAAAAGGTTAGCACATATTGGTGAAAGGTCATTAAAGCAAATCTGCAGGGACCAAAGTGTACTTGGACTTCCTAATTTGTCAAAACAACATATGATTTATAAGTGTAGTGCATGTCAATTTGGAAAGTCTCACAGGTTACCATTCATGAAGAAAGGTTATATGCATGGAGATCTCTTGGAGTTGGTTCATACAGATGTATGGGGACCTAGCAAGGAAGCTTCAATATCTGGATCAAGGTATTATGTTTCCTTTATTGATGATTGCAGCAGATGGACTATCCTATTCTTTATGAAACACAAAGATGAAGTTTTTTCATGTTTCAAAAGATATTTGGCTCTTGTGGAGAATCAAACAGGTAAATCACTAAAAAGGCTAAGGTCAGATGGAGGGGGAGAATACTTCTCCCATGATTTTGATTCTTTTCTTCAAGAAAGAGGAATCAAAAGAGAGGTAACTACAAGGTACACTCCTGAGAAAAATGGAGTGGCAGAAAGGAGGAATAGGACAATTGTTGAAGCTGCAAGGTCTATGTTAAATGAAAAGCATTTACCTAATTACTTATGGGCTGAGGCTGTATCTACAGCCACTTACTTGATTAACAGGTTGCCTTCAAAATCCCTTGATGGGATGACTCCATATGAGGCTTGGAATGGAAGAAGACCAAGCTTAGATCATTGTAAAATTTTTGGGTGTATTGCTTTTGCTCATGTTCCTTCACAGGTTAGAGGCAAGATGGATCCAAAGGCAGAAAGGTGTATATTTATTGGATATGACAACAATCAAAAGGGCTACAGGTTATACAACCCTACCAACAAAGGATTCTTGGTAAGCAGAGATGTAGTTTTTGATGAGAACAATTCATGGTATGAAGATTCATGCAGGAAGATCAATTTACCATATGATCTTGAAGAAGATTTTCCAAAGCTTGGTAGAGAACAATCAAAGATTGAAGAACAAGACACCTCAGAGGATGATGAAGAATCTCACATGGAAAAGATCAAAGCATGGAAGTCTAAAGGTAAAGCAAAATTGCAGGAACTTGGACATGAAGCAGAATCATCACATCATGGCCTAAGAAGATCTATGAGGGAAAAGAAAAAACCAGAAAGGTATGGGTTTGACACCTCATTAGTAACTAAACATTCTATCTACATAGCACAGGACATAAACCAAGAGGAGCCATCATCATTTGAAGAGGCCAAAGCAAAAACAGAATGGAAGCATGCAATGAAGGAAGAGATTGAAGCACTTGAGGAAAACAACACTTGGGATTTGGTGCCCAAGACTTCATCCATGAAGGTAATAGGCTCAAGATGGGTCTATAAACTCAAGAAGAATTCGGATGGTTCAATTAACAGGTATAAGGCAAGGCTTGTGGCAAAAGGCTTTGCACAAACTCAGGGAATTGATTATGAGGAGACCTTCTCTCCTGTGGCAAAGATGCCTACTATTAGGGTTTTGCTTAGTATTGCCTCTTCCAAGAATTGGAAGATACTTCAACTAGGTGTAAAGAATGCATTCTTGAATGGTTGGATAACAGAAGAGGTATATATGGCACAACCACCTGGTTTTGAGAATCAAGTTTATCCTGATTATGTGTGTAAACTTAACAAAGCATTGTATGGTCTCAAGCAAGCTCCAAGAGCTTGGAATTTCAGGCTTGTTTCATTCTTGCAGGACAAAGGCTTTCAGCCAAGCAAGGCAGATCCTTCACTCTTTATTAAAAAGAGTAATTCCGAGGTCATCTACTTATGTGTATATGTAGATGATATTATATTGACAGGAAATGATGCAGATGGTATGAAGAAGATCAAAGATCAGATGAGAGAAGAGTTCAAGATAAGTGATTTGGGTTCACTTACCTACTTCCTAGGTTTGGAAGTTGTCTACAAAGATCATGGTTTGTTTCTCACTCAAAGAAAGTACATTAAGGACATGTTGGCAAAATTCAAGATGCAAGATTGTAAGATTGCAGGTACTCCAATGGAGGTCAATCACAAATTGAGCTCACATGAAGGTGAACTCATAGAGGACATCACATCATATCAAAGTCTAGTGGCTAGTCTCAACTATGCCACATTGACAAGAGTAGATATATGTTATAGTGTGAGCGTGCTAAGCCAATTTATGCACACACCAAGGAAACCACATATGGATGCTGCCAAAAGGATTCTCAAGTATCTCAAAGGAACCATAAATGAAGGACTTTATTATCCTTATGTATCTGATTTAGGTTTGAAGCTATTTTCTGATGCAGATTGGGCTGGCTCCAAGGAAGATAGAAGGAGCACTTCAGGTTATCTTACCTTTGCAGGTTCAAAGCTTATTTTATGGTCATCCAAGAAGCAACCCACAGTTGCTCTCTCTTCTACTGAAGCTGAATATAGAGGTCTTGCCATAGCTACACAAGAAGCTATGTGGATGAAGACATTATTCAAAGATCTTGGATTGGAGTTTGGAACTCCAACTATTTTTGGTGACAATATGAGTTCTATTCACTTGGCTGCTAATCCTATTTTTCATGCAAGGACTAAACATATTGAAGTTCATTATCACTATGTACGAGAGAAGGTTCTAAGCAAAGAGATTCAAATATCATATGTGTCCACTCATCAACAATGTGCAGATATTCTAACCAAAGCATTGGATGGTACAAAGCTTTGCAAATTCAAGGCTATGATTGGTTTGTAGGTAATCTTGGAAGATTGAAGACCTCAAGCATACTTGGATTGAGGGGGAGTTGTTGGAGAAAGTCTATGACAAGCCTAAGTATTGGCTTGAGTCTCACAAAGTCTTAGAAGAAGCTTTAAAAAGAAGACTATGTAAAGTTCACTTGTGAACTACCTCTTGTAACTTTTGAAGAGTTTACTTAATGTAAAAGTAAGAGAATCTTAAGTGGTTGAGTCCACTTGATCAAGAATGGAAAGAGGAGCCACGAATTCGTGATTTGTGGTAGGTAGAGAATCAAATCAATCATTGATTGATTGGAGAGTGATTGAGGGAAGTTAGCCTCCCAAACTCAACTATAAATAGATGACAGTTTTAGTCGTGGTTAGAGAGACCTATGTGAAGACCTCCAAGAGCTGAGCTTTATGCCATATCAAGGTGTGATTACAAGGCACACATATGTATCAGTAAGTCATTGTATTGTACAAGCAATATACTTTCATTTTCATGATTATTTGGTTTCATCTTTCCATGTTCTTGTGAAGTGTACGACTCACTGCCATTACTCTCAGTTTTCTCAGTCAGCTTGCAGAGATGTTTTCTCTAAGGTTGGTGCATTATTTTCAGTGATTTAACTTGGTAAAGTTAGCTCTATAATTCTACTATATGCTCACAAATTTTCATGTCATTTGGATGTTGCAATCTTCAGTTATGTTCATTTGAAGTCAATAGGGTCTGTTCATCTTCACTTCTCTGTCAGGTACCCGACTTTTTCACTCATCTTGTCAGAGCCATTGCTCAGTGGTTACTTATTCAAATTCAGTGATTTAAAGCTTGTGGGATTTCGCTCCCTGTCTAGTATAATCATACAAATTTTCATAATCATTGGATTTCTACATTTGGAGTTATGTTGATTTTTCTGCTCACTGGTCTATTTCTGTAGCAGCCCGTGAAAATCGGGATGATGTCATCACTTGTTAAAACTCATTCTCAGTGTGTGGTTCATTATTTTTGATGAGATTACTCTTGAAAGTTAGCTCTTTAAGTTGCCTAGACTTCCCCAAGAGGAATTGAGCTAATTACTGTTGTGCTCAGAGAATTATGTAAAACACTGGACAAGTGTATGAACCAAGAATAGCAAGTTTTCACCTCTGGGCTAACTCCAACTTATCTGTTTTGATCTATCTTTTTGAGAGTGATCTTCCAAGGTACATAGGGTGTCTAATACATCCATTGGCAAACTAAAAGGGCCCACCATATATTCCTGGAGTTCATTTGGCTGGTGTAGATCAAGGATTTTGCAACACCTCTTCATCTTCAAGCACATACCTATCCATCTCTTCACAATGAGGAGTACTAGTACCCCTCATAGTTGCGCACAATTTGCAATAGAAGGCATACCCTCAAGCACTAAAAAGGGCTGGATAGAAATAGAGGTTGTGATAGCTCCCCCCCCCCCCCCACCCCTTTCGACTCCCTCCCTTCCCCCTCCCCTTTCCACTCCCTCCCTCGCTCCCTTCCCCTCCCCCCCCCCCCCCCCCCAACCCCTCCACCCCTCCCCTCCCTCCCCACACACACCCCCTCCCCCCCTCCTCCCTCCCTCCTTCCCTCCACACACATACACAGACACACACACCAGCTGGGGTTTTTTGGAGGCTCACATGGGGTTTTCTTGGAAACCAACTGGGGTTTTTCTTGGAAACCAAGTGGGGTTTTTCTTGGAAACCAAGTGGGGTTTTTCTTGGAAACCAAGTGGGGTTTTTCTCGTAGAGAGCTTGCCCTCCATCCTGCCCCCTCCCCATCCCCCCTCCCCCCCGGTCATAGCCTGTATTTCTATCCAGCCCTTTTTAGTGCTTGTGGCGATATGCCCTGTGGTGCCAAATTCTGCGCAACTATGAGGGGTACTAATACTCCTCATACCAAGCTCTCATTGCCTTCTTTTAAACAGGAGTTGCTTATCAAATATAAATGTGTTCTGGAAATCTTCTTGGTGTCCCTCTTGTTGGCTTATGCATTTCGTGGGTTTGAACGTCTCAAGTGGTATCATAGCAACCACCCTAGGGGAAGCCTTTGTATGGGTGGAATGTCACACCAGTGCTGGCAATGCCATCTAACATCCTGGGCCCATCCGTGGGAAGTTCTTTGACATCAGAAGATGACTTTCGCTCTCCCTCCCTCCCTTTCAAGCAAGGGCCACCCCCTTGCCCCCCCCCCCCTCAAGCAAGGCACCTACTTGCCCCCCATCCCCCCCCCCCTAAGCAAGGCAGCCCCTTGCCCCCCCTCCCCCCCCAAGCAAGGTAACCCCTTGCCCCCCCCCCCCCTCAAGCAAGGCAACCCCTTGCCCCCCCTCCCCGCCCTCCCTCCCTCAAGCAAGGCACCGCCTTGCCCCCCCCCCTCCCCCCTCAAGCAAGGCAACCCCTTGCCCCCCCTACCCTCCCGTCGTCCCCGCGCTCCATCCGTCAAGCAACGTCATACCCTCCTTTAACCGGTGAACCATTACCTTCCCCGTTAGGTGCCCCTGTGCCCTAGCCTCCCTCCTCCTACCTACCCTCATCCTCCCGGGTTGCCGCTGGTTGGCTCCACGCCACCATGGCTAGAGAACACGATGTTGGTACGGCCGGTCTAACTTCGGGGACAGAACGTGCCAAGAATGTGAGTGAATGGCACATACGTCACAAGGCCCAACGGGTAGCCCTAGAAGAGGAACTCAACTGCCTTCTCTTGGTGAACGTCGAGCTACCTGAATGCCTCCAGGAGGCCGAGCTCAACCGCGAGATCCACACCCGACCCGAATGTAACTAAGCCCCACCCCACCCCGACCCCATCCACGACCGCATAGATAGACTCGAAGATACCCTCGCTAAGCTAACCACCTTAGTAGAAACCCACCTCTTAACCAAAGACCAGGCTCAACCCCAACCACAACCTCAGTCAAGCACCCAACCGATACCCCAACCCACTCCCACCCAAACATCCCAACTGCCACCAACCCCTTTAAACCCAACCCCGATCACTCAACTTCAAGCGGTGGACCTCAACCACCCTGATTCCTTTGGCTTCTTCAAACTGAACCCCCCCAACAAGTACCGAGGAAGTTTAAGCTCCATTTCCATCAATCGATGGATTGAAGGCATGGAAAACTACCTTCAGATGCTCCGAGTTTGTCGCAACCATTGGACACGCATTGCCGACCAGTTCCTACAAGACGAGGCCTCGGCTTGGTACATGGTGGAGCATAAGAAGCAAGCCTAGACATCGTGGGATCAATTTAAGGCAGCCATCGTTGACTACTTTGTGCCTCGCAATGAAGCATTCCACACACGGGACAAAGGGTGCAACCTCCCTCAAGACAAGTTCATCGGGCCATACGTATCACAATATCGTCGACTCATGCTCTGGATCAATGACATGGCTGAAATTGATCGCATACACGGATTCCTTTATGGATTCTCCCCGTGCGCATAGCAGAACGACTCAACGACACATACTCTAACTCCCTCGCACCTTCAACCGATGAAGGCCAAACTAACCACAAAGACTCAACCGCCACCAAAGAGCAAATGTCAACCTACCAAAGATCTACCGACAACCAACGCAACCAAGGATTCAAAGCTCTACTAGCCCCAACTGAGAATCGCTCAAGTTCATCCAACCAAAGCAACCAACTCCGGTGAGACCCCTGCCCGGTATGCAAATATTGCCAAGGCAGCCACCCCATTGAAAAGTGTTGGAGGAAACATCTCGAAACTAGAGTGCAAGCAACAAAAACGGAAGAGGCATCCACGTGTGGACCAAAGATCACCAAAATTCGTAACAACGAATCAGAGGGAAGGCTCAATGCCATTCAATAGCATTACCCATAATACACCAACTATTCATTATGGGAGAGGTGAAAGGTGAATGAATTCCGGTGATGCTAGACACAGGTGCCACCCACAACTTCATGACCCCGCAATGTGCTTAACGCCTTGGACTTAAGCTCAGTAAACGGGTCCGCATGTCCATCATCTTTGCTCAGGGAGAGGCCAGTCATGTACGGTATGCGGATGGAGTCCTGGTCACGTTAGGCCAGTGGTTCGGCCACCTGAACTTCCTAACTATACCGATGGAAACATTCGAAGTCATTCTAGGCCTCTAGTTTATTGATAAACACATGGTCTCCTTTTTCAGCATTGGGGTAGACAAAGTACTTTTAGATCAGAATGGGCAAGCCATCGTCATCGACTGCAACCGAGTCTGATCCCCTCGTGCGGACGAGCCATCTGAGAACAAACCAAGGGAATCAACGGAGAAACACAAAGGTAAAGAGAAAGCACAAGCTCGAGCATAAAACTCAACACACACACACCATCACTAATATTTCTTAAACAATTTTGTTGGGTAGTTTATCAAGGCGGGATTGCACACTAATGCGTTCTTAGGCCAGTCGCAGACGAGATGGGACCATGGCCGATCGATGTCTCAAAGGCTGGGCACCCGAGTTTCTAGATGCTTATTGAAGAATTTTCAGCTATTCTCACAAACACACTTCCACCCTGCCATCCCCCCTTACATAACATCCAACATCTGATTGATACACTCCCGGATCAACTACTCCCTTCACGTGCCCCTTATAGAATGAACGAGATGGATCTTCAAGAGCTCAAACGACAACTACATGAACTCCAAGACCAAGGGTACATTAGACTAAGCAGCTCACCTTATGGAGCCCCCATCGTGTTTGTGAAGAAGAAAGATGGCTCCCTGTGATTATGCATCTACTACAACACACTTAACAAAGGCACAATCAAGAGAAAATATCCCCTCCCGATGATGGAGTAACTTCTAGATCACCTCGGCAAGGCACGGTACTTCACACGCATAGACCTCCACTCCTAGTACCATCAAATGAGGGTAGCACAAGAACACATCGGGAAGACGGCCTTCCGCATACACTACGGCAGCTATGAGTGGCTCGTCATGCCATTCGAACTTACAGGCAGACTTGCCACTTTTTGTCGAGAGATGAACGATGGCTTCCAGGACATGCTTGATCTCTTCCTCATCATTTACATCGATGATCTACTTATCTATAGTTGCACATTGGAGGAGAACTATGAGAACATTCGGGCGGTCATATTACGATTAGGGCAATGCAGGCTCTTTGCCAAGCCAAGCAAGTGTGACTTTTGCATGAAGAAGGTGGAATTCTTGGGGTTCATCGTTTGTGAACTTGGCCTCCATGCCGACCCCCAGAAAGTCGAAGCCGTGCTCAAATGGTCACCCCCTAAGACCGTCAAAGAGGTGTGAGAATTCCTTGGTTTTTGCCAATTTCTCCGCCGTTTCATCCAAGGCTTCAGCAAGATCGTGGCACCGCTCTTACAGTTAATCAAAGAAAAAGAGCCGTTCAAATGGGGAATCGATGAAGAAGACGCTTTTGAAGCATTGAAATTTGCCATGTGCAACAGCTCGGTCCTCAAGCTCCCAGAGTTTGACAAACCATTCGAGGTTCATACGGACGCATCGGGTTCGGCCATCGGAGGCAATACTCCTACAAGATGGACGACCCATTGCTTACAAGTCTAATAAATGCACTGGCCCCGAACTCAAATGGAGCACACATGCGCATGAAATGTTGGCTCTCATCCATTTTCTACGCAAATGGAGGCACTACGTTTTGTACAACCATATGACTATCTTCATCAACAATATCTCTTTGAAGTATTTCACCTCTCAACCCAAGTTAAGACAAAAGCAAGCAAGATGGTAGGATTTTCTTGCTGAGTGCGACATCGAAATCATCCACAAGCCGGGTAAGTAGAACGTTATGCCGGACGCACTCAGTCGACGACCCAAGGTGCAAGCAATGTCTACCATTTCATCGGATTTGAGAGGCACAAGTCAACGCGCACAGGCAAAGGATGCTCAAGTCCAAGACATACTTGAAAAGGTTCACAGTGCCCAAGCACCGGGCCACTACACAATACAAGAGGGAATTCTCTATCGCAAAGGGAAAGTCTATGTGCCGAATGACTTAGAGCTGCACAAGGAGCTGCTCAGGGAAGCCCACGACTGAAAGTGGCCAGACATGGCAGTCAAAACCGGAGCTACGAGACGCTCCACAAACACTTGTACTGGCCCCAAATGAAAGAACAAGTACAGGAGTATGTAGAAACATGCCCAATGTGTCAATTAGTCCGTCAAGATCGGGTGAAGGCCACCGGCCTTCTGCAACCACTTCCGATTCCAGACCGGCCGTCGGACATGATAAGCATGGTCTTCATAACATGATAAGCATGAAGATGGTGTTGGGGTCCAACACCATCTTCATTATGGTAGACTACTTCACCAAACAGACACATTTTATCCTCGCCAAACCTCTACTCAATGCCAAGGCTGTGGCTTATCTCTTCTTTACTCACATCGTGAAGTATCACGGATTGCCTTTGGCCATCGTGTCAGACTGGGATGGACTCTTCCTAAGCCGGCTATGGACAAAACTTTTTGGAATCTTGGGGACACAACTTAGGATCTCCTCAGCATACCACCCACAAACAGATGGGCAAACAGAATGGGTTAACCAAGCTATCGAAGATTATATCCGGAATTACGTTAGAACCGATCAAAAGGATTGGGCGAAGCACTTAGACATTTTGCAGTTTCACTAAAATGTCTTAGTCCACTCAAGTAGGAAGATGACCCCATTGGAATTGGAGACCGGCAAGGAGGTAATCACGCCCTTGGCTCTCATGCAAGACTCCACACTTGCAATGAATGATCGTGATTGCGGCACCTTTTTGGATCAATGGAATACCAAGCTAGAAGAGGCCAAGTCCAATTTGCAAAGAAGCAAAGAACGCATGGTGCGATACACAAACAAGGAAGGTAGGCCCGGGGAAGAATTTCAAGTCGGCGACTTAGTCATGGTGAGTGCACGTAATATCACCCTACCCAAGAATATCACGCACAAGTTCAACCATTGCTACTATGGACCAAACAAGGTGGATAAGCGGATCAACCAAGTCACTTACAGCTTGGAGCTGCCTCACAATGTGCAATTTCACAATGCCTTTCACGTCAACCTCCTCAAATTGTTCAAACCTAACTCCAAGTATGGACGTGAGATCCCAATGTTGCACGACGGAGAGAACTAGTTCGAGGCAAAAGCTATCTTACGGGACTGGAACACCCTTGAAAGTCCCCAATTTCTCATGAAATTCAAAGGCCGCCCCTTAGTAGATGCGCATTGGCTTCCGGCTAAAATCTTTGGGCCCGACCGTCCGCTAGTCAGAAAATATTACCGCCACACGTAAGCCAGTTCGGCTATAAGCCCCATATTATGTTCCCAAATTTTGTAAACACACCAACTTTTTTGTAACACCCAACCCGCTTGTTGAGGACACCAAGCTCTTCAAGCCGGGTGAGGATGTCACAACCTGTATTTCTATCCAACCCTTTTTAGTGATTAGGGGTATGCCATGTGGCACCAAATTGTGCGCAACTATGAGAGGTACTAGTACTCCTCATACCAAGCTCTCATTTCCTTCTTGTAAACACGAGTTGCTAATTGAATATAAACATGTTTTGGCAATCTTCTTGGTGTCCCTCTTGTTGGCTTATGCATTTCGTGAGTTTGAACGTCTCACCCTCCCCTTCCACTCCCTCCCTCATCCCCCCCCCCCCCCCCTCCAAACCCCTCCCTCCCCACACACACCCCCTCCCTCCCCCACCCCTCTCCCCCTGCCCCCAAGGGCATGTGGGGTTTTCTGGAGGCTCACGTGGGGTTTTTTCAAAAACCAAGTGGGGTTTTTCTCTCGGAGTGCCTCCCCCCCCTCCCCAAGGGCATGTGGGGTTTTTGTGGAGCCTCACGTGGGGTTGCTTTGGAGACCAAGTGGGGTTTTTCTCGAGGAGCGCTCCCTTGCATATTTCTATCCAGGTCCATTTGGTGCTCGTGGGGTTTGCCATCCGGTGCCAAATTATGCGCAACTATAAGGCTAGTTGTGCTCGCTTGAATTGGGTGTGGCATGGACCGTGGAGTGAGGGAAGGGTTAGGTGAGGGGATTTAGTCCCCCGAACCCCTCTTGTGACATTGGGAAGCAATCCCTCCCTCGAGCATGTGCAAAGGCTACCTCCTGACGATGGGCTTGGCCATTGAGGCACTTTGGAGTCTTACGGGGCTCGACATGCTTGTGTGGCTGATAAGCTTGGTGGGCGATGAGGGACGGTGTGTTGTGTCCTTGGGCAGAGTGCCCGTGTTGGTGAGCTCCTGTCCAGGCCAAGATGTGATCGAGGAAGATGATGGAGTTTATCTTCATCGCAAGATTGTGTGTGGCTTGTATGGATATGGAAGGTGTCGTAACCGTGTGTAAATGGAAATCGGGGTGCTATAGAGACCCTTGGCTTTTTTGTCCCGTCGATGCGATATGTTCCCCTTGATGGAGTAGTGCTCGAAGTGAGCCATTGGATTCATCCATGATGGCAAACGACGTGGTTCATGTTGGCCCACATCCGAGGCGTTGCATGCAAGGCAACGTGGACCGCAAAGGAAATGTCGTGTGATTGTTGGCTGTGTGTCCGGCCGATAGGAGTGTGTTGGTGGAGGGGGAGCATTTTGCCATCCGTGGCATGGATGGACGTATGGATCAAGGTGACGCATCGATCGTTGAGATTTGGCGCTTTCGTATGGTCCACCTGTTGAGAACGTTTGGCTGTAAGGATGGAGTCTGCCGTGAGGTCGTGCTAGGGACTCTGTGCACCTTCCCACACTTGATTGTTATCCTTGCTTGCTTGGCCTTGAGCCCTCATACCGCGCCGAGCATGTGTTGCCACACGATGAACCCTCTGCTTGTCAGCGGTCGATTAGACTTGCATTTGGATGCAAACATGCATTGACACATCATTGTGATGCTTGCTAATGCACTCTTGAATGGTGCGTTGGATGATCTTGGTGCATCCGTGCTATTGTTTTGGTTAGGTGCTCTCTTGACCATTCCCTTGCCTATGGTAGAATCGGAACACCTGGCCCGGATCGGGCTGCTCGTGTGATCGAGGATAGCTACCTGGTTGATCTTGCGAGTAGGCTTATGCTTGTCTCAATGATTAAGCCATGCATGTGTAAGTATAAACTCTTTTGTACTGTGAAATTGCTAATGTCTCATTAAATCATTTGTAGTTTCTTTGATGGTACCTTGCTACTCGGATAACCATAGTAATTCTAGAGCTAATATGTGCACAAACTCCCGACTTTTTGGAAGGGACGCATTTATTAGATAAAAGGCCGATGCGGGTTTCCCGGTAATGTGGTGAATCATGATAACTTTCTGAATTGCATGGCTTTGGAACCGGTGATGCTTCATTCAAATTTCTACCCTATCAACTTTTGATGGTAGGATAGAGGCCTACCATGGTGGTGACGGGTGATCGAGAATTAGAGTTCGATTCTGGAGAGGGAGCCAGAGATACAGCTACCACATCCAAGGAAGGAAGCAGGCGCTCAAATTACCCAATTACCACAAGGGGAGGTAGTGAAAATAAATAACAATATTGGGCTTTTTCAAGTCTGGTAATTGGATTCAGTACAATGTAAATCCCTTAACGAGGATCCAATGGAGGGCAAGTCTAGTGCCAAAAGCCGCGGTAATTCCAACTCCAATAGCGTATATGTAAGTTATTGCAATTAAAAAGCTCGTAGTTGGATCTTGGGGCGGGTCGAGCGGTCCACCTCCTTTGGTATGCACTGGTCGGCCCTCCCTTTCTATCGAGGACATGCTCCTCGCATTAATTGGCTGGGACGTGGATTCGGAAATGTTACTTTGAAAAAATTAGAGTACTCAAAGCAAGCCTATGCTCTGAATACATTAGCATGGAATAACGCGATACGACTCTGTCCTATTCTGTTGGTCTTCGAGACCGGAGTAATGATTAATAGGGACAGTCGGGGGCATTCGTATTTCATTGTCAAAGGTGAAATTCTTGGATTTATGAAAGACGAAGTCGGGGGCATTCGTATTTCATTGTCAAAGGTGAAATTCTTGGATTTATGAAAGACGAACTACTGCGAAAGAATTTGCGAAGGATGTTTTCATTAATAAAGAATGAAAGTTGGGGGCACAAAGATGATCAAATACCATCCTAGTATCAACCATAAACGATGCCATTTAGGGATTGGCGGATGTTACTTTGATGACTCGGCTAGCATCTTATGAGAAATCAAAGATTTTGGGTTCCGAGGGGAGTATGGTAGGAAGGCTGAAACTCGTTCAAGTTCACCCAACCGAAGCAACCAACTCTGGCAAGAACCCCGCCCCGTGTGCATTCATTGCCAAGGCAGCCACCCCACCAAAAAGTGTTGGAGGAAATGCCCTGATATTAGAGTGCAAGCAACGAAAACCGAAGAGGCAAAGATCACTGAAATTCATAGCGATGAATTAGAGGACTCCTCACCCCATGGGCCATCCACATCCAAAGGGAAGGCTCAATGCCATTCAATAGCGTTACCCATCATACACTAAGTGTTCATTATGGGAGAGGTCAGAGGTGAACAAATGCCAGTGATGCTAGACATGGGTGCCACCCACAACTTCATGACCCCACAATGCACTCAACGCCTTGGACTAAAGCTTAGTAAATGGCTCTGCACGTCTGTCATCTTTGCTCAGGGAGAGGCCAGTCATGTACGGTATGCTAATGGAGTCCCGGTCACGTAAGGCCAGTTCTTTGGCCACTTGAACTTCCTAATTATACAGATGGAAACGTTCGAAGTCATTATAGGCCTCGAGTTTATTGATAAACACGTGATCTCCTTTTTTCGGCAAATGGGTAGACAAAGTACTTTTAGATTAGAATGGGCAAGCCATCTTTGTCGACTGCAACCGAGTCTGAGCCCCTTGTGTAGACCAGCCATCTAACAAAGTACCAAGGGAATCAACAGAGAAATACAAAGGTAAAGAGAAACCACAAGCTTGAGCTTCAGCCTCAACACACACACCATCACCGTTATCGCATAAACATTTTCGACGGGAAGTTTATCAAGGTGGGATTGCACACTTATGCGTTCTCAGACTGGTCTCAAAGGAGAGGAGACCAGGGCCGATCGATGTCTCGAAGATTGGGCACCCAAGTTTTTAGATGCTTATGGAAGAATTTTTAGACGTTCTCACCGACACACTTCCACCTGGCCTTCCCCCCTCACATAATGTCCAACATCGGATTGACACACTCCCAGATCAACCGCCCCCTTCACGTGCCCCTTATAGAATGAATGAGATGGATCTTCAAGAGCTCAAACGATAGCTACATGAACTCGAGGACCAAGGGTACATTAGACCAAGCAACTCACCTTACGGAGCTCCCGTCTTGTTTGTGAAGAAGAAAGATGGCTCCCTACGCTTAGGCCCTGACTACTGCACACTGAACAAAGGCACAGTCAAGAGCAAATATCCCATCCCGATGATGGAGGAACTTCTAGATCGCCTCGGCAAGGCATGGTACTTCACACGCATAGACCTCCGCTCCGGGTACCATCAAATCCAGGTAGCACAAGAACACATC
This sequence comes from Ceratopteris richardii, assembly GCA_020310875.1. Lineage (NCBI taxonomy): Eukaryota > Viridiplantae > Streptophyta > Polypodiopsida > Polypodiales > Pteridaceae > Ceratopteris > Ceratopteris richardii. Next base: position 206,343,278 of record CM035411.1, read on the forward strand.
GAGAATACGGCCTTCCGCACATGCTACGACAGCTATGAGTGGCTTGTCATGCCATTCGGACTTACAAGTGCACCTGCCACTTTTTTTCGAGAGATGAACGATGGCTTCCGGGACATGCTTGATCTTTTCTTCATCATTTACATCGAGGATCTACTTATCTACAGTCGCACATTAGACGAGCACTATGAGCACGTTTGCGTGGTCTTATTACAATTCTGGCAATGCTAGATCTCTGCCAAGCGAAGCAAGTGCGAGTTTTGCATGAACAAGGTCGAATTCTTGGGGTTCATCGTTTTTGAACTTGGCCTCTACGCCAACCCCCAGAAAGTCGAAGCCCTGCTGAAATGGGCACCCCCTAAGACCGTCAAAGAGGTGCAAGAATTCATCGGCTTTTGCCAATTTATCCGTCATTTCATCCAAGGCTTCAGCAAGATCGCGGCACCACTCTTGGAATTGATCAAAGAAAAAGAGTCGTTCAAATGGGGAACCAATGAAGAAGATGCTTTCGAAGCATTGAAAGTCACCATGTGCAATACCCCGGTCCTCAAGCTCCTAGAATTTGACAAACCATTCGAGGCTCATATAGCCGCATCAGGTTTGGCCATTGGAGGCATACTCTTACAAGATAGACGACCCATTGCTTATGAGTCTCATAAACACACCGGCCCCGAGCTTAGATGGAGCACACATGAGGAGGAAATGTTGGCCGTCATCCATTGTCTATGCAAACAGAGGCACTATGTTTCGGACAAGCATATGAAGGTCTTCATCGACAATATCTCTTTAAAGTATTTCAGCTCTCAACCCAAGTTAAGCCCAAAGCAAGCAAGATCACATGATTTTCTTGCTGATTTTGACATCGAAATCATCCACAAGCTAGGTAATCAGAAAGTTATGTCGGATGCACTCATTCGACAACCCGAGCTGCAAGCAATGTCCATCGTTTCATCAGATTTGAGAGGCAAAATTCAATGCACACAGGCAGAGGATGCTCAAGTCCAACACATATTTCAAGAGGTTCACAGTGCCTAAGCACTTGGCCCCTACACAGTACAAGAGGGCATTCTCGATCGCAAAGGGAAAGTCTATGTGCCGAATGACGTACAGCTACGCAAAGAGCAGCTATGGGAAGCACATGATTGCAAAGTTGCCAGACATGGCGGTCAAAACCGGGGCTACGAGAAGCTCCACAAACATTTCTACTAGCCCTGAATGAAGGCACAAGTATAGGAGTATGTAGAAATATGCCCGACGTGTCAATTTTTCCATCAAGATCAGGTGAAGCCTCTCGGCCTTCTGCAACCACTCCTGATTCCAAAGTGTCAGTGGGACATGAATAGCATGGACTTCATAACCCAACTCCCACCATCGTTGCGGTTCAACACCATCTTCCTTGTGGTAGACTATTTCACCAAACAGGCACATTTTATCTCGGCCAAACCTCCACTCAATGCCAAGGCCGTCGCTCATCTCTTCTTTACCCACATTGTGAAGTATCACGGATTTCCTTTGGCCATCGTGTCGGACCGAGAGGGACACTTCCTAAGCCAACTGTGGACATAACTTTTCTGCATCTTGGGGATGCAACTTAGGTTCTCCTCAGCATACCACCCACAACCAAACGAGCAAACAGAACGCGTCAACCAGACGATCAAAGATTATATCCGGAATTATGTCAAAACCGATTAGAAGGATTGGGCTAAGCACTTAGACATTTTGGAGTTTCACTACAATGCCTCAGTCCACTCAAGTAGGAAGATGACCCCATTAAAATTGGCGACTGGCAAGGAGGTAATCATGCCCTAGCTCTCACACAAGACTCCACACTGCAATGAATGATCCCAATTGCGGCACCTTTTTGGATCAATGGAAAACCAAGCTAGAAGAGGCCAAGTCCAGTTTGCAAAGAAGAAAGGAATGGATGGCTCGATAGGCAAACAAGAAATGCACGCCCAGCAAAGAGTTTCAAGTCCGCGACTTAGTCCTGGTCAGTGCACGTAATATCACCCTACCCAAGAATATCACACACAAGTTCAACCATCGCTACCACGGACCATACAAGGTGGAGAAGTGGATCAACGAAGTCACATACAGCTTGGAGCTTCCCGACAACGTGCAATTTCACAATGCCTTTCATGAAAGCCTCCTCAAACGGTTCAAACCCGACTCCAAGTATGGACATGAGATCCCGGTGTTGCACGACAGAGAGAACCATTTCGAGGCAGAAGCTATCTTACGGGACCGGAACACCCGCGAAGGCCCCCAATTTCTCATCAAATTCAAAGGCCACCCCTTAGTAGATGCGGATTGGCTTCTGGCTAACACTTTTGGGCCCGACCATCTGTTGTTCCGAAAATATTACCGCCACAGTTAAGCCAGTTTGTCTATAAGCCCCATGTAATGTTCCCAAATTTTATAACCACACCAACTTTTTTGTAAGACCCAAACCCGCTTGTTGAGGAAACCGAGCTCTTCAAGCCGGGGGAGCATGTCATAGCTTGCATTTCTATCCAGCCCTTTTCAGTGCTTGGGGGGTATGCCTTGTGGCACCAAATTGTGTGCAACTATGAGGGGTACTAGTACTCCTCATACCAAGCTCTCATTGCCTTCTTGTAAAAGACGAGTTCCTTATCAAATATAAACATGTTCTAGCAATCTTCTTAGTGTCCCTCTTGTTGGATTATTCATTTCGTGGGTTTGAATGTCTCAAGTGGTATCAGAGCTCCGACCCTAGGGGAAGCCTTTGGACGGATGGACTATCACACTAGTGCTGGCAGTGCCATCTAACATCCCGGGCCCATCCGTGGGAAGTTCTTTGACGTCGCAAGAGGTCTTTTGCCCTCCCTCCCTCCCTCTCAAGCAAGGGCCACCCCCTTGGCCTCCCCCCCCCCCTCAAGCAAGGCACCTCCTTGCCCCCCCCCCTCAAGCAAGGGACTGAAACTGCCTGGATAGAAATACAAGCTGTGACACAAACCCCTCACTCCCCACACACACCCCCTCCCTTTCCCACCCCTCCCCCCCTAGGGCATGTGGGGTTTTCCTGGAGGCTCACGTGGGGCTTTTTCGGAAACCTAGTGGGGTTTTTCTCGTAGAGCATCTCCCCCCCCACCCTCCCCAATGGCATGTGGGGTTTTCCTGGAGGCTCACGTGGGGTTTTTTCAAAAACCAAGTGGGGTTTTTTGCGCGGAGCGCCCCCCTCCCCCCGTATTTCTATCTTGGTCCGTTTGGTGTTCGTGGGGTTTGACGTCCGACACCAGATTGTGCGCAACTATAAGGCTAGTTCTGCTCGCTTGAGTTGGGTGTGGCATGGAACGTGGAGCGAGGGAAGGGTTAGGTGAGGTGATTTAGTCCCCCGAACCCAACTTGTGACGTTGGGAAGCAATCCCCCCCTCGAGCATGTGGAAAGGCTACCTCCCGTCGACGGGCTTGGCCATTGAGCCGTTCGGAGTCTTATGGGGCTTGACGTGCTTATGTGGCCGATAAGCTTGGTAGGTGATGAGGGATGGTGTGTTGTGTCCTTGGCTAGAGCACTAGTGTTGGTGAGCTCCCATCCGGGCCACGATGTGATCAAGGAAGACGATGGAGTTTATCTTCATCGCAAGATTGTGTGCGGCTTGTATGGATACGGAAGGTGTCGTGACCATGTGTGTAAATGGAAATCAAGGTGCTGTTGTGTCGTCAAACTTTTTTGTCCCATTGGCGCGATGTGTTCCCCTTGATGGAGTGGTGCTTGATGTGAGCCGTTGGAGTCGTCCATGATGACAAACAACGTGGTTCATGTTGGCCCACATCCGAGGTGTTGCATGCAAGGCAACGTGGATGGCAAAGGAAATGTCGTGCGATTGTTGGCCGTGTGTGCGGCCGGCAAGAGTGCGTTTGTGGAGGGGGAGCATTTTGCCATCGGTGGCATGGATGGACGTATGCATCATGGTGATGCATCATTCGTTGGAAGCCGGGGCTTTCGTACGATCTAGGTGTTGAGGACGTTTGGTTGGAAGGATGGAATCCTATTGGTTGCCGCCGGGTCGTGCTCGATAGGTGGGAGGCTGGTCTCATGCTTGTCATGTGGATGTCCCCCTTCCCTCTTGCCTCTAGGCATGAGGCTGTTTGTTTAACCTTCTGCCCCGCATCTTGGGGTAGTGGGATGCACTCTGTAAAACCTAAGAATGGACTGAGATGGTCCGTTATGGGGACCATTGAAAACTTAAAACATACGACTCTCAGCAACGGATATCTTGGCTCTTGCAATGATGAAGAACGCAGCGAAATGCGATACGTAGTGTGAATTGCAGAATTCCACGAATCATCGAGTTTTTGAATGCAACTTGCACCCACGGCTCGTCCAAGGGCATGTTTGCCTGAGCATCCATGCGACCCCTACACCGACCCCCCTTCCTCCCACGTGTGGATTGGGTGGTGGAGGCAGAAATTGGTTGTCCGAGCATACCGTGAAGGTGGTTTTCTTGCAGTTGGGAGAGGCTACGTGTCGTTCGAGCGTGGTGCAATGGTCGGCTGAAATGGATTGACGGCATCGTCATCGGTCTCGTCATAAGGGTGGTTAGGCTCTCTAGGAGGCACGACCTCGTGGAGGCCCGCTTCTACGATTGCGACCATCATGATTCCTTTGTGTCGAGATTGGACGAGTGATGCTAATGTACACACTTCAGATCAAGCAAGGCTACCCATTGAGTTTAAGCATATCACTAATGGTAGGAAAAGAAACTAACAAGGATTTGCCTAGTAGCGGCGAGCGAATCGAAAAGAGCCCAGCTTGAAAATCTCACGGTTACACCGTGCGAATTGTAGTCTAGAGAGGCGTCCTCTACGACAGACCGAGCCCAGGTCCCCTGGAAAGGGGCACCAGAGAGGGTGAGAGCCCCGTTGAGCTCGGACCCTATCCCTCCAGGAGGCGCCATAGACGAGTCGGGTTGTTTGGGAATGCAGCCCTAAGTGGGTGGTAGATTCCATCCAAGGCTAAATACAGGCAAGAGACCGATATCGAACAAGTACCGCAAAGGAAAGATGAAAAGGACTTTGAAAAGAGAGTAAAAAAGTGCTTTAAATTGCTGGGAGGGAAGCGAATGGAGGCCATGGGTGCGCTTCGGTCATTTGTGGAACGATGTTCATCAATCCGCCGCTCGACGTGAGGTGCTGGTCAGCATGGGTGGCATGGCGGGACAAAAGCAGCCATTGGTTGGCTTCTGATGCTGTCGTGCCAGTGGAGGAACGAAGCACATGCCACTTGTGGCGGGCTTTATGCACCTACGTGCTCGAGACGCTGGCACTCTGGGCTTTCCATCTTACCTGTCTTGAAACACAGACCAAGGAGTCTAACATGTACGTGAGCCGGTGGGTGGCGAAACCGACCGAGGTGCAAGTAACCTCACAAGTGGGATCCCCCTTGTGGTGTGCACCATCAACCGACCATGATCTTCTGTGAAAGGTTTGAGTGTGAGTGTACCTGCTCGGATCCGAAAGATGGTGAACTATGCCTAAGCAAGGCGAAGCTAGATGAAACTCTGGTGGAGGCTCGTAGCGATACTAACCTGCAAATCGTTCGTCAGACTTGGGTATAGGGGCGAGAGACAGCTCAATAGGGTCTTCTTTCCCTGGTGATTTTTCCAAGCCCATTCCCTTGGCTGTGGTTTCGCTAGATAGTAGATAGGGACAGTGGGAATCTCATTAATCCATTCATGCGCATCACTAATTAGATGACGAGGCATTTGGTGACTTAAGAGAGTGATAGTTACTCTCGTTTACCAGCACCTGGTTGAATTTCTTCACTTTGACATTCAATGCACTGGGCAGAAATTACATTGCGTCAACATCCATGGGGACCATCACAAATTTTTGTTTTAATTAAACAGTCGGATTCCTCTTGTCCATACGAGTTCTAAGATGGCTGGTCACGGCCTATGGAGGGTCGCCCCGAAAGACGACGTTCTATGCCATCGGCCAGTGGCCACACGAAGGCCCGCTCTCGCCACTAGGGCTACTCCGGCACACCCTCAATAGCCTCCGGTGTCAAACGGCAGATGCCTAGACCCACTCCTTAGAGCCAATCCTTTTCTCGAAGTTACGGATCCGTTTTGCTGACTTCCCTTACCTACATTGTTCTATCGACCAGAGGTTGTTCACCTTGGGCCTCTAGTCCGACTTTGTGAAATGACTTGAGAGGTGTAGAATAAATGGGAGCTTTAGTGAAATACCACTACTTTTAATGTTATTTTACTTACTCCGTAAGGTGGAGGCGGGGCTCTGCCCGTGCTTCTATTCTTAAGGTGCGCTTGCGTGCCCATCCAGGTGGAAGACATTGTCAGGTGGGGAGTTTGGCTGGAGCGGCACATTTGTTAAAAGATAACGAAGGTGTCCTAGATGAGCTCAACGAGAACAAAAATCTCGTGTGGAACAAAAGGGTAAAAGCTCATTTGATTTTGATTTTCAGTATGAATACAAACTGTGAAAGCATGGCCTATCGATCCTTTAGTCTTTCAGAATCTGAAGCTATAGGTGTCAGAAAAGTTACCACAGGGATAATTGGGATAATTGGCTTGTGGCAGCCAAGTGTTCATAGCAACGTTGCTTCTTTATCCTTTGATGTCGGCTCTTTCTATCATTGCGAAGCAGAAACAATCAATAGGGAATGTGACCTAGAAAAGTTACCACAGGGATAATTGGCTTGTGGCAGCCAAGTATTCATAGCAACGTTGCTTCTTTATCCTTTGATGTCGGCTCTTTCTATCATTGCGAAGCAGAATTCACCCACCAATAGGGAATGTGAGCTAGGTTTAGACCATCGTGAGACAGGTTAGTTTTACCGTACTGATGAGGAGTGCCACAATACTAATTCAACTTAGTACGAGAGGAACCGTTTATTCACATAACTGGTCATTGTGTGGGATTTTGTTACATTAAGAAGTGGGGTTTTCATTGGATATATTAACCCGTTGCCCCCTCGCCACACACACACAAACATGTAGACACACATACACACACACACGCACATATCACCCACCCCATTCCCCCTCGCTTCGGAGAACCCACCTCCTCTCCTCCCTCCCGCAACCCCCTTGTCACATACACACACACATACACACACACATATGCACACACATTCACACACACACACATTACCCACCTCTTTCCTCCTTGCTCTGGAAAACGCACCTCGTCTTGTCCCTTCTGCAATCCCCTCATCACACACAGAGACACATACACACACATACGTGCACACACACACTACCCACCTCTGTCCCCCCTCACTCTGGAGAACTCACCTCCTCTCATCCCTCTCGCAATCCCCTCGTCACACACACACACACATAGACACATATGCACACATGCATACACACACATCACCCAACTCTTTCTCCCTTCACTCTAGATAACCCACCTCGTCTCCTCCGTTCCGCAACCCCCTTGCCCCACACACACACACATCCCGCTCCACCCACCCACTTCTCCTCCCTTGTGCAATGCCACTCCACCGAGCCACCTCCCCACATGCCCATCCCCCCTTGCATATCCTAAGCCCACTCCACCCACCTCCTCCCCTATATAATCCACCCATTCACCTTCCCACACTCCACCCCACTCCATCGAACCCACCAAACGGTTCACTTCCATGCTCGTACAACCCCAATCTGCTCCTGCCCACCTGTAGACCTTCCGCCTGCTCTCTACCACCCACACCCTCATCCCCTCCTCATCCATCCTATCGGGGCAAGTTGGCCATTTGTGAAGGTTGACGTGGGCTTTTTCCCATAGTATGTGGGGTTTTTTATGGAGATGATAGCTCCCCCCAATCGGGGCATGTTTGCTTTCTATGGAGGTTGACATGGAGTTTTTCCCAATGGTATGTGGGTTTTTCATGGAAATGATAGCCTTCCCCTCCCCTCCTAATCGGGGCATGTGGACTTTTATGGAGGTTGATGTGGGGTTTTTACAGAAACGAAGTGGGGTTTTTCTGGAGGAATCCCACCCCCCCACCCCCAACAACCCCTCACCTCCCCGGCCCCCTCTCCTTCCACACCCCTCTCCCCGACTTCCCAACCCGAAGGAGGTGTGGCATTTTTTTGAGGCCTGCATGGGGTTTTCTCCATGGCATGGGAAGCTTTTTAGGAAAGGAGGTGGGGTTTTTTTGGAATAGACTATGACAACCCATGGGCAAGAGCCCCTCCCCTCACCCCCTTGTATTTCTATCTAGCCCCTTGTGGTGCTTGTGTGGGTCGACCGGTGCCAAATCGCAAGTACTTATAGGGGGACACAGTGAGCCTCCGAGACCAAGCGACCCAAGCGATCTAAGTGACCTTTCCGATCAACGTGCAGTAGCCTCCGTGCTCGTCCCCTCCGCACGCACCTCTCGAAATCTCTGTTATGCCATCGAGAGGTCGTTGTACGTGTTTGCCCACGACACTTAACGCGGGTTGACTCACTGTAACACGTTTGCCCGCGACGCGCAACACAAAGCAGCTGCAACGATTCTTTTTGTAAGCATTCTCTTTCTAATGCAAGCAAGTTTTTCATTCAACAAGTGACTTTTTGCTTTCTAGCAAATGGGGCAAACACTTGAACAAGTCATCCTACCGACAGGCCGGTGCAAGTCGCCGAGCGAGCCCGGGGTGCTTGTTTCATTTTTATCACATTTGGTATCAGAGCCTCACTATATCAAAGCGGCCTTGGAAAAGAGGATGGACCTGTTGTCACACCAATTTTGGGGGCCGAGTCTTAAGGTCCTACTTAGTACACCGCGATGGAGGGTGAAGGCAATGACATTTTTCTAAGCAATATGGAGCCGCGTGGAGGCGGCCAAAGGGAAACAAGAAAAGAGAAATGGAGGAACAAGGGGAAGCGATCGCAGACCTCGCCTCCGGTTCCATGAAATTATGATTTCATTCCCATGCCCACGGAGAAGGAGAAAGAAGACCCACCGAAGTTGGATTGGATGGTGGCTTAAGAACACCAGATAGGCCGACTGGAGTCCACCATTGCCAATCTAGCACAACTACTTAAAGGCCAAATGGAACCGAAGGAAGATAACAACAGGGATACCGGAAAGCAACCACAGTTACAAGAGGGTGAGATCTCGGGACTATAGCTCAAGCATAAGCACCACCTCCTTTACTTGTCAATGAGCAGAGACGTGAGGACCGATATGAATATGGTGAGCAATTGTGGTGAGCAAATGTGAGTTACAAGCACATACATGCACGCACACACACGCACACAAGGCAAGATCAAAGAGGGGAACAATGGAAGGATTTTGATTACAAGAAAAATCTATTAAAAAACTGAAATCTATAGCAAGCCAACCTCAAAAATGAGCTCTCTAGGTCATTTTATAGTTTAATGAGTGGTTTTGGCCCTGTCTAGACCTAGTGTTCGGCCTAGTTAAAAATTAGGTTCCAAGGCTTATTTGAGGGCTCAAACCGAGTCTAAGAATTATGAAAATAGGTAGGATTATACTTCTAATGCTTGTCAAGCTTGAGGACTCCTCGGCTTGCACAAAATGGAGCTAAAAAAATGTGAAATGATATTTACAATGGTTTTTAGTGATGAAAATCACTATTTTATAGGGATTTCTTCTGAAAATTTGACATGCACTTCTTGGAGCTCTCTATGTGCTCCTTCTTCTTGTGTGTCCACTTCTCTGATGTGCCTTTTATGCTTGTCCTTGACCTTGAGCTTCAACACTCCCCCCGTCTTGAGTCTATCGTCCCTCACAGACCCCTGTTGTAGTGGTTGTTCTAGGTAGTGCTTTGAGAAGTAGTATCCATTCTGTATGAACAAGAGCCATCTATCTTTCAACTTTGGAAGCGTTGGTTGTCCGGTTCTTCATTTGTCACTGCAAGCCTTTGCAAGTCGTAGTCCCTTGGTATGTGCTTCTTTCATGGATTCTAGCATGAATGTGTCGTTGTGAGATTTCAAAAATTACGGGTTGCTCAAAAGAGGCTGTCAAGATTGAGTTGGAGCAACTGCTAGCTTCGAATTGCTTCCTAGGTATTGATGTTGTCCCCATGATATCCTCTAGCTCTTCTAAAGATGATGTTCAGAGTAGTCATGCCAAGTACTCATAACCCATAGTGAATGATGGGTAAGTGTGTTGGTGCATGGGTTGAAGAAAGTATGTGCCTTGTGCACGGCCTTGTAATGTAGGCCTATGCATGCATACTTGGAAAATGCATTGGAAGAAGTATGGTGCAAAAATTAGGGGTCTTGATCTAAGTGCTCAAGGGTATGCTGATGAAGAGGTTTGCTAATCTATCATGGTTAGAATGTGGCCCAAGTGGGAGATTCTTACCATAAGGAATGGTCAGTTGATGCGGATCTCTTCATGTTGTACACCTGTCAGTGTGATGGACCATTGGTTGGTCTATCATTGTCGATGCATGTCCATGTTGATGGATCACTGATGAAATTCTTTGAGTGCCCTGCCGTGTCTCCTTTCTTCAAAGCAACATTTGCCAAATACTGAGAATTCAATTTCTTTATATTCCTTGGCAAACAACATTGGGTAACTACACCAAGCTTAGTTTCACATATTCTCTTTAGCTCACCCTAAGCAGAAGTCTTCTCACCTAGTATACATACAAGGATCTTCAGGGTACCTGTAGCTCAGTGATGAGTAGCACCTCCTTTAATGTCAATCCGGGAAGACGTGAGGATGGTATGAAGACCTCAAGCAAGTGGAGGCACAAGTGCGTGAGTGAGAAGCACACAAGCATGCACACACATACACGCACACGCGCACACGCGCACACACGGCAAGACAAAGAGTGAGAATCAATGGAGTTCTTAGATTACTTTCAAAAAGCTCTTACAAGTTCGTTTCAATTACAATCTAACCTCAAAAATGAGCTCTCTAGCTCCTTTTATAGTTTTTGACTAGCTTTCGCCCTGTCCAGACCTAGTGTCCGGCCTAGTTAAAAATTAGGTTCCAGGGCTTATTTGAGGGCTCAAACGAGATCTAAAAAATACGAAAATTGGTAAGCAACTACTTCTAAGGCTCCTCAAGCTCGAGGACTCCTCCGCTTGCACAAAATGGAGCTACAAAAAGGTGAACATGGTATTTACAGGGGTTGTTAGTGATGAGAATCACTGTTAATTTGTGTAAGGATTTTGAAAAATTAAAAGGTTGCCTTAGTGCTAGATCTGTGTGAATGCTCGTACTTGCTTCTTCATGAAGAAAATTATTGGCCTACTTGCCAGATCCTCGTTGACTCCCTTGTCTGCTGCTAACACTCCCCCCTCTCTCGCGTCTATCGTCCCTGACAGACCCTTGTTGGGAGGGTCGTTGGATGTAGTATTCGACAACATCTTGCGCTAAGTGATGTTCGGCAATCCTCAATCCTTTGGCCAAGTCTGTGAGTAGAGCATCCCAATCTACTGGCCCGGGAACCTCTGGATGTGGCATTCGTAACTTTTCTGAGTGGAGAGCTTGTTCCACTGCAAACAATTGTAATAAATGTGAGGGCCTGGGAATGAAGATCTCTGAGTGATATTCCCAGAACCCGGTGACAAACATCTCTTCAAATGTTTGTTTGAAGCAAGCCGGTAGGTACTTTATGCGGGCATGCCATGCATAAACAACATTAATAGAGGGCGTTGTGCTCATGTCATAAACTAAATCCTGATTGCCTTCATTAAATCCGAGCGTAGAGAGGTGAGGTTCCTTAACATTCTTGAAGGTCCGGAAGGTGACTATCATGAGTTCGAAAATTTTAAGACACATCTGTGTCATGACATCTGGTACGTTTTTGAACCTGACACCCCAATGCCGAATTGTCGATATCATATACCCTACGGTAGGTTGACCTTTAGGTGGCGCCAAGTAGACATAGTTGAGCCACTTCTCGCAACCTTTGGTTGTCAGCACCATCTTTGTGTATTCCGGTCATGACCTTCTTCGGAAAACAGGACAGTAGCAGGGATTGTACTTGATATACAGGGGCATGTTATTCCATGTGCGATTCATTTCCGGGTAGGTTTCAAGCAGACGAATTCTCCAAGTCGGTTGGCGAATATTTCCCTGCTTGGCACTTTCTGGGAGGTCGTTTGGTGCAAACTGTGTGGCAGAGGTTGGTTCCCGTGAAGTGTGGTGCTTGATCTCAGCATTATAGTCCGCCATTAAGACACAAAAAGGAACATACAAGTCGTCAGAGGTGCCGATCCACCTGTGATGAGAGAGGTTCCTAAAATAGTCCGATTTTATGACCACCTCTTCCAAGCGTGACATCGATGCTATCTGGACTGCCACCCTATCATCATGTGTTGTGGCCACCTTTTCCAATTTCTGCATCCATTCCGGAGCCTCTATTTCAAGGGTGTCCATGCCCTCATCTGTTCGCTTGCCCCCAGGTGCTGGCATCGGAACGTACGGGTCCTCAAAGGTTTCCTCTACTTCGATTGGTACTAGGTCTTCAGGTTCTGGTTCTACCAAGGGGGAGGGTTGGCGTTCATACACAAGCACTTTCTTTTGTAGTTCTTCAAGTTGTGCTTTGAGCGCTGCTACTTCGTTAGTCGTGTCAGCTGTGGTTGGGACTTCTTTGGGTGGTGCTGGTTGAGCTGCCAATTGCCTTCGTAGTTCGTCTCTTTCCTTTTCTAAGGCTGCATGGGCTTCGAGGAGATCAGCATGGGTTTCCAATATGATTTGCATATTGTCCGAGGGAATAGCCTTAAACTTCTCCGGGTCAATTTCTTGTGGGGAACCTTCCATGGCTGCTTCCAAGTTCTCTTCGTTTTGTGTCTGAAGCTGTCTATTTTCTTCTAGGGCTGCAGACATATGTTTCCGTAATAGAGCCATGTTGCGACGGAGCTTGAGGTTCTCTGTGATTTGTGAGTGTAGCAGATCATCCATATGTTGTCTTTCTTCTGCATCTGGCTGCGGTGGATTTGCCACTAATTGCTCATGTTGTTCTTGCAATGCACTAAACTGCTGTTGTAATTGTTTCTTCTCTTGCTCTAAGTCAAGGAATCTTCCTTGTAATGCTTCATGACTCCTGAATAAACTTGTATGCTGAGCATCGAGGTGCTGATAGTGTTGTTGTAACTGAGACATGCACTGATACATGTTATTAAATACATTATTAATGGGGATGGATGCAGGGAGGGTGTTAAGTGCGGAGGGGAAGGGAAAGGGGAAGGGAAGTGTGAATGCGGTGCTGGAAAATGGGGAAGTGGGTGGTGGGGGAATGGGAGATTGTGGCCGTAAGGGGGGAGGGAGAGGTGCAGTGGAGGGTGATATGTCCATAAAATCCATGGTGGAAGCAGTAGTGGGAGTGATTGTGAATAGTGGAATTGCGGGTGCAGTGATTGTGGTGAATGTGTACAGTGGTGTGTGTAGTTGTGAATGTGAACTGCCCGAAAGTGTGAGTGGGGGAATGGGGATGTCAGTAGCTGCCGTTAGGGTTACAGTGTTAGTGGAGGTGTAAACACGGGAGGTGTTGAGAGGGTGTGTGGGTTGATTGGCGGTTTGTGCTTCAGTCATGGCGGTGGGCTCGGAGGCGGTAACGGTGGTTGTTACATCAGTAATGGGAGGTGAGTGTGGTGGAGAGGGAGGCGGGGGTGGCGAGGGGGGTGATGGGGGTGCACTGGACACATGGGTTGCTTCGGTATCGTGCACAGCGTGTGCTGTGCCCATGGTCGTGGCTGTTGCTTGTGTTTCTGATACTAAGACATTCATTTGTTTCCCTGCTCATGGGGGACGCCTTCCGTATCTTCTTTCCGTTCTGTGTGCTTGTGCCAGGGCAGTGTGCACTGTTTCGGGTACTCCTAAAGCATCGGAGATCATATCCAGGGTGGCACGATATTGTTCGTCAACTCCTTCCTCCTCAAGGATTTGGTGCATGATAGCCTTTCCTGCTGCAAGGGATAACTTATGTTGTTGTTGGACCCTGTTGATGGTATCGTAGAGCTTTTTCAACTCCTTTGTATATGCTGGGGCACCCTCTAACTCCTGTATAACTTCTTGCTCATAGTCATGCGCCCCTTCGTCAGAAAATCCTTCCTGTTCATCCTCTTGGTCTTCTTCTTCTACATCTTCCACTTCTACCACTTCTGGTTGTCTTGTCTGGGGTTGTTGTGTAGCCGTTTGTTGTCCACTACCCTGCTCTGCCTCAACTTCCGCATTAACAGCTTCAATAATTCTAGCCACTTCCTCATCTGTTAGATCTTCCAAAGTAAATCCGTGAGGAAATTCCAGATCAGTAGGCACTGGTGGAAACACAAGGTTAGGGCCATCCGTGCTGTGCCTGGGTAACCTGATAGTAAATGGTTGCACTCTTCGAGGAAGCCTTGGAGTTGTTTCTGGTGTTAGGGTTGCACCGCGGGGTTGTGCACAAGGCATCTGTACGGTGCCTCTCATCTTCTTTGAGGGAGGTCCGACGGCTGACAATCTGCATTGAAACTCCTGTGCTCTGGACCAAATGAGAGCCCTTTGCACCGGTACATCATAGGCGA
>CM035411.1:206365234-206372734 GCA_020310875.1 Ceratopteris richardii
TTTGACTACCACATAAGGTCCAAACCATCGTCTTTTAAGTTTCCTACGGGCATCATACTGAGAATCAAACGTACTGTCATACAATAAAACCCAATCATTAACATAAATCGGCTTTGGCCTTAACCTATGTGATTTATCAAAATACTTCTTGTTTTTCAATCGAGAATCTTTTAGTTTAACTATAGCCTCTTCTAAACGTTCATTCCCTTGCTCTAGTTGCTGGATTCGCAGAGCTAATAAATCTTCTGTTGACAAATTATCTTCCCATGGTAAAGTAGTCCAAGAAAGAATTTGCGTATGCACAGGGAATATTGGTTTCTGGCAATACATCAACTCTGCTGGCATATACCCCGTCGTTCTAGTGCAGGTCATTCTATCGGCCCACAACGCAAATGGCAGATAAGTTGGCCAATTCTTAATTTCTCCATTACAAGCTTTGGAAATTGCTTTAATAATAGGAGAATGCCCTCGCTCAATCTTCCCATTAGCTTCAGGGTTGTAAGCAGTAGTAAGGGCTAAGCGAATTCCATGCCTAGCAAAGAATTCTCTAGCCTCCTACGCATCTAACTCTCCCCTATCAGCCACTACCTTTTCTACATAACCAAATCGTGAAATAACATCCTCAAGAAGAAAATTGCATACATTCAAGGTTGTCTTAGATCTTAAAGCTCGGCCTTCTACATGATTCATAAGATCTTCACGTGCTAAGACTATATATCGCATCTTATTGATACCTTTGGGCATGGTAACTAAGTCTACAACCCATTTATAATGGATGCATGGTGGATAGGTAGGATGCAACGGATCCCTATGTTTGACTGAGGAATGAATCTGACATACGTCACATGAAGTAACATAATTTTTAACAGTAACATAAATTCCTGGCCACCAATATCCTTCTCTAATTTTTTCATACGTAGCTACAAAACCTTTATGTCCTGCCCATAAAGTATCATGCATACTCTTCATGACTTGTAACTGAAGATCCTTAGTACCTAGTACTCGTTGAGGCAATCTAATTTTTCCCCTCGCATGTCTCCAAATGAAACCATCTTTCAGAAAAAAGTTGTAAGCTCTTTTCCTAATATTCCGAAATCTATTTGAAGACCATGAAGGTGCCCTAACCAAAGTACTTAAATACTTTCCAATATCCTGCCACTCTCCTTCGTATTCTTCAATATTAAACTGTTCATATGCGTATGCTTTAGAATCATAATTAATTGCATTTATTTCTAATTCTGTTTCTTCCTCATTATCAAATCTAACTCGAGAAAGCATATCAGCCACAGAATTAGATTTACCTGCAATATGTATCAAAACAGGATTTATAAACTTGATGTATGAAATCCATCTAAGCATGGCAATGTCAGGTGATGAACAGTTTGTAATCATTCCAATTAGAGGTAGACAATCTGTCTCAACTATTACATTTGCACCTATAAAATATTCTTTATCGGATTTTAATGCCGTGACTAAACCCCATAGTTCTCGTTTAATTTGCGGATAATTTCTTTGCGTATCGTGTAAAATCTTTGCTCCAAATCTCACAGCATACCTATTGCCCTCTTCATCATCCTGACCAATAACCCATCCTATTCCTATAGGGCTCGTATCAACAGTTAAAATAATAGGCTTTTGATCAGTATAATCTACTCGCTTTAAAATAGGAGCTTCAAGAAGTAATTTCTTTAACTTTTTCATAGCTTTTGAGTGTTCTTCAGTCCAAAGAAACTTTCGATTCTTCCTTAGCAAAGCATAAAGACAGTTTGCAACATGTGCATAGTGTGGAATCCAGATGGCATAAAACACACAAGCACCAAGGAATCGTCTTACCTCACTAATATTACTACAGGTTTCAGAAATCTTGTTTATAGCGTCGACTTTAGGTGGATATGGCCTCCGACCGTAATGTCCACATAAATGCCCAACTATAAGTACCTCATTGACACCAAAAATAGATTTCTCAATGGAGAATGTGAGACCAACCTCTTCAAATCTCTGGAAAATCCTTTCACAGTCAGAGATATGATCTACTACAAACTTCCTGCAGCCAGAGGAATCTAAAGTTTCATCTTTCGCATTCTCAATACATCCTTTAATAGGAATGTCATCAATAAATGGCATGGCTATATTAGGAATGAAGTCATGTAATACTGAATTCATGGCGTTCATCATATGCGCTACTGAATTAGTAGCTCCTTGCGGCAAAGTGCACATGCGAACTAAGCCTAAAGGAGTTTTCATGGTCGTAATGTCTCTACTTTCAATAGCAAGCTGAAATTGATCGTAGCCAGAATACAAGTCTCCCATTGAGTAAATGGCATGACCAGCGAAGGCTTCAGCGAATTCTCCTACAATGGGCCCAGTACCTACATTCCTAATAGTAACCTTGTTAACAGGTTGTAAATCTTGAATGAACCGTAACTTGCCATTTTTCTTTGGAACAGTAAACCACCTATTTGAGTAGGGTGCAAACGATGGCTCTAAAATTCGCATGTGAATCTTTTCCTTAAGAAGCCGCATTAACTCTGGTAAATGGGCTTTCGGAACAGGTATGGGTCGAAGATTCCATGGAATGTGAGGCACTGTAAAGATGATCATTGGTGGTACAATTTTTGGGTCTGCACAACCTATCTCATGGGAATATAAAGAAAATGCCTTTCCATGCTTTCTAATTACTCTTTGAAATAATTCACGTTCCTCGGGTAACAAAAAATTTTCATCATTTCCTATCTTGATTAGCTTTAAAGTTTCTTCTGTGAAAGTATGACCTATATTTGTGCGCTCTCTTAAATAAGGATCATTGGTAACTTTCCTAAACTTCTCTTCACTCTCTCGTGGTAATGATTGGGCAATCGGTTTAATTTTTTTATCAACGGTTTTGTATTTTGTATTTACTTTTGCTTCCTTTTCATTACTCATGACAAATTTAATAATCAATTCATATTCTTCAATAGAATTTAAAAGTACAAATCTAAAAATTTCTTTTTCATGCAAAATATTTTGAAGTTCTTCAATCAATGAGTTTGAAGATAAAGTTTCAATTACGGTTTCAATGTGTTCATCAGATGAAATGAATCCTTTCTCTTTATAAACTTTTTCATAATGTTTTATAATTTTTTTAGGAATTTTTTTATAATGACTGAATTGCAAATATGATGAAGGGAAATACAAAGAAAAACTATCTAAAGTATCTACAGATGGGTGCGAGACATCAAACCAAGAACCACCGTTGTCTCGCTCAACAGTGGCATCTAGGCAAAATTTTGATCATAATAAGTTCCAAACTCACGAAGAGGCATATGATCTTCACGTATCTTTTCATGAGAACGGATGGGCGTCTTCCTAATTTGCTCCCTATTTCGTACATGGTTTGGGCTGACTATCATAACTTGGAGCGATTGTAGATCATCTTTAGATCTAATTCTTGCGTATGCTGAGCCGTCATCTATTACTTTAGTCTCCATTCTGGCTTCACATATAAATGGTTGACCTAAGATAATTTCATAAGAGCAGTTGTCCTGAATGAAAAAGTGGAATGTCTCAGAGATTCCACCTATCATTAGAGGTATGTTGGCACATGCTCCTAGGAGTGATCCACAACCATTGTCCGCGGTTCGCATTATCCAGCCGTGATTTTTATCAATAGGCCATTTAAACTTATCATATAATCCTTTCGAAATCACATTGATTTCAGACCCAGAGTCAATTAGGGCTAAAACAGAATATGAGCTCTTCTGATCTCCTAAGTTAACTTTAATCTCCGGTGTGCCTCTTGCCCAAAAACGTTTTCTAAAATCACTCTCTGAGTTTTTTGTTTCGTCATCTGGTACAATCGGTCCTAAGAAATTTTTGTTCACATTACAGGTATTATCTTCTTCATCTTCTGAGTCTAAAGAAAGAGATTCATGAATCAAGTGAGTTACATCAGCAACATCTTGCATCTCTACCTCTTGTGACAGAGGGAATCTCTTCCTTTTAATTAGTTTAATAAAATTTTCCTTAAATTCAATTTTTGCTATTGAGAAGATTTGTTCTAAAGTCATTGTTACTGCACTTTTTAATAAGATATCATACAATATTTCTTTCAAATCAACTTTTTGTTCAAGTTCAGAAATAAGAATAGCTTTCGGTACTCGTTTTGGTTTCTTTTCTGGTTTCTCTTTAGGTTTTGTTTCAGTTCTAGGAATTTGCTCTACTTTGTCTGATGTTTGAATTGGCTCACTAAACACAGGTTGTTTACCCTCCCTAATTTCTTTTCTTCGCTCCTCATTTGTTTTAGAACTTTCGCCTTGTTCAAACTGAACTTTCTTAGGCTTTGGCTCATCTCTCATCTTACTTCTAGTCATTCGTCTACCTGAATCATTTGTATCTTGCTCATCATCCCTCTTTCTTTTCTCTTCAACATTCGCAATATGCGAATATATCGAGAATTGATCGACAGGAGAGTTCCACGCAGTTTTCTGCATAATATCATCTCTTGCCTTTATCAAAGCTTCAATTGAGTAGTTCCTCGTTTCCCTTGTTTGTTCGGAATCAGAGTCACTATCAACATATTCTAGTTTAACAGCAGAAGCAGATTTCGAAGACTCAGAAAGGTTTTCATACAGCTTCTCCATCCCTCCCTTTCCCCAATTGGCAGCTAAGGGTAAATGTGTTCTATAGTCGCACAATCGCTTGTCAATATCAATTACAAGTCTTTTCTCTTTCGCATCTTTCAATGCCTCACATGTATAAGTCAAATGATCTGTGGCATCGCACCAGATACATCTCCTTACATTGGCATTTCTCCTTTCATTGAAATTTCTTTGGTTAAATGCTTGAGGAATCGGTTGAGGAATTGGTTGGGGTACAACTGGAGGATTAGGAGGTATAAAAGGTTGATTGGGAGCTACTAATGGTGGATTTGGAGCATTTACTGGTTGAGGATAAATAGTCGGATGAGCTTGCATTGCAGGTTTATCTTGAAGGTTTAAAGCATACACCACATTTTGCAAAGCCGCTACCTCTTTAGACATATTCTCGTGCATATGCATCATATTGTCCAACTTGTTAAACAAAATCTCAAATTGTAACTCGGTTGGTACTCTAGATGTAGATGTTGTAGGTTCCGCTTTTGAATCTATATGTGTATCCCTAGTTGCCTGAATCGGAGGAAAACTGGAAGATGGTTGAGACATCGATTCATAAAGGAGTGTTTTACGTTGGATCATGTGAGCAACCGCCTCAACTACAGTTTTCACTACACCCCAGTCATCTGTAAGCCCATATTTCTTTCCCGGTTCTTCAAGCCTACGCTCAACCTCTACCCTTATATCTGGAGTCAAGATTTTAAGGAAATATAAAATGATATCTGGGGTAAGGGAAACCCTATCCTGTTCAGGTAATTGAGAGAATCTTTTCATAAATTCGCCATGGAGTTGAGTTAAAGAAATGTGAGGCTTAGGTGAACTAATCCATTTCATAAATCCTTCTCTACTATGTTGACTGTAGTCTTCTAAGTAGAATCCCTTATGCAGCTCTTTTCTAAATTCATCCCATTCCTTATGGTCATGTATATCCATAATAGCTTTTACTGTACCTATGGCCAGACGTCCAAGATAGGATTTCCACTTTGTTTCAGGTAAACCGTGTAACTTAGCTAATTCCTCAAACGTGTCTAAATAATTTGTAACATTCATACCAGTAAATTTCCCTTTATCTTTTAATAACGTTTCAACTACTTTTTGTCCTTGCGTCTCGTGCATCATAGTTTGAAATAGCTCGTCCATGTTTGAAGTTTGTTTTGACCTAGCTTGAACAATTCTAACTATATCCTGAACTTCTTTTGTTACTCTTTCCTTATGTTCAGCTACTAATTCTGAAATTCCGTTAGAGTCCAGTTTGTTAAGTTTATACTATGCCAATATGCTTCAAGTAAAGCTATGATTAACGCTTAACCTATGATTAACAAACAGTTGCCTTTAACCTATACCAATAATAAAATTTTGCACCCAAGAATGTAAGGGTAAAGAAATTATACCAACTGCTCGAAGATGAGGCTCAAAACAGTGCTTTCTGTGAAATTCAATACATTTATTGATTTGAATCAAAACCTAAATACATAGTTTGCTAAAATGGGTGCAAACGTTTTGTGCTTCAATTGTTGATGAAAGGGGTGGCGAGACGAGGTTCTCCTACTTGCCAATCTTCGTGGAGGCGCTCAGGTCCCCAGACCAGCCCTCGACACCAAGAAGATTGCAAGCTCACGTAAATGCCACAGCTTCCAGGGATGAAGACGCAGCTGCACTGATGTAAAATCGTATGAATGTATATGCAATGCAAACAGATAATATCCGTCTGAGTCGCAAGCCGATCTTCACGTCGGGTTCACCAATGTCGGGTCGTGAGGGACGCTCGGATGGTGGATCAAGTCATCCGCCTAAATCGTTCGGCACACGCAGGGTGTCTGTAGCGGACTCAGACTACGGACCATAGGGACAAGCTGCTTTATATCTGGCAATAGCTATCTGTTTGGGTGTTAACAATAACGACTCTTCGGTTATCTGATCTTTAACTACCTCTTCTATTGTTGCTTCTAATGGGTTTGGTTGAGTTTGTCTAACTAAAGTTGGTGGAAATAAATCTTCACTACTTTGTGATTCAGGAGATGCAATGGAAGAAAATGCTAGGAATGTAGTTAAACAGTGGTCATAAGATAAAGACACTAATGATTCTGAAGTAATATTGTTCTTAATAAGTTCTTCTAACACTAATTCTACGGATTCGGTTGTATGCTCAATGATGTTATTACTACTGTGTTCAGATACATGATATAAATCGGAAGACATGAAAGAACTACCAGAAACAATATGATGCTAAACTGATTTAAATAAATGAATTAATAAGTTAATACAAATGTAAAGTCTAGATAATCGGATAAATGTCTAAACAATCGGGTAAATGACTAAATGAAGATATAAGGTTTTAATGGGTCTTCAATCTGCCGGTTCACTTCAACTGCTTGTACTTCACTTGAACTGATTGTAATCTGCAAAAAAAAAAAACATTAGCACATAAGTATTCTAACAAGAAATTAATAAAACATAAAAGACATACTTCACATACATTAAAGCATACTCATGCTCATGGATTCTATCATACATTCTTGTTCATGCTAACATTTAGCTTAGACATACTAACATGTTGATATGCTGCAAATATAAACACATTTATGCTTACGTTTAAAAGAACCCATATACTTACATCTAAACACATACTTTCATAATAGCATAAGCTTACTCATGCACAACTAGTTAGGTAATTTAATGCATTATACCTTTCATTCCAATGCATTCTAATTATGATAACAAAATGCCCACATTCCCTCTCACTTCTAAATGCATTTAATCATGTATTAACAATCATTGTCATGCACACATCCATTAATTCATATGTATATGCACACGCACTAACACATATATGCTTATCACATTAATCATTTAATCTCATACACATATT
>CM035411.1:206375234-206472734 GCA_020310875.1 Ceratopteris richardii
ATAACAGAGCTCTTCACACATATAAATACTTACACAAGTCATTTCTAAGCCACTCTTTTGGTTTCTACTTTTTGTCCTCATCCATCCTTTAACCCACATTTATTCTCCACTCTTTCATTTGACTTTTCTCCACTTTAATTACACACTCTACTTATACCATTCTTTTCATCACATCCTTTTTGCACTTTAAATGCATACTTAATGTAGACCACTCTTTGATTTTGCCCTCATAGTTACCACACTTTTAACCACTCACTTTATCTACTTTAATTACACACTGATTTCACACCATTCTTTAAACAGCACTCACATACACCGCTCATTAATTATCCACTTCATTTTCATTTAAATTGAATTATCCTAACTTTCTTAATTTAATAATGCATTTAAATTAGGCTTAGGTTAAGCATTTAATATATTCAAACCTTAGTTTTTAAATGCACACAAATAATTAAAGTAATTATTAATGACATAATTTAATGTTTAATACATAAATGTAATTTAGATATTAATGTTTTGAGTAATATCTAAGTTAACCCTTTAAATATATTAAATCCTAGAAACCCTATTGGAACCCATAAAACCCCCTGGGTTAGATCATTAAAATCCTTCTGAACCCTAGCTTTAACCCATTATAACTCATCTAAACCCTTAACAGTAACCAACTCTTATAAACAACACATGAATTCAAGAAACCCTAGGCTGAATACCCATAATTCTTGAATGTAAAATAGGAAATTCTCATTAAATAAGTAATTAGGGTAAACCCTAACATGAACATAAAAGGTTTGAGATCACCAATAAAGTTGTTTTCATGTTCTCTGTCATTAACTCGAAAGTTGAAAACTTTCCGATACCGCGTGTTCGCCTTTCCGCACCCATACTTGTTTCACTAGCTGAGACACTTTGCTGCGCAGGTGCTTTTGATCTCCGACATAGGTAGTACCCTGCTTCTTCTGCCGTTGATTCACCTTTGGTTGTTGCTTCTCTCTGACCTTTGGAAAAGAAGGGAGTTCCGTCGCATCCCTGACTCCATTTTTGCGAACATCATTCCTCTGCAACACATAGTTTTGGACAAGAACAGCATGGTCATCTTCATGTGTACTCCTGGAAGGACCAGGAGTGTGTGCCTTTCCTAGCTCCTTGAGTGCTCCATTCTCTAACTCTACAGTAATTCGACTATGATTGACCCATACCTGAAGAAGTCCACTTCTTAGGTTTAGGTTGACTGCATGATCATAGATCCAGTCCTGACCCAAGACAAGAGGCTCAGTTAGGTCTTTGTCTTGGCACACTAGTACCTTAACTGTCATTAACATGTCCTGAATGTAGAGGGGAAGCTCCACCTCGCCCATGCAAGGGGTTTCCACACCTCCTAATCCTATGAGATAAGCTTCTATAGGATCGACCTTTAATTTCAGTTCTTGACAGTAAGAGAGTCTCACCGCACTAGTGGCTGCACCTGAGTCAATCAATGCTCGCACGGACTGTACACTAGTTCCTTGTCCTACCTCTATGGTCACAAAAGGTCGTCGATCAATTATCCTATGGGGACTCGTTCCTGCGACTTCACACATTGCCATATGATATCCTTGATCTGCATAGTCATTTGTTCTAGGCTGATCTCTACCTTGTCTTCGCAACTTCATCCTTCTAATGCGTTCTAAAGCTTCCGCTTGAGCTTCTTCTCGAATCCGCTTTTCTTCTTCCTTGCGTTTCTTGGCGATATTGAGTCGACTTAGCATTTCCTCTGTGAGAGGTTCCTGATATAACTTGACTCTGCATCCGCTTATATAGCTTGGGAGGACGTCACCTTCCAATGTGGCTAGTTGCACTGCTCCACTCGTGGAGATCCTATTTATGATCATAGGTCCATAGCCACGCTTCTCTAATTTTCTCGCATGTTGCTTCAGTGTGTAGACTAAAACTAAGTCTCCTGCTTTCAAGCCCTTATCCTTCACATGGGCATCAAAGTATGCCTTCTGTCTCTTCTTAGCTGCATATATCCCTGCAGCTGCTCTCAGTCTAGTTTCTCCTAATCGTTCAAGGTCAAAAAGTCTAGAGGAGAGTTCATGACCCGTCCATTCGTGCTCTTGTGCTACCTTCAATGTAGGTATCAAGAAGTCCAAGGGTAGCACCGCGTTTTGGCCAAATACCATCTGAAAGGGAGTGGCTTGGAGTACCGTTTTGTAGGCGACTCGGTATGCCCAAACAGCATGGTATAGCTGTTTGTCCCAATCAGAGCGTTTATTGTTTACTAATTTCGTCAGTACATTGCATAAGATCTTGTTGGTGCTCTCAGCCTGGCCATTAGCTTGAGGGTGATAGGGGGCAGACTTCTTATGAACTACCAAGAATTCTTGGAGCAGATTTTCAATAACTTCATTTAAGAAATGAGTGCCTCTATCACTGACTAGCTCTATAGGTAGTCCGTATCTAGTGAACACATTCTCAAATAAAAACTTGGCTGTTGTTTGAGCATCGTTCTTCGTTGTGGCTTTTACCTCTACCCATTTTGTTAGATAGTCTGTTGCAACAATGATATATTCTGCATGGGAACCCTTAGCTGGGGGATTAATAGGACCCACAAAGTCTATTCCCCACTTAGAGAATGCACGTCCACCCATCATAGGTTTCAGTGGCATCTCATCTTTACGTATAGGATACTGAGTTCTCTGACAGACATCACATCGTTTCACATAGGTATGTGCATCCATGTGAAGGGTCGGCCACCAGAAGCCCGCAAATAGAATTGCTTTGATCACCCCATCTGGTCCAAAGTGTCCTCCTGCTACACCTTGGTGAGCAGTTTCCAAGATCTTGAGATATTCACTTTCATGGACACATAGCCTTAGGTAACCATCTTTACCACGCTTATATAGATTATCACCAATGAGTGAGTAATCCTGGGCTTCTTGTTCTAAACTCCTTTTCCTAGCCAAGGTCATATCGGGAGGGAATGTTTTTGTCCTCAGGAAGGATACTAGTGGTTCACTCCAATCTGGCACTATGGACACTTGATAAAGAGTGGCATGTTCCACAGGTGGTTTAGTGCGACAGATTGGGCATTCCTTGCACAACTTTTGGACATCAGCTTCCATAGTCGGCCAATGCACTCCGAGTCTCCTTAGTGTCTGTAGGGTTCGTTGTTTAGAATAGTGGTGCTCTAACGCACCTACATGTGCTAATTGCAACCATTTAGCATACTCATCCTCTTCCACACAACAAGCCAAGATCCCTTGATCTGTGTGCTTGTACATACTTCCCGCCAGGATGTGGTACTTTTGGGCTTTCACAACTTCTCGATCTTGTGTGGTTATTACTGGGTGGTTAGGCCCGTATGTCAATACTGGCACTAATGGCTTAGCCCACTGCGGCACCACTTCCAAATTAAACAAGTAAGCATCAGGAAGATCATCTGATACTCCTTGTGGGGCTTCTCCGGATGTGAGCCTAGAGAGATGATCCGCCCTCAAA
Source organism: Ceratopteris richardii (assembly GCA_020310875.1). Taxonomy (NCBI): domain Eukaryota; kingdom Viridiplantae; phylum Streptophyta; class Polypodiopsida; order Polypodiales; family Pteridaceae; genus Ceratopteris; species Ceratopteris richardii. The sequence goes on from CM035411.1 coordinate 206,378,712, forward strand.
TGAGTTCTCCCTTTTCTCACCACTACCTCAAAGTCATATTCCATTAGTAAGAGAAACCATCTTACTAATCTTCCTGTATTGCATGGCTTGTTTACCAAGTACAACAATGCCTGATGGTCCGTAAAAAATTTAAATTTATTTGCAAGCAAATAATGTCTAAACTTTTTAACTGCATATACCATACCTAATCCTTCTCTCTCAGTAGTGGTATAATTTCGTTCAGCTGCGTTCAATTGTCTACTAGCGTAGGCAATGGGAAGATCCATATTACCTTCGCCAGTAGGTTGCGCGAGTACACACCCAACAGCATAATTGGATGCATCCACATGCACATGGAAGGGCTTATTCCAATCTGGTGTGGTTAAGATTGGTGCTGAACATAACCTTCATTTAAGCTCTTGGAAGGAATTCTCACATTCATCCGTCCACTCAAAGTTAGTTAGAAGTCCGTACATGGGCTTTGCAATGACATCATACATGTGAATGAACCGGCGGTAGTAACCACAATGCCCCATGAAAGCTTGTACTTCCTTGACATTCCTTGGCCTAGGTAGCTCCGCTATGGCTCTCACTTTCTCTTCGTCAATAGATATGCCATTCTTTGACACTATGTGTCCTAGAATCTTGCCTTGCCTGACCATAAAGACGCACTTTTCTGGGTTTAGGCAGACTTGATATTCTCTACACTTGTCAAAGATTTGTCTGAGTTCCAGAATATGGGTTTGTCTGATGTTGGAATGAGCACAAAGGTCATCAAGATAGACCTCTAAATTCTTCCTCAGGAACTCCTTAAACACATGGCACATTAGTCTCTGAAAGGTAGCTGGTGCATTGGTGAGCCCAAATGGCATTACACGAAAGGCAAATATACCCCACTCTGTGGCAAAAGCTGTCTTATGCTGATCTTCTGGAGCAATGGCAACTTGATTGTAGCCCGAAAATCCATCAAGGAAGCTGTACACTTCCTTGCCTGCTACTCTTTCTAAGAGATGCTCTGTGATGGGAAGCGGATAGTTATCTCGGATCGTGGCTGCATTAACCTTTTTCAAGTTAATGCATACGCGCAGCTTTCCATTTTTCTTGGGCACCACTACGATGGGGGATACCCATTCAGTGTGCTCAATTTCATAGATAAATCCAGCTTCGACCAGTCGATCTATTTCCTCTTTGATCTTAGCAGTGTAATTATCGTTATATGTATAGGGTTTTTGCTTAGAGGGTTTGGCATCTGAAGTCATGGGGATGGTGTGTGAGCATATGTCTGGGTCAACACCCTTCAAATCCTTGTAACTCCAAGCGAATACATCTCTGTATTCTCTTAGCAAGGCTATTAACGCATGCTCTTCTTCCTCTGTTAGGTCATGGCCTATGTATGTGCATCTCTCCTCTCCTTCTTCTAGGGCCACTACTATTTTCTTGGTGGTTTCTTTGTTATCATAGGCCTCTCCTGATATTGCCTCTCGTTTCGGCATTCTGATCATGACTCTCCTGTCATCTATCTCATACTTCTTAAAATTTTCTGGGACCTCAAACAAAGATTCTTCCTCCTCGGGTGAGACTTCTCTGTCACTTGCATCCTCAAATGCATCCGGGATAGGTTCGCATTCTTCTAAAACTGCCTCTCCCATAATTGGCTATATGGAGAAGATTGAAATGTCATAGCCATCCTCATCATAGTGAGGTGTCCATTGTTCCTCGTTGATGGCTACATCCATTGTTGCTAGGATTTCTGCCCAACCTTGGGGTTCAAATTCCTCATCAGGAAAGATTACAGGTGCATAGGCTGGGTCTTGAATTGATCTATGGTTTTCTTTTGCACCTAATTCTCTAGCTTCCTCTCTCTTCTCTTCTTCTACTGCTACCTTACACATCCATAAGTAGGTGTCTTCATGCATCCACGAGGATCCTGACCCTATGGAATGCACCGATTCTGTATCATCTTTGGCTCTATGGATGGGATTCCATTGGATGGGAGGTACATCTCTATGAGAGTAATCCTTGAGATTCACTTTGGTCGTAACACCCAAGTGTTGCAGGTACAAAGAATTGGTTCCCCAATCCTGTACCACTTGCAACTGTCGCATAAAAGGTCGTCCCAAGATCATTTCATAGGCATGGTTCTTGCTGAAGTCACATATGGCAAAGGTATGCTCGAACTCGACACCACAGGTGGTGAGAGTTATTCCTTCTAGCAATCCTAAGGGTCTCTCTATGTGACCATCAGCCATCTGCAATTTCATTCTCGTTGGCCTGAGTGCTGGCTTGCCCCAACGCTTCCATAGGGAAGTGGTGGCAATTGCAACTCTTGCACCTGAGTCCAAAATTGCCTTGGTGGTGTACTCCTGATAGGTAATGGGGAGATAGGTGTTCCCTTCTTCACCTTCACACATATCTCCTATCTTATCCAAGGGTATCTCGGGCACCGTTCTATGTGATCCTTCCTGGGAACGAGGTTTTGCTATCTCGGGCACTTGATTAGCTACATGTTTCCATAATTCAGGTCTAACCTTGAGTAGCTCTTCCAACTTGAGATTGCACTGCACTTTAGTATTTTTCACTACCTCTGTGTTCCTAGGTATGACTGAATCTTCGTTTCTTACCATGACTGTGGGGGTTCTCATACAAGTAGACTTGGCTTCCCATGGGCCCGTGAAGTGGGGTAATTCCTGTAAAGAATTAGACTCGAAGTCTAGTCGTTCGTGAGAGTGGGTGCTCTCCTGCTCCTCATAAATGGATGGGAAGTCTTGTGGGAATTGATCGTGTGCATCATCCACAAGTTCAATAGGAGGAGGGACTTCACTCTCTTTAGCCCAATTGTCTTCTTGGATCTCTCGTAGAAATTCTAGAGTGAATCGATTCATAGAAGAAGATGTGTCTGGCTCCGTAGAGTTAGGCACGTAGGCTTCAGGCACATAGGCTTCAGGCACATAGGCTTTCTGGGCAGGAAGACTTGCTCTTTCACTTGCCTTGTCCTTTAGTTGAGAGGTGGGTTTCTTTTCTGATTGTGCAATCAGCTTCTCTATTCTCTCTAACAGTCCATCAAAGTGCAACTGTGTCTTCGCTGAACTAGAGATGTTAAAGAGGCGACTGGCTTCAAACATGGTCTGAGCCAATTCCACCATCTTAGCACAAATTTTGGTTCGTTCTAACTCTAGTTCTGCTCTAGGGTAACACTTTTCATGATCAGTTACGTTTGTCCCTTCTTGGATTCTGGCCTGATAGGCTTTAAGCATCATATTAAGGTCCTCGGGAGTGGGATCTGCTAGGACTGATCCTACTCTTGGGGGTGGTGGGTTTAGGTGAGGCGGGTTGGATGGAGATGGTATGGAGGGTGGCGGAGGAGGTGATATGGATTGAGGCGGGGGTGACCTGTGAGAGTCCGGTTGAGAGGTGAGCTCCACAACTCTGGCTTTTGTTTCTCTTATGCTTTCTTCTAATTTGTTCATTTTCTTTGCCCATTGTCTTTTCATTCTTTCATGGCTATCTCTCCAGGCTCTAGTCCTTTTCTTGGTTATGCTCTCCGTTTCACTAGCTTCTGGGCTCTTTTCCTGACCTACAGCTTGGTTTTGCTGCAATGCTTGAGCTCTAGTGACTACCTGTACTGGTGCAGTGGACGTCACGCTCCCTGTGGAGTCTACCACTAACCCAACAACGTTGATAGGAGTGATTTTTCGCATATTATTGGGGTTCTTTGGGCAATCTCGCAAGAGATGCTCCTTTCCACATTCTTGGCAAAAGCCTTGGATCATCACTGACTAGGATTGTGTAGGTGGAGGTAAGGGACAATCACGAATGAGGTGATCTCCCTGACATCTGTAGCATGGTCCTCTAGGGAGTGGGGGTCTTATCTGCCTAGATTGAGGTCTAGGGTTGGGGTTTGCATACATGACATTTGTGTAATCTGATTCCCAACTAGGTTCATTTGGCTCTTCACTATAGTAGGACTCACCATGTTCAGGAGATTGCATGTAGTAAGCCTGGGGACTATCAACGTGTGTAGAGTCGAAACTATGGTCACTAGGATCACTTTCTGAGAGCAGTGGTGTTACAGGGACTATAGCTCTATTCAGGTTTTCTTCCGCTGCTGCATATTTTACTGGGATTACATTAGCTGGGGCAGGGGGTTGTTGTGCTAGCACAGGCTGAGGCCGTTGTTGGTTTTGGTAGGGTTGGTAGGTTTGTTGAGGCCTAGCATACTGCTGAGGTGGGTACTGGTTCTGGTATCTTCCTTGATGAGGGTATGGCTGTGGGTACGTCTGCCTAACGGCTTGCTTATTGTAGGGGCAATCTTGCACGGTGTGATTGGTGTACCTTCGTTCTATAGTGCAGTACTGGCTACCAGGATTAACTTGGGGTTGAGCCATAATGGGACATGCATTCGCCATGTGGTCGCCACCACAAGTATAACACCTTTTCACAGGGGCAAACCTTGGAATTTGTTTGCTAGAGACACCTAGTTTCTGAGCAACTTTCTCTGCAAGCTCCTCAATCGATGTGGATTGCGTGGAAGAGAGGTTAGAGGCACTATCCGAATCTTTGTATATCTTGGAAAGCTCTAACTCCTCCCCTAGGTTATCCTCGATGTCAATGCACATGTGTACATAATCTTCTATGGTCGTAGGGTCCTTTAAGTACACATAAGATCTCAATTTGGTACTTAGCAATCCATCCAAGAATAAAGCCACTTGCTTGGCTGGTGTGGGTAGCTCCGAAACGGGGCATCTTTCTAAGTATTGCCTAAACCTTCTTCCTGCAAGCCTCACAGTTTCTTGAGGTGTTTGCTTGAAGCTGTGAATCAGCGAGGAGGTATTATGCCTTATGCCACTCTTAGAGAATTCGATAATGAACGCCTCTAGGAGTTGGTCTATGCTCCTGAACTGTCTCTCATTTAGTGGCTGAAACCATGTCAGGGCAGTGTTCCTAAGGGTCAGACCAAAGGCATTGTATTGCGTGAATAGATCCTCCACTTGTTCAGCTCTCAATACTTGTCTAAACTCAGCCACATGATCGTACGGATCTCCAGTGCCATCAAAGTAGTTCTTCATGGGCTTAACTAGCTGAGTCGGTCTCAAAGTCCTTGTGTGCTCTCTAGGTCGTGGTAGAGGGAACTCATCCGCATTTCTGTGATTCCTGTGAGCTCTAAGTATCTCAGGCTCTACTTTGTTTGTTTCCATTCTCATTCTTTCTCTACCCCCTAGGGTGGCAAAGCTTACTTCTGGCCTAGCTCTATGTCTGTCTCTTTGCATTTCATGAGCTTGGGATGTTCCAGCTCCAGGGTGACCATAGGATTCATTCGATCTTGGTTGGGGGAAAACAAATTCACCCTTCCAAGTGTAAGCATGCCTCTCATGTTCTGTTACCACAAAGATCCTCTCCGAAGCGTGATCTAAGTAGGTCACTCTACCTGGGCTATCAGGATCCTTAAACTCATATATCATGATTGTTCCTATATCAATTGGCTTGTCTGGCTTATACCTCCGAAAGGCTTCATCGGTTTCTTGGTTTAGGAGCAAATCTATACTCTTATTGTCCTGTGGGATCCACTCCGGTGTGATAATCCTAGTAAGAACCGATTTACCTCGAGGGGTTCTAGGCTCTGCACCCATGTTTCCTTGCTCCAGGTCACCTAAGTCTGCTTCGGGGATCACATTTCCAAATTTGTCCGTCCTATCTGGGTGAGTGGTGACTACGTATATGGTTCCTTCTTTGTCCGAGTATGCTCCATTTTCAAACTTGACAGCTGGGTGCTCTAATCCAATGGATTGATCAGGATTCCTAATCTGTACCACAGATCTTCCTAGGCCGTCCTCATAGATGCTAGCACCTAAGCGGTTGGTCCTAAGGTATTCCAACTGTGTTTTGTAAGGGCCTTCTACCCTGTGCAAGTATGGCATTCCTGTACTGCCTGTAAGTCTCTCCATACCTTGAGACATCTCGGATTCACTAGTCTCAGAACTTGGGTAGTATGACTGGTGGCTCAACTGCTGGGCCCACGACCTGGCGGTGTGGATGACACTAGCCTCTGAAGACCTAAGGCTTTGTCTATCCCTTACTAGATGTCGTCGTGATCTAAGGTTCATATGCCTATTTAAGTAGCCCAATTTTTGCCCAGAGTACAACCTCGTTGCCGATCAATTGGTATCAGTCACTTGATTCTTTTTTAGTGTGTTATCATGTTTATGATCTTGTCTGATATTGCGTCGTCAGGAATACTTGAGTAGTTTCCGTACTTGGAGTTTGGTCGTTTCACGTTAGGTTCTTTTCCTTTTAAGGTTGTCGTCCACACACACAGGTTATCTCTTGACTTGAACTTGGTTTCTTAGATAGTCTTTGATTTATCTCGTGCCTATCGTTGCCTGGAATTACTTCTAATACTACCCGCACTTAGCCTAAACTAAGAATTGACAGAGGGTGTTGCGGGTTTTCCAACCTTGAAGTCCGTTCCTTGTGTGGTTGCCCTGGTGTGCCCAGGACGCGTGTTCCCAAGCCTGCACTTACTCTTGCTTTGAGTACCCTTCAATGCTCTCAAAGGACCTGTAAAAGGCTCACCGTTAGCTTTAATATTTAAATTCCAAAGACAGAACCAATGATTCTCATTCCTATAGCACAAATTCTAATTTGCATAGTGAATTTTAGGAAAAACAATTCTTAAGACCCCTGACTTTGATCCCCCTGGGTATGGTCAACTTCAAAATACCCCAGCTGAAAATAAATGCATTATCTTTATAAGAAACAAGTGAGGGCGTGTAGTATATGCCACAGGCTTTCCAACAAGCCCTAGAGCTCAAAAAATGGATTTCGTATGAAAAAGTTATGACCGTTCAGGGTTCTAGGGTTAAGACAGGGTTCAAACAGGATCACTGTGCAACAGGTATTCCCCAACTTGTTTTCCTAAGGCCTCCTTATGTGCTCTAGAGTAAAATGTTTATGCCCAAAAGTAGCCCAACTCTTCAATTTTAAAAACCCTAAAAAATTGGCTAAAATTGGCTGTCAATCGCGATGGACAGGGCTGTCAATCACGATGGACAAAGCTGTCAATCGCGATGGACAGGGCTGTCAATCGCGATGGACAGAGTATCAATCGCGATGGACAGGGGGTCAGTCAATCGCGATGGACAGGCAATCAATCACGATGGACAGGGGGTCAGCCAATCGCGATGGACAGTCAATCAGTCGCGATGGACAGGGGATCAGTCAATCGCGATGGACAGGCAATCAATCGCGATGGACAGGGGTTCAGTCAATCGCGATGGACAGGCAATCAATCGCGATGGACAGGGGTTCAGTCAATCGCGATGGACAGGCAATCAATCGCGATGGACAGGGGTTCAGTCAATCGCGATGGACAGGCAATCAATCGCGATGGACAGGGGTTCAGTCAATCGCGATGGACAGGCAGTCAGTTGCGATGGACAGAGCTGTCAATCGCGATGGACAGGGCTGTCAATCGCGATGGACTGAAATTTTGCAAAATTTTCAAAAATTTTTGTGGAAATGTGGTGTGCAGGGTCTCTAGTCCACTGTGGTGCACTCAGATTTACCAAAAGGTGAAAATTTCTGTCAATCGCGATCGACAGGAGTCGGCGACTGCGAGACAGTTCTGCACATTTCCATACCTGCACGACATGCTCGAGGGGATGATGTTGCTGAAACCTGCAAGAAACTCCAAAAGCATGCAGAAAATAGCACACAACAGTTCGCTCTCTCGCTCTCTCTCACAAGTGAAATGAGGGAAATGAGGTGGAGAAGGTGATATAATAAAAAAACTGAAATTTTCGCGATGATGGAAGTGGAGGTGGAAGATGGTGATGATGATGGTGGTGATGATGGTGGTAAAGTAAGAAAGAGAAAAATAGGAAAAGTAGAGAAATTACCTACAACGCCAACGTCTCCAATCTACATCTTACCATCACACGCTCGTCCTCAAAGCTCGATCCCCGGCAACGGCGCCAAAATTTGGTGTAGCTCAGTGATGAGTAGCACCTCCTTTAATGTCAATCCGGGAAGACGTGAGGATGGTATGAAGACCTCAAGCAAGTGGAGGCACAAGTGCGTGAGTGAGAAGCACACAAGCATGCACACACATACACGCACACGCGCACACACGGCAAGACAAAGAGTGAGAATCAATGGAGTTCTTAGATTACTTTCAAAAAGCTCTTACAAGTTCGTTTCAATTACAATCTAACCTCAAAAATGAGCTCTCTAGCTCCTTTTATAGTTTTTGACTAGCTTTGGCCCTGTCCAGACCTAGTGTCTGGCCTAGTTAAAAATTAGGTTCCAGGGCTTATTTGAGGGCTCAAACGAGATCTAAAAAATACGAAAATTGGTAAGCAACTACTTCTAAGGCTCCTCAAGCTCGAGGACTCCTCGGCTTGCACAAAATGGAGCTACAAAAAGGTGAACATGGTATTTACAGGGGTTGTTAGTGATGAGAATCACTGTTAATTTGTGTAAGGATTTTGAAAAATTAAAAGGTTGCCTTAGTGCTAGATCTGCGTGAATGCTCGTATTTGCTTCTTCATGAAGAAAATTATTGGCCTACTTGCCAGATCGTCGTTGACTCCCTTGTCTACTGCTAACAGTACCACATACCCCTCCTAGATATCTCATTGGATGCTTTCGTACATACAGTAGATAAGCATCGGTCAAGTGGTGGTCCTACAAGCTCTTCCCTCCTACCATGGTAAGGGAGAACAATAGTTGTGGATGCCATGTTCCTGCCAAGTGCTTGACATCTACCAGATAAGGAAGCAATAATAGCATCTGCTAGTCGAGACACACTTCTATCCAAGCCCAGTAATCAATGGCTCCACCTTCAACTAAGCCTAGCTCATTCATGTTTCATGAGCCAAACCTGGGAATAAGTTCTTTCTCTTTTTTTTTTTTGGAACAATGTCACAAAACAAGAAGATAGATGTTAGTATCAGAAAAAAATAGTTGACATATGTCAATGTGCCCTTGTGCATGGGACTCTCAATTGTGTATATGCATGGCCATGTAATGTGGCCCTATATTAATGCATACTTTGGAAATGCATGACCTGGATGGTGCAAAAGACAGGGTTGTACAAGGAGGACATGGTCGTCGCTCGTCGAGGCTTTCAATGTTATTTGCAGTTGTTGATGCCCTCTTTCTTGGAGATATCCCTTGGATCTCGAGATGACCACTGATCCTTCCTCCTTATAGGGATCCATTTGAGAATGGTATTCGACTGTTTAGTGATCTCCTTTGGATGCTCCATGTTTGGATGGTTTCTTGAGGCTTTGATCATTTGTGGTTGACGCTTTGGTTCTGTGGGGTCTACCGGTGCTTTTGGCTTTCATACCCATACCATTGTTGTTGGTCTTTTGACTGTAGCCGAAGAGGTGAGTCTATCCTCTTGTGGTCTCTGTGCTCGGTTATTTCCCTTGTCTCTCCTTGGCTCGGTTATTTCCCTTGTCACATATAGCAAATGTATGTTCAAACTCTACACCATAGGTGGTTAAAGTTATCCTTTCTAGCAATCCTAGAGGTCTTTCAAAATGACCGTCTGTCATTTGAAGCTTCATTCTAGTTTGTCTTAATGTGGATTTTCCCCATTGCTTCCACAAGGAGGTGGTCACAATAGCAACACCAGCACCTGAATCTATGATTGCTTTGGTTGTGTCACCTTGGTAGGTGATTGGAAGATAAGTATTACCTTTTTCACCCTCACACATGTCCCCTATTTTATCTAGAGGTATCTCTAGGACTTTTTTATTAGAGCCTGCTTTTTGCATTTTGGAATCAAGTTCTGGAACATGATCCTGTAGCTCCGGTTTTGCTTTTAGGAGCTCTTCTACAATGAGGTGACACTGAACTTTAGTGTTCTTCATGACATTAGTGTTTCTTGGAACCACCGAGTCTTCATTTCTTACCAATATTGTGGGAGCTCTGATCTAAAAAGATTCAGATTCCCAAGGGCCAGTGAAATGTGGCAGCTCTTCCAAAGTATTAGATTCAAAATCTAATCTTTTGTCCTCTTGTTGTTCTCCTTCATCTCCATAAATAGATGGAATGTCTTGGGGAAATTGATCATGAAGGTCATCAATCTCATGAATAGGAGGGGAATTACCCTTCTCCTTGGCCCATTTCTCTTCTTGTATTTCCCACAAGAACTCTTGAGGGTACTCTTGAATTGAAAGAGGTGTTCCAACATTCCTGGAATTAGGAACATAAGATTTTATTGGTGGAAAGATTTCTCTTTCAACTATTGGTTGAGCCTATGGAGGTAAAGAAACCTGGGGCTGGTTTACCAATTGCTCTAATCGTTCTAATAAGCATTGGAAATGCAAATCCGATTTGACAGAGTTTGTTTTATTGAACTTTTGACTAGTCTTGAGCATGGCTTGAGCTAGTTCTACCATTTTCATGCATATTTTTTTCCTTTCAATCTCTAAATCTGCTCTAGGATAACTCTTGTCTAGGTTTGCAGTTATTGGCACTTCTTGAAGACGAGCCTGGTAGGCCTTGAACATCATGTCCAAGCCTTCTCGGGTTGGATCTACAAGAACAAACCCTGGTTGGGGCCTATTTACAATGGGTGGTGGGGTGGGATGAGGTGGTGTGGACGGAGTTTCGTCATGCGAGGGACTTTGAGATGAAAAGTTTTCTATTTTTTTTTTCACTTCTTTTAGGCTTTCTTCTAGTTCTGATAACTTTTTATTCCACTTGCGATTGGCCTTCTCTCTCGTATCTTTCCATATTTTTTTCATCTTATTAGGCTCTCTTGATTCACTCGACTCTGATTGTTCTCCTAGTTTATCTTGTTTTAATGCTTGTGCCCTAGTAACTGCCTGTACAGGAGCCACATTACTACTATTTGCACTTGAATCCACCACTAAGCCTACCACATTAAATGGGTGTAACCTTGGGTGCACTAGAGGGGTTCCTAGGACATTCTCTCTCAAGATGTTCTTTGCCGCACTCATAACAAAAGCCTTCTATTGTGATGTTTTGTCCTTGTCCTGGAGACAGTGGATGGGAACATTCACGAAGGAAATGGTTGCCCTAACATCTAAAACATGGTCCTCTCGGGGCTTGTGGTCTTACTTGTCTCAATTGGGACCTAGGGTTAGGATTTGTGTACATGACATTGGAGTATTCGGGCTCCCAATTTTGTTCCAGAGGTGGTGCCTCATATTGATACGAGTAAATCTCACTATGCTCAGGTGACTTTGTGTAATAAGCATGGGGACTCCCTTCATGGGAGTAGTTTGAACTATGAGCATGAGAGTCATTCAATGAGATCAGTGGGGTCACTGGCACCAATGCCCTATTAAGGTTCTCTTCTTCCACTGCATACTTAACTGGAATTAGTTTGGCAGGCATTGGTTGTTGGTTTCCTATGACTGGTTGTGGCCTATATGGTGCCTGATATTGTTGTTGTGGTCTATGATATGGCTGTTGGTATTGGTTTTGATACCTACCTTGTTGGTAAGGTTGCTAATAATAATTCTATCTAACAACCTATCTATTGCATGGACAATCTTGAGCCATGTGGTTCATGTATTTTCTCTCAATAGTGTAATATGGATCATTCCTTTCTCTCATGTTTTGGTTGTGCAATGGGCATACATTAGCCATGTGGTCGCCTCCACAAGTATAACACCGATTCAATGAGGTGACTCTTGGTGCTTGTCTATTTTGGACTCCTAGCTTCTTCGCAAGTTGCTCTACTATCTCATCCGGCTCAGTGGAGGCTCTAGAGGTATGACTACTAAAACTATCAGAGTCTTTATAGAGTTTGGATAGTCGTAACTCCTCACCCAAGTTGTCTTCTATGTCAACGTAGGTCCGCACACACTCTTCTATGCTTGTAGGCTCTTTCAAGTACACATATGATCTTAACTTGGTGCTTAGTAAGCCATCTAAAAACAAAGCCACTTGTTTGGCTCTTGTGGGTAACTCTAGATTAGGACATCTTTCTAAGTACTATTTGAACCGTCTACCTGCTAGTCACACTATTTCTTGGGGTGTCTACTTGAAGTTGTGGATCAAAGATGATGTGTTATGCCTGATACCACTCTTGGAAAATTCTACAATGAATTCATCTAGTAGTTGACCTATATCACGATAGTTGCGACTACTTAGTGGTTGAAACCAAGCTAAGGCAGTGCCCTTAAGAGTTAAACCAAATGCCTTGTACTGGGTGAACAAATCCTCAACCTGTTCAGCTCTTAACACTTGTTTGAACTCGGCCACATGATCATATGGATCTACTGTCTCATCAAAATAATTCTTCATTGCCTTGATCACTTGAGTGGGTCTAAGGGTTCTTGGGTGCTCTTGGGGTCTAGGCAATGGAAAATCATGTTCATCTTTTTGTTGCCTATGTGCTTGATGTCTCTCTCTTTCAGGTCTTTCATTTTCAAATCTTGATCTATTTCTACCCACAGTGTGTGCAAAACTTACCTCAGGTCTCTCTCTAGTTCTTTCTCTCTGGGCTTCATGAGCTTGGGATGATCCTACTCCTTGGAGGCCATGGGAAACATTGGATCTTGGTGGAGGGAAAATCAATTCACTCTTCCAAGTATATGCATGTCTATCATGTTCTGTTACCAAGAACATTTTCTCTGAGGTGTTATCTAGGTATATAAACTTTCCTGGTGTCTCTAGATCCTTGAACTCGTAGATGATGGCTATGCCCAATTGGCTAGGTTGATTTGGCTTGAATCTCCAAAAGGCTTCCTCTATTTCTCTATTCAAGAATAGTTCTATGCTTTTGTTGTCTTGAGGGATCTAATCTGGAGTGATCACTCTGGTCAATACTGACTTACCTCTAGGAGTGTGGGGTCCTTGTCCTACATTTCCTTGTTCTAGGTCTCCTATCTCATTCTCAAGAATGATATTTCCAAACTCATTTGTCCTATTTAGTAGGTTGGTGACCACATACATGGTCCCTTCCTTATCAATGTATGAACTCCCTTTGAACTTGACTACTGGATATTACAATCCAAAGGATTGATCTGGATTTTTGAGTTGGACCACTCATCGCCTCAAGCTATCCTCATAGATGTGAGCACCTAATCGGTTGGTCCGAATATATTCCAATTGTGTCTTATAGGGACCTTTTGGTGTTTGTAGATAGGCAGTTCCTGAGCCACCTACAGGTTTTCCCATGCTAAAAGAAATTTCTAAGTCACTTGTGTCAGAGCTTAGTACGTAAGGACAACCACTTAGTTTTTGTGCCAAAGACTTAGTTGTATGGTTGACACTAGACTGAGAAGATCTAATGCTTTGTCTATCCTTGCCTAGGTGTCTACCAGATCTTAGGGTCATAAGCTTTTGTGAAGAGTCCAAAATTTTCCCTTGGTATGGTGCAAAATCCCTTGGAGTCCCCTTGGTTCCCTAGTCCCACCTGAGGGTCAACTTCGAATTAGTCTATCCGTGTAGAATTCGAAACGAGCTTTCCAACGAGCTATAGAGCTCAAAAAATGGACTTTGGATGAAAAACTTATGTCAAATCAAGCTCCTAGGGGTTAAAATAGGCAAACACGACCTTTTGGAAAAATCACGATTTTGTGTGAAAATCACGATTTTGTGAGGTTTGAAAAACACGATTCTAAGGGGTTATGAAAATCACGATGCTTAGCAACCATAAAAATCATGATTTTGTGAAATCATGAAAATCGCGATATTGAGCATCTATGAACATTGCGATTCTGAGGGGTCATGAAAATCGCGATGCTGAGCAACCAGATAAATCACGATTTTGTGAAATCATGAAAATCGTGATGCTGAACACCTATGAAAATTGTGATTCTAAGGGATCATGAAAATCGCGATGCTGAGCAACCACAAAAATCACGATTTTGTGAAATCATGAAAATCACGACACTGAGTACCTTTGAAAATCACGATTCTGAGCAATCCCAAAAAATGCGATTTTGAGTGACAATCATGTTGTTTGGCCTGAAAATCGCAATTTTCATAATGACCAAAAAATCGCAATTTTGTACCTTAGTGAAAATCCTATTTTTGAAAATCGTGTTTTGAAACACGCAATTTTGTACCTTAGTGAAAATTGTGTTTTCTCATAATCGTGTTTTTCGAGAATCGTGTTTTGAAAATCGCGATTGCCAACAGAGAATCGTGTTTGATCACAATCGTGTTTTTGGCTGAAAATCCTGATTTGTGAGAATCACGATTTTGAGCCCACTGAAAATCATGTCTTCTTAGAATCGTGTTTTTGAAAATCGCGATTGCCAATAGAGAATCGTGTTTGATCACAATCGTGTCTTTGGCTGAAAATCATGATTTGTGAGAATCGTGATTTTGAGCCCACTAAAAATCGTGTCTTTTCATAATCCTGTTTTGAAAATCACGATTGCCAACAGAGAATCCTGTTTGATCACAATCGTATTTTTGGCTGAAAATCGTGATTTATGAGAATCGCAATTTTGAGCCCACCGAAAATAGTGTCTTCTCATAATGGTTTTTTTTTTTTGGAGAATTTTAGAGAATCGTGATTTTGAGCACTACCAGAGAATCGCGATTTTCAAAAAAGCTTTTAGGCGGGAAACAAAAAATCGTATTTTTTTGAAAAAAAATTGAATTTTATGACAATCACGATTTTCAGTCAGAATCATGTTTTTTGGCGAGAAATTCAAATTTCTAAGCACGGAGCCATGGCTAGCTCCATATGTGCAAAAGAACATGAAAAAACACAGGCGCTTGCTCTCGCTTGCACTTCTTAACTCCTTCTTGCACAATAATGCATGAAAAATGGTGTGAAGATGGTGAAAATGCACTAAAAATAAGAAATTTCTATGAAGAAGAAGGTGGAAGAATATGGAGATGGCGATGATGATGAAGATGAAGAGGAGAAAACAGAAAATTAACAAAAATGATAGTTTTTTTACCTTCCAACGTCGCAAATCTATGATCTTACCATCACAAAGCTTGTCCTCGAAGCTCTCTCCCCGACAACGGCACCAAAATTTGGTGTACCTCAAGTGTAAGCACCACCTTCTTTACTTGTCAATCTGCGGAGATGTGAGGACCGATATCAAGATCGTGAGCAATTGTGGTGAGCAAATGTGAGTGACAAGCACATACATGCACACACACACACATGCACACAAGGCAAGATCTAAGAGAGGAACAATGGAAGGATTTTGACTACAAGAGAAATCTATTACAAAACTGAAATCGACAACAAGCCAACCTCAAAAATGAGCTCTCTAGGTCTTTTTATAGTTTTTTGAGTGGTTTTGGCCTTGTCCAGACCTAGTGTCCGGCCTAGTTAAAAATTAGGTTCCAGGGCTTATTTGAGGGCTCAAACGGAGTCTAAAAATTATGAAAATTGCTAGGATTATACTTCTAATGCTCCTCAAGCTTGAGTACTCCTCGGCTTGCACAAAGTCGACCTAAAAAAAGGTGAAATGATATTTGCAATGGTTTTTAGTGATGAAAATCACTATTTTATAGGGACTTTTTCTGAAAATTTGACATGCACTTCTTGGAGCTCCCTATGTGCTCCTTCTTCTTGTGTATCCACTTCTCTGATGTGCCCTTTATGCTTGTCCTTGACCTTGAGCTTCAACAAGGATGTACGTCTTGGGAGGGCTGTGAGCCACACATACGGGGAGGTCGACCCGTCTCCTCCTCTGACGATGGAAGCGACTCGGACTCCTATGGAAAGTTCAAGCCGTATCCATCGGAGAAGTTTGGGGAGAAACGCAACTGTCTTGCAATCTCAAAATGGCTGCGAGACATGGAGCAATACCTCGATCTGCAAAGGGTGGGAAAACGACGATGGGCAAAGATTGCCGCATCCTTCCTGGGCGACGATGCCGATGCTTGGTATTTGGCAGAATCCACAAGGGAGGAATTCAGTTCATGGAAGGATTTCAAGGTGGCCTTTAAGGAGTACTTTATCCCTCAAAATGAATGCTTCAAGCTGCGAGAGGAATGGAGGGGCCTTAAGTAAGAAGGCCCACTTCCGAATACATACGCAAGTATAGAAGACTCATGCTATAGATAACCAAGATGCACGATCTCGATTGGCTGCATGGGTTCCTATACAGGTGCAGTGTTTGGATGCGACACAAAATAGAGAAACAATCGCCCAACACATGGGAAGAGGCGATTGTCATGGAAAAAAGGTATCAGGATTCTAAGAGCAATCGTCGCGCTCAGAACCTACATAAAACTGAAAATGTATCACCACGGAGGAACCAGGAGGGTGTGGGAATACCAACACTAATACCTGACCGACACCTATGCAGAATACGGGCAACACTCAAGTCCAAAGAAACCCGAACACTTATGGAAATAATCAACACAGGGCATTGCCAGTGCCCCAATGGCAATGAAATGATCCTCAGCCTTTCTGTAGGGTGTGCCATGGGAATCACTAGACGCATCAGTGCACATGCAATAGTAACCAGACACGAGTTCAAATGGCTCAGGTGGAAGAGGAGCCACAAAGATGTAATACTAATGTGGTTTTGACAGAATTGGACGACAACAAAGAGGATGTACAAGCAGGCAACATTGTGCCTCATGTCGGTACCGTGGCGGTAATGCCAAGGTGCCTACCAATTACGTTACGAATGATATGAAATATGTACTTCTGGGGAACTTTTGGGAACAAATGCAAAGCAGTACTAGTAGATTCAGGTGCAACACACAACTTTATGTCACCACAATGTGCACCAAGTTTGCAATTGGCTTTGAGTAAGCTTCCAGAAATGTCAGTCACTTTCGCTCAAGGTCGGGACAATAACGTAAAGATTGCACTCAACGTGAGAATGACAGTGGGAGAATGGTCTACAAAATTAGATTTCTTGGTAGTCCTGGTAGAGTCGTTTGATGGCATAGTCACGCTATCGTTCATGGACCGCTACATGGTGAGCATGTTGGGCAAGAGGATAGACAAACTCTTGCTTGACATGCAAGGGAACATCGTGGTCGTGGACTGTCATAGAGTTCTGAAAAGAACCCTTGATGGAAGTAAAGACTCCCAAGGCAAGTCAAAAAAGATAGAGAACCCAGGATCGAGTTTGCAAGAGGCAAACCAGAAGGCCTCCACTCCTCCCACATTGAAAGAGGAGATGGACCGACAGAGGAAAGGAAAGGCACCTATGCACCAAGAGAGTGTGCCATCAAGTAGCCAAGGAAAACAGAACAGGAAATCGAACTTACAAGCAAGAAAGATGAAATCAGTACCCATAGTGACGAGAGTAGAGTGAAGACAACAATCTCAAGGGCCATTGATGGCCAAACAAGTAGAGAAAGCAATGAAGCAAGGGGCTGAGGCCCATTTGTGTGTGATAAAATGCAACCCCATTGACATAGATAAAAAGGAAAATGACAAGATGAAAGTCGGTGATCAAGGAATGCATGAAGTACTACGAGAATTTGAAGATGTTCTACCAAGCCAGTTACCAAGTGGGCTTCCACCACTCAGGCAAGTCCAACATAGAATTGAAGTGATGCCAAGCCAAGCTCCACTGGCCAAAGCACCCTACAGAATGAATGAGACAGATCTAAAAGAGTTAAAAAGGCAACTAATAGAACTGGAACAACAAGGCTTCATTCGACCCAGTAGTTCACCCTACGATGCTCCTGTCTTATTTGCCAAGAAGGAAGACGATAGCATGCGGTTCTGTGTGGATTATTGGGCCTTGAACAAAATTACTATGATAGATTCAGGGATATGCTAGATGAGTTCATGATCATTTACAGAGACAATCTGTTGATTTAAGTCGAACTCTTGAGGAACACTTGGATCATGTTAGAGCCGTACTTCAATGCTTAAGAGAAAGGCATCTCTATGCCAAACATGAGAAGTGCGAGTTTGCCATGACTTCAATTGAATTTATGGGTTTCATAGTGTCACACAAAGGAGTGATGATCGACCCACATAAGATCACTGCAGTTCCTCAATGGGTTCCGCCTCGAACAGTAAGGGAAGTGAGGGAATTCATAGGTTTTTGCGAGTTTCCAAGAAATTTCATAAAGGATTTTAGCAAAGTGGCCGCTCCACTCACAGAGTTAACCAAGAGAAAGGGATGTTTTGTGTGGGGTCCTAAAGAATAGGATGCATTTGAGAAACTCAAACAGGTGATGTGTGAAGCACCTGTGTTGAAGTTGCCAGAGATCAAAAAAGAGTTTGAAATTCATACTGATGCATCAGGCTTAGCGATTGGAGGGGTCTGTATGGAAGAGGGATGCCATGTGGCATATGACTCACACAAGTTTTCAGGTACTGAACTAAGATGGAGCACTCATGAGAAGGGCAGTCCAGCTCACTGTAACGCGTTTTCCCGTGATGCTCAATGCGAGCCAGCTATGGCCGTTCCTTTTGTAAGCATTCTCTTTCTAATGCAAGCAAGTTTTTCATTCAACAACTGACTTTTTGCTTTCTAGCAAAAGGGGCAAACACTCGAACAAGTCATCCTATCCACGGGCCGGTGCGAGTCGTCGAGCGAGCCCGTGGTGCTTGTTTCATTTTTATCACATAGACGTGGGGTTTTCCTCCCGGCATGTCCCTCCCCTCCCTTCCTACCCCCCCCCCCCCCCCCCTTCCTCCCTCCTGGGCTTCTCAACCCAAGAGCATGTGTGGTTTTCTGGAGTCTCATGGGGGATTTTTCGGGAACCAAGTGCGGTTTTTCTCATGGAATGCCTCCCCTCCACACAAACATCCGCTCCCAACCCCCCGCCTCTCCACTCCCTTCCCCTCCCCCCTCCTTTCCACTCCCTCCCTTTCCACCCCTCCCCCACCCCTTCCCTTTCCACTCCCTCCCCTCCCCCTCCCCCCTCCTTGCCACCCCCCCTCTCTCTCGCTCCCTCCCTGCCCCCTCCCCCCACCCACCACCCCCCCCTTTTCCACTCCCTCCCCCCCCCCCTTTTTTTGAGATGTTCAAACCCACGAAATGCATAAGCCAACAAGAGGGACACCAAGAATATTTCCAGAACACATTTATATTTGATTAGCAACTTGTGTTTACAAGAAGGCAATGAGAGCTTCGTATAAGGAGTACTAGTACCCACACAATTTGGCACCACAGGGCATACCCCCCAAGCACTAAAAAGGGCTTGATAGAAATACAGGCTATCACATCCTCCCCCGGCTTGAAGAGCTTTGTGTCCTCAACAAGAGGGTTTGAGTCTTAGAAAAAAGTTGGTGTGTTTACAAAATTTGGGAACATTACATAGGGCTTATAGCCAAAGTGGCTTAAGTGTGGTGGTAATATTTTCCGACCAATGGATGGTCGGGCCCAAATGTGTTAGTCAGAAGCCAATTTGCATCTACTAAGGGGCGGCCTTTGAATTTGATGAGAAATTGGGGGCCTTTGCAGGTGTTCGGGTCCCATAAGATAGCTTTTGCCTCGAACTGGTTCTCTTCGTCGTGCAACACCGGGATCTCGCGTCCATACTTGGAGTCAGGTTTCAACCATTTAAGGAGGCTGATGTGAAAGGCATTGTGAGATTGCATGTTGTTAGGAAGCTCCAAGCTGTAATTGACTTTGTTGATCCGCTTCTCCACCTTGTGTGGTTCGTAGTAGCTATGGTTGAATTGGTGCGTGATATGCTAGGGCAGGGTGATATTACATGCACTGACCAGGACTAAGTCGCCGACTTCAAACTCTTCACCGGGCCTATGTTTCTTGTTTGTGTATCGAGCCATGCGCTCCTTGCTTCTTTCCAAACTCATCTTGGCCTCTTCTAGCTTGGTTTTCCATTGATCCAAAAAGGCGCCACAATCGATATCATTTGTTGCTAGTGTGGAGTCTTATGTGAGAGCCAAGGGTGTGATTACCTCCTTGCTGATCGCCAATTCAAATGGGGTCATCTTCGTACTTTACTTGACTGAGGCATTGTAGTGAAACTCCAAAATGTCTAAGTGCTTTTCCCAATCCTTTTGATCGGTTCTGACATATTTCGGATATAATCTTCGATCATCTCATTGACCCGTTCCGTTTGCCCGTCTGTTTGTGGGTGGTATGCTGAGGAGAACCTAAGTGGCATCCCCAAGATGCGGAAAAGTTTTGTCCACAGCCGGCTTAGGAAGCCTCCGTCCCGGTCCGACACGATGGCCAAAGGCAATCTGTGATACTTCACGATGTGAGTAAAGAAGAGAGGAGCCACGGCCTTGGCATTGAGCGGAGGTTTGGCTAGGATAAAATGTGTATGTTTGGTGAAGTGTTCTACCACAACGAAGATGGTGTTGAACCTCAATGATGGTGGGAGTTCGGTTATGAAGTCCATGCTAATCATGTCCCAAATCCGGTTTGGAATCACGAGTGGTTGTAGAAGGCCGGTGAGCATCATCCGATCTTGACGGACTAATTGACACGTCGGGCATGTTTCTACATACTCTTGTACTTGTGCCTTCATTCGGGGCCAATAGAAGTGTCTGTGGAGCGTCTCATAGCTCCGGTTTTGACTCCCATGTCCGACCACTTTGCAATCATGTGCTTCCCAGAACAGCTCTTGTGTAGCTTTAAGTCATTCGGCACATAGACTTTCCCTTTGCGATAGAGAATGCCCTCTTGTACTATGTAGCAGCTAGGTGCTTGGGCACTGTGAACCTCTTAAAGTATGTCTTGGACTTGAGCCTCCTCTGCCTGTGCACGTTGAATTCTGCCTCTCAAATCCGATGAAACGGTGGACATTGCTTGGAGCTCGGGTTGTCGACTTAGTGCGTCCGGCATAACGTTCTACTTACCCATTTTGTGGATGATTTCAATCTGAAACTCAGCAAGAAAATCCTGCCACCTTCCTTGCTTTGGCTTAACTTGGGTTGCGAAGTGAAATAGTTCAAAGAGATATTGTCGCTAAAGACCTTTTTGTATGCTCGTCCAAAACATAGTGCCTCCATTTGCGTAGACAATGGATGACGGCCAACATTTCCTGCTCATGTGTGCTCCATCTGAGCTTGGGGCCGGTTAGTTTATGAGACTTGTAAGCAATGGGTCGACCATCTTGTAAGAGTGCACCTCCGATGGCTGAACCTGATCCATCGGTATGAACCTCGAATGGTTTGTCAAACTCTGGGAGCTTGAGGACCGGGGTATTGCACATGGCGACTTTCAATGCTTCGAAAGTGTCTTCTTCGTCGGTTCCCGATTTGAACGGCCCTTTTTCTTTGATCAACTCTAGGAGTGGTGCCGCGATCTTGATGAAGCCTTGGATGAAACGGCAGAGAAATTGGCAAAAGACGAGGAATTCTCGCACCTCTTTGACGGTCTTACGGGGTGCCCATTTGAGCACGACTTCAACTTTCTGGGGGTCTGCATGGAGGCCAAGTTAGGAAATGATGAACCCCAAGAATTCCATCTTCTTCATGCAAAACTGGCACTTGCTTGGCTTGGCAAAGAGCCGGCATTGTCGTAATCGTAATAAGATTCCCCGAACGTGCTCATAGTGCTCCTCCAATGTGCAACTGTAGATAAGTAGATCATCAATTTAAATGATGAGGAAGAGATCAAGCATGTCCCGGAAGCCATCGTTCATCTCCCGACAAAAAGTGGCAAGTGCACCTGTAAGTCCGAATGGCATGACAAGCCACTCATAGTTGTAGCATGTGCAGAAGGCCATCTTCTTGATGTGTTCTTGTGCTACCCGGATTTGATGGTACCTGGAGTGGAGTTCTATGCGTGTGAAGTACCGTGCCTTGCCGAGGGGATCTAGAAGTTCCTCCATCACCGAGACGGGATATTTGCTCTTGACTGTGCCTTTGTTAAGTGTGTGGTAGTCGATGCATAAGCGTAGGGAGCCGTCTTTCTTCTTCACAAACAAGACGGGGGGGCTCCATAAGGTGAGCTGCTCGGTCTAATGTACCCTTGGTCCTCGAGTTCGTGTAGCTGTCATTTGAGCTCTTGAAGATCCATCTCGTTCATTCTATAAAGAGCACGTGAAGGGGGCACTTGGTTCGGGAGTGTGTCAATCCAATGTTGGACATTACGTAAGGGGGGAAGGCCGGGTGGAAGTGTGTCCGTGAGAACATCTAAAAATTCTTCCATAAGCATCTAGAAACTCGGGTGCCCAATCTTCAAGACATCGATTGGTCGTGGTCCCCTCTCCTTTGCGACCGGCCTGAGAATGCATAAGTCTGCAATCCCGCCTTCATAAACTGCCCGTTGAAATTGTTTATGCAATAATGGTGATGGTGTGTGTGTTGAGGTTGACGGTCGAGCTTGTGCTTTCTCTTTACCTTTGTGTTTCTACGTTGATTCCCTTGGTTCGCTGTCAAATGGCTCGTTCGCACGAGGGGCTCGGACTCGGTTGCAGTCGACGACGATGGCTTGCCCATTCTGATCTAAAATTACTTTGTCTACCCCTTTGCCAAAAAAGGAGATCATGTGTTTATCCATAAACTCGAGGCCGAGAATGACTTTGAACGTTTCTATCGGTATAATTAGGAAGTTCAGGTGGCCAAACCACTGACCTAACATAAGCGGGACTCCATCGGCATACCATACATGACTGGCCTCTCCCTGAGCGAAGACGATGGACATGCGGAGCCATTTACTGAGCTTTAGTCCAAGGCATGGAGCGCATTTCGGGGTCATGAAGTTGTGGGTGGCACCCGTGTCTAGCATCATCGGCATTCGTTCACTTTGACCTCTCCCATAATGAAAACTTTGTGTATGATGGGTAACACTACATCATGGCATTTAGCCTTCCCTTTGGATGTGGATGGTCCACGGAGTGAGGAGTCCTCTAATTTGATGCTATGAATTTTGGTGATCTTCGGTCTGGACATGGAGGTCTCTTCAATTTTTGTTGCTTGCACTCTAGTGTCAAGGTGTTTCCTCCAACACTTTTGGGTTGGGTGGCTTCCTTGGCAATGTTTGCACACCGGGCGGGGGTCTCGCCAGAGTTGGTTGCTTTGGTTGGGTGAACCTGAACGATTCTCCATTGCGGTCAGGAGAGCTTTGAATCCTTGGTTGCGTTGGTTTTCGGTAGATCTTCGGTAGGTTGACGTTTGCTCTTTGGTGGCAGTTGAGTCTTTGCGGTTAGTTTGGCCTCCATCGGTTGAACGTGCAAGCCAGTTGGAGTATACGTCGTTGAGTCGTTCTGCTATGCGCACCACGTCCTCCCAAGTTTGGGGGTCTTGCTTCTCCACTTCTTTTTGGTAGTACAGGGAGCACCCATAAAGGAAGCCATGTAGGTGAGCAATTTCAGACATGTCCTTGATCCAGAGCATGAGCAGACGGTATTGTGATATGTATGGTCCGATGAACTTGTCTTGACGGAGGTTGCGCCATTCGTCCCATCCCTGGAATGCTTCATTGCGAGGCACAAAGTAGTCGACGATGGTCGCCTTGAATTGATCCCAGGATGTCTAGGCTTGCTTCTTACACTCCACCATGTACCAAGCTGAGGCTTTGTCTTGTAGGAACTGGCCGGCAATGTGTGTCCAATGGTTGCGGCCAACCCGGAGCATCTGAAGGTATTTTTCCATGCTCTTGGATCCATCGGTTAGCGGCAATGGAGCTTCAGCTGCCTCGATACTTGTTGGGGGGCTTTGATTTTAAGAAGCCAAAGGAATCGCGGTCGTTGAGGTCCACTGGTTGAAGTTGAGTGATTCGGGTTGGGTTTAAAGGGGTTGGTGGCAGTTGGGATGTTCGGGTGGGAGTGGGTTGGGGGTATCCGTTGGGTGCTTGACTGAGGTTGTGGTTGGGGTTGAGGTTGGTCTTTGGCTAAGAGGTGGGTTTCTACTAAGGTGGTTAGCCTAGCGAGGGTATCTTTGATTCTATCGATGCGGGCATGGACGAGATCACGTTGAGGTGGGGCTTGGTCAGATTCAGGTTGGGTGTGGATCTCGACGTTGAGCTCGGCCTCCAGGAGGCATTCGTGTGGCTCTGCATTCACCAACAGAAGGCGGTTGAGTTCCTCTTCTAGGGCTGCTTGTTGGGCCTTATGATGTCGGTGCCATTCAACCACATTCTTGGCACGTTCCATCCCTCAAGTTATACTGGCCATGCCAGCGTCGTGTTTGCTGGCCATGGTGGCGTGGAGCCAACCGACGACAACCCGGGAGGGTGAGGGTACCTAGGAGGAGGGAGGCTAGGGCACACGGGCCTCTAACGGGGAAGGTATTGGTCCACCGGTTAAATGAGGGTACGACGTTGCTTGATGGATGGAGCGCATGGACGACGGCGGGTAGCCCGGGGACCGCGACAAGGGGCAAGGGGGTGCCTTGCTTGAGGGGGAGAGGGGGGGGTGAGCAAGGGGTTGCCTTGGTTGAGGGGGGGGGGTGGGGGCAAGGGGGTGCCTTGCTTGAGGGGAGGGGGGGGGGGGGCAAGGGGGTGGCCCTTGCCTGAAAGAGAGGAAGGGAGGGCAAAAAAACTCTTGCGACATCAGAAAACTTACCACGGATGGGCGCAGGATGTTGGATGGCACTGCCAACACTGGTGTGACAGTCCGCCTGTCGAAAGGCTTCTCGTAGGGTCATTGCTCTGATACTTGGTGCATTGTCAGGTGGTTCATCCGCACGAGGGGCACGGACTCAGTTGTAGTCGAAGACAATGGCCTGCCCACTTTCATCTAAAGGTACTTTGTCCACCCCTTTGCTGAAAAAGGAGATCGTGTTTATCCATAAACTCGAGGCCTAGAATGACTTCGAACATTTCCATGGGTATAACTAGGAAGCTTAGGTGGTCAAACCACTGGCCTAACGTGTCCAAGACTCCATTGGCATGCCGAACATGATTGGCCTCTCCCTGAGCAAAGACGATAGACATGCGGAGCCATTTACTGAGCTTTATTCCAAGGTGTTGAGCGCATTGTGGGGTCATGAAGTTGTGGGTGGCACCCGTGTCTAGCATCTCCGGCATTTGTTTGCCTCTCACCTCTCCCATAATGAACACTTGGTGTATGATGGGTAATGCTATTGAATGGCATTGAGCCTTCCCCTTTCACGTGCACGGCCCATGGGGAGAGGAGTCATGTGATTTGTCGCTATGAATTTTGGTGATCTCCGGTCTGGACGTGGATGTCTCTTCAGTTTTCGTTGCTTGCACTTTGGTGTCGAGGCGTTTCCTCCAACACTTGTCAGTGGGGTGGCTTCCTTCACAATGTTTGCACACCGGGCGGGGGTGTCGTCGGGGTTTGTTGCTTCGGTTGGGTGAACTTGAACAATTCTCAGTTGGGCCAAGAGAGCTTTGAATCCTTGGTTGCATTGGTGTTTGGTAGGTCTTCGGTAGCTTGACGTTTGCTCTTTGTTGGTAGTTGAGTCTTTGCGGTTAGTTTGGCCCCTATCGGTTGAGCATGCAAACTGGTTGGAGTATGAGTCTTTGAGTCCTTGTGCTATGCATGTCGCATCCTCCCAAGTTTGGGGGTCTTGCTTCTCCACTTCTTTTCGGTAGTACATGGAGCAACCATAAAGGAAGCCATTTAGGTGGTCAATTTCAGCCATGTCATTGATCCGGAGCATGAGCCTTCAGTATTGTGATACTTATGGCCCGATGAACTTGTCTTGGTGGAGGTTGCGCCATTCATCCCGTGCCTGAACGCCTCATTGCGAGGCACAAAGTAGTCGACGATCGCCACCTTCAATTGATCCCACGAAGTCCAAGCTTTCTTTTTATGCTCCACCATGTACCAAGCCGAGGCC
Source organism: Ceratopteris richardii (assembly GCA_020310875.1). NCBI lineage: Eukaryota > Viridiplantae > Streptophyta > Polypodiopsida > Polypodiales > Pteridaceae > Ceratopteris > Ceratopteris richardii. The sequence goes on from CM035411.1 coordinate 206,404,309, forward strand.
TCCTCTTGTAGGAATTGGCCAGCAATGCGTGTCCAATGGTTGCAGCCAACCCAACATCTGAAGGTAGCTTTCCATGCCTTCGATCCGTCGATTGATGGCAATGGAGCTTTAGCCACCTCGATACTTGTCGGGGGGGGGGGGGGGTTTGGTTTGAAGAAGCCAAAGGAATCGAGGTCGTCCATGTCCACCGGTTGAATTTGAGTGATCGGGGCTGGGTTTAAAGGGGTTGGTGTCAGTTGGGATGTTTGGGTCATAGGGGGTCTCGGTTGGGTGCTTGATTGAGGTTGTGGTTGGGGTTGAGATTGGTCTTTGGTTAAGAGATGGGTTTCTACTCAGGTGGTGAGCCTAGGGAGGGTTTCTTCAAGTCTATCTATGATCGATTGAGTTGGGTGTGGCGTGGACTGTGGAGCGAGGGAAGGGTTAGGTGAGGTGATTTAGTCCTGCGAACCCCTCTTGTGACGTTGGGAAGAAATCCCCCTCTCAAGCATGTGCAAAGGCTACCTCTCATCGACGGGCTTGGCCATTGAGCCGTTTTGGAGTCTTACGGGGCTCGACCTGTTTGTGTGATAGGTAAGCTAGGTAGGCGATGAGGGACGGTGTGTTGTGTCCTAGGCCTGAGCGCCGGTGTTGGTGAGCTCACATCCAGGCCATGATGTGATCAAGGAAGATGATGGAGTTTATCTTCATCCCAAGATTGTGTGCGGTTTGTATGGATACGAAAGGTGTGCTAACCATGTGTGTAAATGGAAATCGGGGTGTTGTTGAGCCGGCAGGCTTTTATGTCCCGTCGATGCAATGGGCTCTCCTTGATGGAGTGGTGCTCGATGTGAGCCGTTGGAGTCGTCCATGATGGAAAACAACGTGGTTCATGTTGTCCCACATCCGAGGTGTTGCATGCAAGGCAATGTGGACGACAAAGCAAATGTCATGCGATTGTTGGCCGTGTGTGCGGCCAGGGAGGAGTGCATTTGTGGAGGGGGAGCATTTTGCCGTCAGTGGCCTAAATGGACATATGGATCATGGTGATCATCCTTCGTTCAAAGCCGGGGCTTTCGTACGGTCCACGTGTTAAGGACGTTTGGCTAGAAGGATGGAGTCTCATTCGTTGTCGTCGGGTCGTGCTCGGGACTTTGTGCACCTTCCCATTCTTGATTGTTGGCCTTGCTTGCTTGGCCTTGAGCCCTCATATGGCACTGAGCGTGTGTTGCTGCACGATGACCCCTTTGCTTATCGGAGGTCAATTAGACTTGCATTTGGATGCAAACATCCATTGACACGTCGTTGTGATGCTTGCTAATGCACTATTGAACGGTGCATTGGATGATCTTGGTGCATCCGTGCTATCGTTTTGGTTAGGTGCTCTCTTGAACGTTCCCTTGCCTATGGTAGAATCAGAACACGTGGCCCGGATCGGGCTGCTCGTGTGACCGAGGATAGCTACCTGGTTTATCTTGCCAATAGTCATATACTTGTCTCAAAGTTAATCTTTTGTCTCAAAGATTAAGATTAAGCCATGCATGTGTAAGTATAAACTCTTTTGTACTGTGAAACGGAGAATGGGCTCATTAAATCAATTATAGTTTCTTTGATGGTACCTTGCTACTCGGATAACCGTAGTAATTCTGGAGCTAATACGTGCACAAACTCCTGACTTTTTGGAAGGGACACATTTATTAGATAAAAGGCCGATGCAGGCTTGCCCGGTAATGCTGTGAATCATGATAACTTTTGAAATTGCATGGCCTTGGCGCCGATGATGCTTCATTCAAATTTTTGCCCTATCAAGTTTTGATGCTGGATAGAGGCCTACCATGGTGGTGATGGGTGACAGAGAATTATGGTTCGATTTTAGAGAGGGAGCCTGAGAAAAGGCTACCACATCGAAGGAAGGCAGCAGGCGTGCAAATTACCCAATTCCAACACCGAGAGGTGGTGACAATAAATAACAATACTGGGCTTTTTCAATTCTGGTAATTGGAATGAGTACAATCTAAATCCCTTAACGAGGATCCATTAAAGGGCAAGTCTGGTGCAAGCAGCCACAGTAATTCAAACTCCAATCGTGTATATTTAAGTTGTTGCAGTTAAAAAGCTCGTAATTGGATCTCGGGGCGGGTCGAGCGGTCCGCCTCCTTTGGTGTGCACTGGTCGGCCCTCCCTTTCTGTCGGGGACATGCTCCTAGCCTTAATTGGCTGGGATGTGGATTCGGCGATGTTACTTTGAAAAAATTAGTGTGCTCAAAGCAAGCCTATGCTCTGAATACATTAGCATGGAATAACGCGATAGGACTTTAATCCTATTGTGTTGGTCTTCGGGACCGGAGTAATGATTAATAGGGACAATTGGGGGCATTCGTATTTCATTGTTTGAGGTGAAATTCTTGGATTTATGAAAGACGAACTATTGCGAAAGCATTTGCCAAGGATGTTTTCATTAATCAAGAGCGAAAGTTGTGGGCTCAAAGACCTTCAGATACAGTCCTACACTGAATCATAAACAATGCCGACTAGGGATTGGCGGATGTTACTTTGATGACTCCACCAACACCTTAAGAGAAATCAAAGTTTTTGGGTTCCAGGGGGAGTATGGTTGCAAGGCTGAAACTTAAAGGAATTGACGGAAGAGCACCACCAGGAGTGGAGCCTGCAGCTTAATTTGACTCAACACGGGGAAACTTACCAAGTCCAGACATAGTAAGGATTGACAGATTGAGAGCTCTTTCTTGATTCTATGGGTCATGGTGCATGGGTGTTCTTAGTTGGTGGAGTGATTTGTTTGGTTAATTCCGTTAACGAATGAGACCTCAGCCTACTAACTAGTTACACAAAGGATCTTCTTCATGGCCAACTTCTTAGAGGGACTATGGCCATCTAGGCCATGGAAGTTTGAGGCAATAACAAGTATGTGATGCCCTTAGATGTTCTGTGGCCTGAAATTATTTTAGTGTCACATTATCAGTATACACCTTCGTGTGCTTATCTAGCACATAATGCCACCATTGTATCAGACAATAAATGATCACAAACATCTCTTGCTCATGAGTGGCCCATTTCCTCTAAGCTTTTGTAAACTTCTTAGACAGATAGGCTACAGGTTGGTTTTCTTGCATGAGTACCCCTCCCATATCCAAACGTGAGGCATCCGTATGGACTTCAAAAGGCTGAGTAAAATCTGGTAATTTCAAGAGAGGAGCATGAGTCATAACTTTTCTCATTAGCTAAAATGCCTCTTCGGCTTCTGCATTTCATGCCAAAATCGGCATTGCTTTTAGTTAGGTCTATCAATGAAGCCATTATACGAGAGAAATACTTGATATCATTTCGGAAATATTGGCAGAAACCTATAAATTCATGTACTTAAGTGGTGGTTCGGTTGTTACACTATGTGTTCCTTGGGTAGCTTTGATGTGAACCTTTTCCCTATACATGGGAACTTTTTACTCTAGTGCTAGGTAGAGGTTTTTTCCCCATGTTACCACATACTTGATTCACTCATATGTGGTTAATACTTTGTACATAGGGATATCATTCAGCTCTTACTTCAAATCAGTTCTGATCATCTATAGATAGAGCTATAACAGACATCACCTTTGTCGTATGTCTTTTTGCATTCTTGCTTCTTGTGTGTGCTTCTCGTATGTCTCTCACACTTCTACACACACCTAACAGTGGTATCAGAGCAAGTTCATATTCTTCTCAATTTTTGGTTTTTCGCACGGCGGTGGGCATGCACTTTTAACAGTGCAAATCGACTTTGGTTGAAGAGTGAATTTCAATAGCCAAGAAAAATTTCCAACAACTCTGCTCTTTGCTGAGGTTTTACCCCCATTTCAAAGCCATTCGTGCAGTCAGAATCGGCATCAGAGTGACAGTTTGTGAGCTGAGATTTCAGCATTCATATGAGCTTGCGTCGAAGTACATATCTTGTTGCTCTCTTGTTCTTTAGTGAAATGGTAGGTAGCAATGACTTGTTTTGCATGCTTCAAGCTGAGGATAAGGTTGATGGGACCAACTATCCAAGGTGGTCTTACATGATGAAGCATGTTCTTGTTGTGAAACAACTTTGGAGCATAGTGGAAGATGTAGATTGAAGATGTGCAAGTTCTTCTACTTCGTTGTCTACTGTCATAGATGGAGCTTCTTCGTTGAGTATAGTGGTTACTCCTCCTTCTCCACCTACACAGGAGCAGATTAGATGGGATGGGAAAGATGCATGAGCTCATGCATTGATTGCACTTTTAGTGGAACATCATATAGCTCCACACATTCGGTCATGTTCTACATTGAAACAAGCATGGGGCACTCTTGCTTCTTTGTATGCCATGCATAATGAAGCACGTGTTGCATACTTGAGGAAGCCACTAGAGGATGTATGTATGGCTGAAAATGAGTCTGTGGATGTGTATGTGATATGCATCAAAGATTTGAAAGAGCAATTGGAAAATATAAATGAGATAATTTCAGATGCATCACTCATCTCTACATTGTTGAAAGGATTACCAAAATCTTTTCAAATCTTTGCTACTACACTCTATTTGGTTGCAAAAGGAAATGCTAATATGTATGCTTTTGATGAGGTTGTGTCTCTTCTTTTGAAAGAAGAGCAATCTAGAGTGAATAGCAGTGGCATGATTGAGAGAACGCAAGCACTTGCTATCTCACAAAAGGGGAAAAGCAAGTATGGTTCAGCTTTTGGTTCATCAAAACCAAAGCCTCAAGCTTCCTCTTCCACTCATTCTTGTAATGATGGTGATTTGCAAAAGAAGAAGAGATGCAAATATTGTCAGAAGGCTGTCATACTATCGATGAGTGTAGAAAGCTTGATAAATGCAATGAAAGAAAAAGGAATCGGGCATCTCTATTGCTGAAAATTCAACAAATGTAAAGAATGACGAAGCTAACATGGCTCAAGATTTTTGGGCATGTGTTGTGACATATCATTATGATGCATCTTTGCATTCTAAATGTATGATTGTAAGTGAGGCTGATTCAGACTGGTACTTTGATAATGGTGCTTCAAAGCACATAACATCATGCAAAAGGTTTTTTGTATCCTTGAAAGATGCACCTAAAGGAGGACATGTGGTGTGTGCAAAAAATGTCTCTTAGCCTATCATTGGAGTAGGAGAAATTGAGCTTACGGCTGCAAATGGAGGTGTGATTCTCTTGAAAAATGTGTTGTATATGCCCGGTATCAAGGAGAACTTAATTTCAGTTCCGTTGATTGCCAAAGCTTGAATTCATGTACATTATGTTGATGATAAGTGTATAGTTCATGATTATAGTGATGTCAGGTATATTATGCAATGGCTTATATCGCTTGGATACATACGAGAGGGCTGCCTCAAATGCCTTGATTTCTCATACTTCTTCCATGGCTAAAATGGAGCTTTGGCATTCTCGTTTTGGTCACTTGAACATCAATAGCTTGTTTTACGTGCAAAAGAATGACATGGTCATTGGTTTACTCACACTTGAGTCGATTGAGAAGCATGCATGTGAAGGTTGCATTCTTGGAAAGATGCATTGTGCTTCTTTTCCAAAAGATAGTCATACACACACTACAAGAAAATTATAGCTTGTTCATAGTGATGTATGGGGTCTTGTCAAGACTCCATCTTTTGGGAAGCATGTATATTTCTCTACTTTCATTGATGATGCTACTCATCATACATGGATGTATCCTATGAAAGCAAAGAATGAAGTATTTTCTTTCTTCAAAGCATTTTTAGCGATGGCTAAAAATTTTTCTTCCAATAAGCTCTTGACTCTATGCACAAATCATGGTGGTGAGTACATGTCACATGAGTTTAATGTTTTTCTTCATGAAAGAAGAATTTCACACCAATGTACAATGCCATATACACCTCAGTGAAATGGTGTTGCCGAGCGTAAGAATAGAGCACTTCTTGAAATGGCACGATGTATGGTTAAAGGAAAGCATCTTCCTAATAAGTTTTGGATGGAAGTAGTTATGTGTGCAAACTATGTGTTGAACTTTTGCCCCACAAAAGCATTAAGAGTCATTAGTCCTTATGAGGCTTGGAATGGTCATAAACCTATGGTTAGTCATACACGTGTGTTTGGTTGTTTGGCATATGTTCTTGTGCCATCACAAAAACATCACAAACTTGATCACAAGGAAAAGAAATATATAGTTGTTGGTTATAGTGTTGAAAGTAAAGGTTATCATTTGTATCATCCATTAATGAACACAATTATTTTGAGTCAAGATGTGGTATTTGCTGAAAATTCAGATTTCTCTCTAGGAATGCAAAAAACAGCCAATAGTTAGCTCACAAGATGTGTTCGATACACTCATGCCTTTGCTCCAAAGTGGTGCGCTTGACTACAACCATGTAGACCAGCCAAATGAGGTTCAAAGGGCTGAAACATTCCAGGCAAATAGAGCTCAAAATGGATGAAATGTTCATCCAAACATGGCTGAAAAATTTCAGCCAAAAAGTGTTGGAACTGCTGGAAATTTCCGACCACATATGGCTGAACATTTGCACCCAAATATGACTGAAAATGAGCATGAAATTCAGCCCATGCATGTTATACATTTTGACTATGTATTACATAATGAACATATGTCTATCAAGAGTGCACAAACTATGCCAAAGTGGCTGAAACAAACCTTGCAGGATAGCTAAATGAGTGCATCTTGTAGGACAATAATATACAAGATATGCACAGGATGAAACCAAGGTAAGAGATGTATGTAGAAGCTTAGGAAGGAAACATGAAATGAAAGCTATCAAGAGACGAGAAATGAAGAGCATGTGGAATATATATATGATAAGAGGGTGTCGATGACAATAACAGTGCAGCCATTAGGTAGAGTTCTAGATCGATACTCCAAAGTCTCAGTGGCAGATTTGGCACAGTGCTTGGAATGTAATGCACGCACTTGTATTGAAGAGCTCGAGAGGTAGCTGAAAGCAAAGAGGCCCTATGAGAGTCCCGATCGCCTTGAAGGCCTATTCATGAACTTTGGAAATTATTCAAGTCCCATTAGTAATAGAAGTGCTGGTGTTAACTTATAATTTCTATCTTATACTCTTATTACAAAACTTTAGAATCACATGAAAGATAATATGAATATACAAAGAGAGGCATTCAAACTTGAGTTTAAAATTTGAGTAATTCATAAATTTAATTAGTTTTCCCTTGAGATATTAATATCTCTATATGGTCCTTGTTGAATTTTCCATTTTATAATTTGATTACTTAAAAAATCTCAGCATCAACATTTTGAAACATCTCATTTATATTATCTCCGTCATGATTTCTGATATCACACCATTGTTGTAAAGAAGGATCGTTTTCAAAAAGTGAATAACAATTTGATTCTAATTGTTTTTCTTCATCTTCTAAGCATATCCCAAAACATCTGCGTTTTTTTGGATAAACTTCTTTGCAGAACAATTCCGCGATAATATACCTCTATAACATAATTGTCTTCACGAGCCAAATTATTGATGAAATCATCAATAAAGTTTTTATCTATGAATTCATCACGTCCTTTCTGAGCACAAATACTTAGAATTCTTTGATTTGTTTTGTCAATCATCTGATAAATATCCTCTTTGCTAATATACATAATCACAACTCCAGCATCCGACTCTCCTTTAATCAAAGGATTACTACTTTGAATCCCTCCAAATTCATTTTTGAAGTTGTTTGCTGAACTCCTTCGACAAGCATATGAACAAAGAGAAAATCACTAAAAGATACCAAAATATATTATGTTTCAGAGTTCATCCCATTAAGTGCAAAAGTCAATCTCGACAAGAAGCTTGTTGAAATACATTCTCGAGCATGTAAACTATATATTTCTGGATCAAATATGAAGAAAGCAATATTGAATGGAAGAATTTGCTCTGTGCAAACACTTTCCACCTTATTCAAGTCAAAACCAAATCCATATATTGTCCATGGAATAATATTTGGTGTTGACTTTATTCCCATTGCGACTCTGTACAGATGAGTAAGCATAGTTATGGCAGCCTTTGGTAGAGGAGAAGATTTTTTTGACCTGTTTAATGAGTATTTTACGAATGTTTCACTATAAGTTCTAATTTTTGCATATTGTACATCTGTGATATTATACCTTTCACAAAGCTTTTCCCAAGACAAAACCTATATTGTTCAATCAACAAAAAAAGAAACTATCGCATTTTTTAGCCCATGATCAGTCTTCAGTTTCCATGCCATTTCTTCCATATCCACCATGTGTTTCAATGATTTTGCTTTCTTCAATAGAATTGTTTTTCTCTAAAATTGATTTTTGAATTTTTAAAATTTCATTTTTCTCTAAATCTGCAATCCATCTGAATAATGTTGGACCTATCATAACTGTTCTTGGTGCTTGTTTTAATTGACCTCCTTTCATCGCTACCATCTTTGCAGTCGTCGATATTACATCTTTTGATGAATCCGCTTTGCTATTTGAACTTCATCTTTTGTTCTAGGTAGTGCTGCTTGACTATACAAGCGCATAATTCTTATCCAATTCTTCCATTCGTCACCATCACATAAGAGAATATGCAAATCATTCTTTATAAATCCTTTCTGTAAAGTTTGCTCTGTAGTTTCTTCAAAATTCTATGAAAAACAATACATGAACTTTAATAAATATCATGTAAATATAAATGAAATAGAAAATAAAAATACTAAGAATATCAACATACCTACCATGATATAAATTCTCTTTTACTCTGATTAACGCTTGGAGGAGGCTTACATGGCCATCCATTAGCTTTCCATTGAGATCTCTCTTGTAAAAGTTGATCTAGAAATGGTTCCTTCAGTAATGACTTTGCTACCATCAAATTAGCCTCTTTTGACATCTCCCTTGAAATTTTTGGAGGACAATTTACTATAATTTTAGCTTTTCTATATCTAAATTGTTGTCGTAATTTTAACGTCACCATAGGTGAATTGATACTCTGTCACTTATTGAATGTTGCCTAGATATTATCCAATATTCGACTTTATCAATATCATCAAGAGATAAAGTTTCTAAAGGTGTTCTCGAACTTGAATCAAAAGGCATAACAACTGCAAGAATTTCGTTCTCTTTGGGAGCCAAGACAAATTCATTCATTAATGTACGCACCCAATCTCTATTCAATTTCTAGTATACATAATTTGATGGTGCTGGAAAACACTTCTTTACATCAATATTGAACACTACATCGGAACCAAAAGCATAATATTCTTGTTTTTGAAGCAATAGATCCATCATTTTATTTTCTTCTGGTTACATTATGATATCTTCAGCTTCTTCACTTTTATTATCTGAATATATGAGTGATATATCTTCATCATTATGTATCAACTTTGACGATGATCCTAAATCTTTGTTTGAAGTAGGTATCAACTTCCGTTTCTGTGATTTTTCGGATACATCCGAGCTTCTCTTCAAACATTTGGACTTTTGTTGTGATAATTTTTTGGCCTCTTTTATAACGTTCACCAGATGTTCTATTGATCCAATTGAACCTAGTGATTGATCATATTTTATCAAACTACATTTCATATCTTCCAAATAGAAAGTCTCCCATGATAAGTAAAATCTATTCCCATTAAGGTTCTCACCATATGGAAGTACTTTGCATGAAAAAGGTGTACCTTGTGCATTTACATCTTCTTTTGCATGAACAATATTTCCCATATCACCATATGTAGATCCTACACCTGCCATGAATAAATGCATATCCGTTGTGAACTTTCCTTCATAGTCGTAGGTGTTTGCAAACCATTTCACATCTTCTTTATGTGTCAAATCAAAATTTTGCTGAACCTTAATCCTATTTGTAGGTATCTTCATGTCACTTGTTTTTTATAAACTTTCTAATGAAAATACATTGCCCACAACATTACTTTGAGATACAATAGTACTGATGTTCTCCATTGCTCCTGAAATAACAAAGAAATATGTTATCATAAATCATAATAAACAAATATCAACAAAATAACATTAAATTTCAAAATATAATAACCTGAAATATCTCAATATAAAATAACATCAAATTTCTCATCTACAGAACTAAAGTATAAGTCCTCAAGCTCGAAGTTATGCTGAAATATCGCGAACTAAAGTATAACTTAAGTTCGTGAAATATCTGAACAAAAGTATGTCTTCAAGTTTAAGTTCGAAAGTTTAAGGTTGAATTAAGGTACAAACTCGAGCCTCAAATAGGCTCAAACTTAAGTTTGAGCATCGAACCCACTCAAACATAAGTTCGAGCCAGCAAAGTTTAATTAAGGTACAAAACTCGAGCCTCAAGAATTGAGCAGATGTTCGAGCCTCGAATGAGATATAATTTAAATTGGAGTCTCTAACAGGATCGAACTTAAGTATGTGTTCAAGCTCGAACTTAAGTTGAAGCCTCTAAGCTCGAATTATGATGCAAAACTTGAATTTCGAGTAGGCTCAAACATAAGTTTGAGCCTATAACAGGCTTGAACTTATATTCGAGCATCATATCGACTTGAACTTAAGTTAGACCTTCGAACACGCTCAAACTTAAGTTCGAGCATCGAACCAACTCAAAATTAAGTTCGAACCTATTCGAGGTTCAAACATGCTCGAACTTAAGTTAGAGCCTCAAGCACGCTCAAATTTAAGTTCGAACGTCGAACCGAGTCAAAATTAACTTCCAACCTATTCGAGGCTCGAGCATGCTCGAACTTAAGTTAGAGCCTCGAACACGCTCAAACTTAAGTTTGAGCGTTGAACCAACTTAAACTTGAGTTCGAACCTATTCAAGGCTTGAACTTAAATTCAAGGTTGTTCGTGGCTCGAACTTAAGTTCGAACCTATTCAAAACAAGAACTTATGTTTAAGCCTATTTGAGAATCACAAGCTCAAACTTATGTTCCAAAATCACAACCTCAAACTTAAGTTCGAGCCTATAACTAGCTTGAACTTAAGGTCGAGCGTCGAACCGGATCAAACTTAAGCTCGAACCTTAAATAGGCTCTAGCTTAAGTTTGAGCCTCCAACAGGCTCGAACTCAAACCTCTATGCTCGAGCTTAAGGTGCAAAACTCGAACCTCGATGCTCGAACTTAAGTTCGAGCCTCGAATAGGATATAACTTAAATTCGAGTCTCGAATAGACTCAAATTTAAGTATAAGTCTTTAAGCTCAATCTATTATAGGCTTGAGCTTAATTTTGAGCGTTGAGCAGACTCAAACTTAAGTTCAAACCTTAAGTAGGCTCGAACTTAAGTTTGAGCCTCGAACAGGCTCAAACTTAAGTTCAAGCATCAAACCGACTTAAGTTCGAGCCAGCCAGGTTGAATTAAGATACAAAACTCGATCCTCAAATGGGATATAAGTCAAATTCGAATCTATTCTAAGCTCAAACTTATGTTCAAGCCTATTTGAGACTCGAACTTAAAATGGAGCCTCTAACAGGCTCAAACTTATGCTCGAGCATTGTATGGGTTCGAACCTAAGTTAGATCTTCGAACATGCTCAAACTCAAGTTTGACCATCGAACTAGCTCAAACTTAAGCTCGAACCTATTCGAAGTAGGAACTTATGTAAAAGCCTATTCAAGAAATCACAAGCTCGAACTTATGTTCCAGAATCAAAACCTCAAACTTAAGCTCGAGCCTCTAAGAGGCTCGAAGTCAAATTTAAGTTCAAATCTTAAATAGCCTCAAACTTAAGTTTGAGCTTCTAACAGGCTCGCACTTAAGTTTGAGCGTCGAATCGACTCAAACTTAAGTTTGAGCCAGAGGATAGAATTGAGGTGCAGAACTCGAACCTCGATGCTCGAACTTAAGTTCGAGCCTCGAGTAGGATATAACTTAAATTCGAGTCTCGAACAGACTCAAACTTAAGTATAAGTCTTTAAGCTCAAACTGTTATAGGCTCGCACTTAAGTTCGAGCATCAAGCCAACTCAAACTTAAGTTCGAACCTAGAATAGGCTCACACTTACGTTTGAGCCCCGAGCAGGCTCGAACTTAAATTCGAGCGTCGAACCGAATCCAACTTAAGTTTGAACCTATTGGAGTCTTGAACTTAACGGCTCGAATTTAAGTTCGAAGCATGAAATTATGTTCAAGCCTAATCGGGAAATCACAAGGTCCAACTTATGTTTTGGAATCACAACCTCAAACTTAAGTTCGAGCCTCTAACAGGCTCAAAGTCAAACTTAAGTTCAAACCTTAAATATGCTCGAACTTAAGTTTGAGCCTCGAACATGCTCCAACTTAAGTCCGAGCATCGAACCAACTCAAAGTTAAGTTTGAGCTAGAGGATTGAATTAAGGTGCAAAACTCTAACCTCGATGCTCCAACTTAAGTTCGAACCTCGATGCTAGAAACTTAAGTTTGAGCCTCGAGTAGGATATAACTTAAATTTGAGTATCGAACAATCTCAAACTTAAGTACATTTCTTTAAGCTCAAACTGTTATAGGATCGAGCTTAAGTATAACTCTTTAAGCTCAAACTCTTATAGGATCGAACTTAAGTTCGAGCATCAAGCGGGCTCAAACTTAATTTCGAACCTAAAATAGGCCAAAACTTAAGTTTGAGCCTCGAGCACGCTAGAACTTAAGTTCGAGCATCGAACCGACTCAAACTTAAGTTCCAACCTATTTGAGTCTCAAACTTAATGGCTCGAATTTAAGTTCGAACCTATTCGAAGCACGAAGTTATGTTCAAGCCTATTCGAGAAATCACAAGCTCGAACTTATGTTCCTGAATAACAACCTCAAACTTAAGTTTGAGCCTCTAACATGCTCAAAGTCAGACTTAAGTTCCAACGTTAAATACGCTCGAACAGGATCCAACTTAAGTTCGAGCACCGAACCGACTCAAACAAAAGTTCGACCTAGAGGATCGAATTAAGGTGCAAAATTGGAACCTTGATGCTCAAACTTAAGTTCGAACCTCGACGCTCAAACTTAAATTCGACCCTCGAGTAGGATATAACTTAAATTCGAGTATGGATTAGACTCAAATTTTAAGTATATGTCTTTAAGTTCAAACTGTTATAGGCTCGAACTTAAGTTCGAGCGTCGAACTCAAACATAAGTTCGAGTCCGCAAAGTTGAATTAAGTTCGAGCCTCAAATGGGATATAACTTTAATTCGAGTCTTAAGTTTGAGCGGTGAGCAGAGTCAAACTTAAGTTCAAACCTCAAATAGGCTCAAACTTAAGTTTGAGCCTCGAACAGGCTCGAACTTAAGCTCGAGCGTCAAACCGACTTAAGTTCGAGCAAGCCAGGCTGAATTAAGATACAAAAGTCGAGCCTTGAGGCTCGAACTTAAGCTCGAGCCTCAAATGTGATTTAACTCCAATTCAAATCTATTCCAAGCTCGAACTTATGTTCAAGCCTATTTGAGATTCGAAATTAAAATCGAGCCTCTAACAGGCTCGAACTTCTGCTTGAAAATTGTACAGGCTCAAAGTTAAGTTAGATATTTGAACATGCTCAAACTCAAGTTTGAGCATTGAATTGGCTCAAACTTAAGTTTGAACCTATTCGAAGCAAGAACTTATGTTCAAGCCTATTCCAAAAATCACAAGCTCAAGCTTATGTTCCAGAATCACAACCTCAAACTTAAGTTTGAGCCTCTGATAGGCTCGAAGTCAAACTTAAGTTCGAATCTTAACCGAACAGGCTCAAACTTAAGTTCAAGCTTTGAACCGACTCAAACATAAGTTCGAGCGAGAGGATAGAATTAAGGTGCAGAATTGGAACCTCATTTCTCGGACTTAAGTTCGAGCCTCGAGTAGGATATAACTTAAATTCGAGCCTCGAAGAGACTCAAACTTAAGTATAAGTCTTTAAGCTCAAAGTGTTATAGGCTCGAACTTAAGTTCGAGCATCAAGCCAGCTCAAACTTAAGTTCGAACCTCAAATAGGCTCGAACTTAAGTTTGAGCATCAAGCATGGTCGAACTTAAGTTTGAGCATCGAATCGACTCAAACTTAAGTTCGAGCCGACAAAGTTAAGTTAAGGTCAAAACTTGAGTCTCGAACTTATATTTGAGCATCGTATCCGCTTGAACTTAAGTTATAGCCTTGAACACGCTCAAACTTAAGTTCAAGCGTCAAACACACTCAAACTTAAGTTCAAACCTATTCGAGGCTCGAATGCGCTCGCTCTTAAGTTAGAGCTTCGAACACGCTCAAACTTAAGTTCGAGCGTTGAACCGACTAGCGTTGAACCGACTCAATTTTAAGTTCGAACCTATTCGAGACTCGAACTTATATATATATATATATATATATATATATGTGTGTATATATGTACACAATTATATATATATATATATATATATATATATATATATATATATATGTGTGTATATACATATATATATATATATACATATATATATATATATATGTATATATATATATATATATATATATATATATATATATATATATATATATATATATATACACTTATATATGTATAATAGTTCATATATAAAAACTATTATACATATATACGTTAATACATACATAACACACATATATATATATATATATATATATATATATATATATATATATATATATATATATATATATATATAACACACATAGATACACATATAAAACACACATATATACACACATATAAAGCAGCAGCGATCTCATAATTTAGAGCTTAGCTTAGGATAAGAAGAACACACATATATACACACATATAAAGCAGCAGCGATCTCACAATTTAGAGCTTAGCTTAGGATAAGAAGTTATGTTTTGTGACTTGTATGATGAGAGCTTCAATCTGTATGTATATATATTATGTATGTATGTAAATATAAATATATATATATATATATATATATATATATATATATATATTTATATTTACATACATACATAATATATATACATACAAATTGAAGCTCTCATCATACAAGTCACAAAACATAACTTAAGAGGAAGCGTATTCGAGCCTCGAATAGGTTCGAATTTAAGTTTGAGTCGGTTCGACGCTTGAACTTAAGTTTGAGCGTGTTCGAGGCTCTAACTTAAGTTCTAGCGTATTCGAGCATGGAATAGGTTCGAACTTAAGTTTGAGTCGGTCCGACGCTCGAACTTAAGTTTGAGCATGTTCGAGGCTCTAACTTAAATTCAAGTCGATACGATGCTCGAATATCAGTTGGAGGCTCGAGTTTTGTACCTTAACTTAACTTTTCCAGCTGGAACTTAAGTTTGAGTCGGTTCGATGCTCGAACTTAAGTTCGAGCATGCTCGAGGCTCAAACTTAAGTTCGATCCTATTTGAGGTTCGAACTTAAGTTTGAACTGGCTTGATGCTCGAACTTAAGTTCGAGCCTATAACACTTTGAGATAAAAGACTTGTACTTAAGTTTGAGTCTGTTTGCGACTCGAATTTAAGTTATATCCTACTCGAGGCCCAAACTATAGTTCGAGCATCGAGGTTTGAGTTCTGCACCTTAATTCTATCCTCTGGCTCGAACTTAAGTTTGAGTCGGTTTGATGCTCGAATTTAAGTTGGATCCTATTCGATTAAGATTCGAACTTAAGTTTGACTTCGAGCCTCTTAGAGGCTCGAACTTAAGTTTGAGGTTGTGATTCTGGAACATAAGGTGGAGCTTGTGATTTCTCGAATAGGCTTGAACATAAGTTCTTGCTTCGAATAGGTTCAAACTTAAGTTTGAGCGAGTTCGTTGCTCAAACTTGAGTTTGAGTGTGTTCGAAGGTCTAACTTAAGTTCGAGCCCGTACGATTCTCGAGCATAAGTTCGAGCCTATTAGAGGCTCGATTTTAAGTTAGAATCTCGAATAGGCTTGAACATAAGTTTGAGCTTGGAATAGATTCGAATTTGACTTATATCCCATTTGAGGCTCAAGTTTTGTATCTTAATTCATCCTGGCTTGCTCGAACTTAAGTCGGTTTGACGCTCGAACTTAAGTTCGAGCCTGTTCGAGGCTCAAACTTAAGTTTGAGACTATTTGAGGTTTGAACTTAAGTTTGACTCTGCTCAACGCTCAAACTTAAGACTCGAATTTAAGTTATATCCCATTCAAGGCTCGAACTTAATTCAACTTTGCCAGCTCGAACTTATGTTTGAGTTCGATGCTCGAACTTAAGTTGGAGCCTATTTGAGGTTCGAACTTAAGTTTGAGCCGGCTTGACGATCGAACTTAAGTTTGAGCCTATAATATTTTGAGCCGGCTTGACGATCGAACTTAAGTTTGAGCCTATAATAGTTTGAGCTTAAAGACGTATACTTAAGTGTGAGTCTGTTCCATACTCGAATTTAAGTTATATACTACTCGAAGCTCGAATTTAAGTTCGAGCATCGAGGTTCGAACTTAAGTTTGAGCATCCAGGTTCGAGTTCTACATCTTAATTTGATCCTCTAGGTCAAACTTAAGTTTGAGTTGGTTCGGCGCTCGAACTTAAGTTGGAGCTTGTTTGAGGCTCAAACTTAAGTTCAAGCGTATTTAAGGTTTGAACTAAGTTTCACTTTGAGCCTGTTAGAGGCTCAAACTTAAGTTTGAGGTTATGATTCTGGAACATAAGTTCGAGCTTGTGATTTCTCAGGTAGGCTTGAACATAACTTCCTACTTCAAATAGGTTCGAAGTTAAATTCGAGCCGTTTAGTTCGAGATTCGAATAGGTTAGAACTTAAGTTTGAGTCGGTTCCATGCTCGAACTGAAGTTCTAGCGTGCTCGAGGCTCAAACTTAAGTTCGAGACTATTTTAGATTCGAACTTAATTTTGAGCCAACTTGATGCTCGAACTTAAGTTCGATCGTATAACAGTTTGAGCTTAAAGACTTATACTTAAGTTTGAGTCTACTCGAGACTCAAATTTAAGCTATATCCTACTCAAGGCTCGAACTTAAGTTTGAGCATCGAGGTTCAAGTTTTGCACCTTTATTCTATCCTCTGGCTTGAACTTAAATTTGATTTGGTTCGATGCTCAAACTTAAGTTCGAGCCTCGAACTTAAGTTCGAGCCTATTTGAGGTTGGAACTATTAGTCGGCCGTCGGATTGAAAGTTGTAAAAACTGAATCTTGTTCGCACAAACGAAAGGTTGTTACACAAATACGTTGTAATCTTTATATAAAGCAATGAAATAGAGACGCTCAGTGACGTTCATTGGGATCACCAAACTGTCTGTTTGGGTGATTAAGCGGAACCCTGCTGTAGTGTCTGTTGAGCAATTCTGAGTATACTACTTTTGTTCTCTTTGGTTGTCTATCGACACTGGTTTTCTGTTGAGAGTTACATAGATGCCTAGTCGATCGCCAGACTGTTTGTTTGAGCGAGTTGTTCTGCGGTGTTTCAGTTGTGATTGTTCTGTTTATTAAGCGTATCGTGGTGTCGCTGTTTCTTGTAAGGTGCTGTGACTTGTTAGATGTAGTCTGTGTAATTGCGGTAGTGTTCTGAGAACTCTGAGTCGTATTGTATTGTCTTCGGTGTTGAGGTCTGTCCTCATATCGTAAAGGTTAGCTACAGTAAGGGTCTTTTTAAGTTGCGTACTGGACCTTCAGTACTGTGTGTCTAAGATTGTTGAGTTCTACTCTTTCTTTGATTTTGTTTGATTGTTTGTACCTATTCGGTGACGGTTGAATTACTGATATTGTCCTTAGCGTTACAATATTTTGTATTCAGAACAACTATTAAGTTAATCAAGTAACTCTGTATCACGATACTGCATAGTCTGGTGTAGTGTGTTCGGTCAACCGTGGGAGAGTTCGGTTGAGTATTGTAAGATTGTAAGTGTAACGGAGTCTTGATAGGGTTTTGAGCATCAGTGTATTGCTATGTGTGAAGTGGTTAGTTTGGGAACTATGCATAGGGCCTCTGTTTAACAGACCCCTTCCACTCCCAAGAACCAAATAAATGTTTAAACGCACTACTAACAGCTAGTCCCGTGTTTAACGTTTAACATTGGCGCGGTTTGTGGGAAGGTGGCAACATATCAGATTGTTGCAAATCGATTGTAGGAACGCAACTATAGATTGTGAATCGAGAGTATTATTACGCAAGTGGTACAAAAGATGATACATGCCGGTTACTCGATCCGGTGAGTCATATCCGAAGTACCGACAACTTTGGGTACCTAATTTGCTAAGGACACCTCCACGAGGTAGAAGCGCAAATAGATCTAACTCAGTTGCCAAGGAAGTGAAGAATGTTAGAGGTGATTCCAACAGTATTCCGGTGCAACTTACTACATTCATGGCAGATTCTGGTGTGATTTGAGCACATTCTGTCGAAGAAATAGTGACTCCAGAGTCTGCGGATAGAAACGTCAGGGTCAAACAAATCAGTGGAGGTGAAAAAGTACTTTGTTTTGGTAAAAATTCAACACATTCAGGTGTTATTTCGGTACCAGTTGCTGAGAGTCCACAGTGTTCCGGTGATGGTTTACCGTTTCTTGGTGAATCTCCAGTCCAGTCACCACTATTTGGAGTAAGCTTTCCTACATTTGATATCAAGAAGGAAGGTAGCGTGTTCGAAGCTGAGATCCGAAATATACTGAATAATATTATCGAGCCGGAGAGTGCACAAGCTGACGATACAGATTCCGACGGTTCAGATATTCAGCCTCAGGATACAGAAGATAGTCCCAATACCACCGCCAGCACGATGAGTGGGCAACAACAACAACAACAACAACAACAGCAGCAGCAACAACAATAGTTATTTCCACCCTGACCAACTCCAATAGGAGTAACGTACACTAAATTGGGAGGATTTCCAGGTGATGACCCAGATGCTCATGTACGCACATTTGAGATAAGTTATGCAATGCTCAATCATCCACCTGATCCGACGTACAAAGCTATTGTCTTCCAGTCTACATTGGTGAATGAAGCAGCCAGGTGGCTTACAAAATATGATATTAACCATTTCGGCACCTATGAAGCAGTAAGGGACGCATTTTTGTAGAGATTCACGCTAAAGAAGAATCCAGTCGAAATTTTTCATTACCTGCAAAACAATAGATAGTAGATGAATCAGACAGTGCAAGAATATGCCACCCTATTCAGAACGCATTTAAGGCAATTGCCCCCAGCACATGCCAACCTAGCGGATGACATTATCACTCAATGGTTTATCAATGGTTTGACTCCGCAACTTAAACAGATTATGATCATACGCTGTGTGGGAGCTGTGACGCTAGATGCGGTGATTGCGATGGCTTTGCAGCTGGAAAACAAGGTTGGAGGATTTACAGAAGACCTGGAATGGTTAAAAACAAGTAAAAATATTGCAGAAGATTTGACCAGATAGATGTACTACACCAGGTGCAAGAATTCAGGGCATACGAGTGCCACTCGAGCCCTCAACCAGTTGTTTTGTGCTATCTGTAACACGACAGGACATTCCACCAAAAATTGCGCATACAATGCTAAAGTAAAGGGAATAGCCACAGTGAATGCAATTATACAAGAACGAGGGCAGCCTGCAAATCACTATGTACCTCCTCAAATGAGAAACAATTAGCAGCAGGGATACCAAAATTACAGAGGAAAGAGAAATAATAACTACAATGCAAATCGTTCGCAGGCAGGATGAGCACAAGAAAATACTAATTTGCCACCACCTCACTACTATTTTTGCGGTGAATTTGGCCACATTAGAAGATTTTGTAAAGATGTAGCTGAATACGATCAGAGGAAGAAAGAGCGCCAGAACCCTATGACAAATATGGTTCAGATCACACCCATAGAGACACAAGTTGCAGTAGTTCAGACCAGATCTGGTAGGCCGTTACAACCAGCAGCTGAAATATTTGAACCAGGCATCCTAGAACAGCAAAGAACATATGATAAGGCTAGTCAGGGGACCACCACAGAACCTCGAGTGTTCCCAGATCCTATTCTAGTGAAACAAGTTCCACTGTCAAAGGAAACTGCACAGGAGCAAGAGTCAATTAGTAACCAACGCATCATCTTCAGAATCGGTGAAAGAAACAAGTCAAGTAAATCAAGCATGGGAAATCTTATCTAAAGCGTCCATTACTCTTCCTCTTGGATAGTTACTTGCACTAGTACCAGGAGTCCGTCAACAATTCCAGCAACAGTTTAGTACTGAGTCTGCCTGCATTCTAGCAACAGCAAGAGTACAACCAGAAACTGACGCTACGGTGGATCATTCGGTCCCATTGATTACGGTATGGTACAAAAATTATAGAATCAATCAAGTACTAATTGATGGAGGGTCTGGTGTAAATATTGCTACTGCCACTCTGTGTAAAAAGTTAGGATGGACGAAAATTGAGCCTGTCTAGTTTTTTGTAAGGATGGTTGATTAGTCGAGA
The DNA here is from genome assembly GCA_020310875.1 of Ceratopteris richardii. Taxonomy (NCBI): domain Eukaryota; kingdom Viridiplantae; phylum Streptophyta; class Polypodiopsida; order Polypodiales; family Pteridaceae; genus Ceratopteris; species Ceratopteris richardii. Next base: position 206,424,611 of record CM035411.1, read on the forward strand.
GTCCACCCAGTAGGACTAGTATGAGATGTGCCCATAACCCTGCAAGGCACAACATTTAAGATGACTTTTGTCGTCTTAGAGCTACCAGAGTCTAGCTTGGATTATAATTTTCTTTTTGACCGTCCTTGGTTGAAACAAGCCAAGGTGATACAAGATTGGTCCGCATAGGAACTCACTTTCAAGGACAATAATCGTAAATATGTTGTTAAGTTAGATGTTATACAGCCTTGTGAATTACATGCTAGACCTTATTTTGCAGAAGTAGTTCATATGTTAGATGGTTTGTCGGATGATGAAGAAGAAGAGTTTTTGAAAAATAATATTGATTGAATCTTCCTAGGAACTGTTGATCTACAATCTGTTGTAGATAATTGGAATCCGGCAGTTTGTACGGTGATGCCTGTGACGGAAGAAGTCAAGAAAGAAGATACTGCTGCTGTAGATGACACTGATCTACAACAACTTTTAAACCCACACGATGTTACAGAGAAGTCCCGACAATTCTATGTTCCAGAAGATCAATTAATTACATATAATTTAGGTGATGAAGTTAATCAGCGACCTGTAAAAATAAAGGAAGGATTGCCTGAATTGTTTCAAGTAGAGTTAATACAACTGCTTCCAGAGTTCTATGATGTTTTCGAATGGGATTACAAAGACATGAAGGGTTTAGACCCTCGCATTTATCAACATAGGGTCATGCTGAAGCCGGAAGCTAAGCCAATCAAACAACCCAGCTACCCGATGAATCCAAACTATGCAGCAAAGGTAAAGGTAGAGCTTGATAGGTTACTAAAAGTCGGATTTATCATACCAGTAGAGCATGCTGAGTGGATATCACCCATTGTTATCATCCCTAAGAAGAATAAGCAGTTACGCATATGTGTGGATTACCGGAAACTAAATGCCGCTACGGTGCTTGATCCGTTTCCTCTACCTTTTCTTGACACGATGCTTGAAAGAGTAGCAGGACACAAAATGTACTCATTCTTAGATGGATACAGTGGGTATAATCAGGTCAGAATGGTTGAGGAAGATATACCAAAAACAGCGTTCATCACCAATTGGGGTGTATTTGCTTGTATTGTTATGTGGTTTGGATTAAGAAATGCCCCCAGTACTTTCCAGAGGTGTATGCAAGAAATATTCTCCCCTTAACTTACTTCATTCATGCAAGTATATCTTGATGATTTCTCTTTGTTCGGTAAGATGGTAGCACACTTGTTCCATTTACGGTGCTGCTTTGAGAGATGCAGAGAATACAGACTCTCTATGAACCCAAACAAATTTATGTTTGCGGTTTCATGTGGTAAATTGCTTGGCCATACTGTATCTGCATAGGGCATACAAGTCGACCTAGATAAGGTAGCAGCTATGTTAGAAGCACCTCTACCTACTACACCAAAGGAAGTAATGCATTTCATGGGTCAAGTGATATGGCATGGTCGTCATTTACGGTGGCTCGCTCATTTAGCCATTCCACTCAATCGATTAATCACGAAGACTCCTAAACAGTTTGATTGGACTCCGGAATGTCAAACAACATTTGATCGTCTAAAGTGTTTATTAACACAGGTACCAAATTTACAGCCTCCTGACTGGGATCGCCCATTCCATGTCTTCGTAGACGCATCAGATATTGCCATTGGCAGTGTTCTGATGCAACAAACCGATAAGTGGTTCCGGCCTGTTTACTATGTGAGTAGAAGACTTGCTCTTGCAGAAAAGAATTACTCTGTAACCGAAAGAGAACGTCTGGGTTTAGTGTATTTGGTAAAGAAATTCAGACACTATTTACTTGGTCGCAGATTTACTTTTCATGTAGATCATGCTGCACTTGTCTATCTGGTACGACAAAAGAATTTAGATGGTTGATTAGCGCGTTGGGTTCTACTTTTACAAGAGTTTGATTTTGAAGTAATCCATCGGCCCGACAACTCACATGCCTTAGCAGATTTTCTTTCTCGCTTAGATTGCAGTGAAGCTCCGGTCGGTGTTGATGACACCACACCAGCGATTTACAGTATTGAACCGACTAATAATGAAGAAGCAAATCCTCCTGCAACAACTACTTACTATGATCAATTGTTAACTTTTTTGACTGAAGGATGTCTTCCTTCTACAACATCTCCTGCAATGCATAGGAAGATTGCAGTGTACAATTGCAAATATTGGCTAATTGCTGGAGAATTATACTATATGGATCACACTGGAATTTTACTTCGTTGTATTCCTCCACACGAAGTTAACTCAGTCATTACTGTTGCTCACTCAATTCCTTCTCGTGGACACTTTGCAGCAGATTTAACACACCAGAAAATTCTGCAAAGTGGACTTTGGTGGCCTACTATGTACAGGGATGTATCTCAGTTTGTCAAACAATGTGATACTTGTCAGCGGTCTAGACAACCTCTACAATGCCATTTTTTCCTCTCCAACCTATCTTGCTGTTGGAGCCTTTTCAGAAGTGGGGCCTAGATTTAATTGGACCTATTACACCTCCAGCAATCCTCAGTATCGTTATATTTTGACATGTATAGATTATGCTACCAGATGGGCAGAAGCATGGGCTTTAAGGTCTGCCACACCTGTTTCGGTGGCAAAGTGTCTAATGAAAGATGTTTTTCTGTGTTTTGGCTTACCTCTAGAGCTTGTTACAGACCAAGGTACTCATTTTGTCAACAATTTAATGAAAATACTCACACATTCTTTTCAGATCACGCATAAATTGAGTTCACCATATTATCCTCGTGCAAATGGGTTGGCTAAAAGTACAAACAAGACCCTGTTGAATATGCTTCAAAAACTGACTTTGGAAGCACCGGAAAGATGGGATCAACTATTACCTGTAGTATTATGGGCATACCGGACTACATACAAGGTATCAACAGGATTAACCCCTTTCAAACTAGCTTTTGGACTGGAAGCCATAGCACCAATGGAGATTGTTATGCCAAGTTTACGTGTAGCTCTCACTCAGAAATTGATACCAGAAGATTCTTTATCATTTCGGCTAGATACACTTAGAGAACTGGATGAGCATCGATGGACAAGTTTTTTGACTATCTAGGAAGTTCAGTTAAGACAAGCTCAAACACATGATCGATATCTAAGGACTCCAGTTTTTACGGTGGGGCAACTTGTACTCTTTTACAATGCAAAGTCGAATCGCTCTGTTGGCAAATTCAAGTTACGATGGTTTGGTCCCTACCGGATTTCTGAACAGGTGGGCCCAACCACTTTTCGGTTGACTACTTTGAACGGAAATCCTCTTCCAAAGGTGATAAATGGTTCAAAGTTGCGGCCGTACCAACAAGCATCCGATCTACACTGAAACGTTCCGCGGATTGGCTGTGTCTTTTGCATTTTCTTTTCTTTTCTTTTCTTTTGTTTTTTGTGCACTTAATAAAATAAGTCTGTAAATATCCCCGTTTTAATACCTAATTATGCTCAACAGCCGCCCGACATTATAGTTCTGCTCATGCATGCACACCGAAGTTATGAAGTTATCATCTCAATGTCGCACAATGATTAGTGATTTTGATTGCTCTCCACTACAAGACCGAATGGCCGAACAGGTAGAAGTTACGGCACAAAGAGATGCAGCACTGGCTGAGCTAAGAAAGAAGGAAGAATTACTAAACAATGCAAATACAGAAATCATCTAGTTGAAGCAAGATCTATAGGATAAAGAAGATGCACGAGTCGCTATAGGGAATCTGTTAGAAGAAACAAGACAAACGCTAGATGAAGTGGTACAACGATGCTAAGAACACCACGATCTGGCTATGAAAACTGCTGATGAACTCCAGAGATGCAAGACAAATTTATATGAAGTAAACAGTATTCTCAAATGAGTATTGACCGAGGAAGCTCAACGACAAAAGGTAATAATAGATCTCCGAAGAGAAAGGGATGCCTACTCCAGAACCATCCAATTTCAAAATCAAGAAATCGAAAGAAGGGAGAACCAACTGGACGCTCAAAAAGAGAGAGTAGTCAGAATGGAGAAGCAAGTTGTAGAGATGAAAGTATCCAGAGATGCAACCTTATCAAACAAATTTTATTTACAAGTGGCTTTTCTGCAGACGCAGGCAGAAGTTTTGCTGACCGAAGCCATTTCCTTAAGTTCTGTAAGAACAGATGCCCAATTAGTAGAACTAGATACTTTAAAATAGATGTTATAAGCTTTAAAGAAGAAAATAGCCCGAACTTTTAGATTAGCAAGATCCATATATTTAGAAGGCATTATAGATGAACCATAATTTTGATAAACCTGCGGGTTCGAGTCCACCGTGTGTGCCAGTGTTAGTCCGCCGCCAGATTGGAAGTTGTAAAAACTGAATCTTGTTCGCACGAACGAAAGGTTGTTACACAAATACGTTGTAATCTTTATATAAAGCAATGAAAATGAGACGCTCAGTGACGTTTGTTGGGATCACCAGATTGTCTGTCTCGGTGATTAAGCGGAATGCTACTGTAGTGTCTGTTGAGCAATTCTGAGTATACTACTTTTGTTCTATCTGGTTGTCTATCGACACTGGTTTTCTGTTGAGAGTTACATAGACGCCTAGTAGATCGCCAGATTGTTTGTGTGAGCGAGTTGTTCTGTGGTGTTTTGGTTATGATTGTTTTGTTGATTAAGCGTATCGTGGTGTCGCTCTTTCTTGTAAGGTGCTGTGACTTGTTGGATGAAGTCTGTGTAATTGCCGTAGTGTTCTAAGAACTCTGAGTCGTATTGTATTGTCTTCGGTGTTGAGGTCTGTCCTCATACGGTAAAGATTAGCTACAGTAAGGGTCTTTTTAAGTTGCCTACTGGACCTTCAGTACTGTGTGTCTGAGATTGTTGAGTTCTGCTGTGTCTTCGGTTTTTTTTTATTCTTTGTACCTATTTGGTGAAGGTTGAATTACTGATATTGTCCTTAGCGTTACAGTAGTTTGTATTCGGAACAGCTATTAAGTTAATCAAGTGACTCTGTATCACGATACTGCATAGTCTGGTGCAGTGTGTTCGGTCAACTGTGGGAGAGTTTGGTTGAGTACTCTAAGATTGTAAGTGTAACGGAGTCTTGATAGGGTTTTGAGCATTAGTATATTGCTATGTGTGAAGTGGTTAGTTTGGGAACTAAGTATAGGGCCTCTGTTTAACAGACCCCTTCCACTCCCAAGAATCCAATAAATGTTTAAACGTGCTACTGACAGCTAGTCCCGCGTTTAACGATTAACACTGGAACCATCTGTGGGAAGGTGGCAACAGATCAGATTGTTGCAAATTGGTTGTAGGAACGCGACTATAGATTGTGAATCGACAGTATTATTACGCAAGTAGTACAAAAGATGATACATGCCGGTTACTCGATCCGGTGAGTCATATCCGAAGTACCGACAACCTTGGGTACCTTTACTAAGGACGCCTCCAGGAGGTAGAAGCGCAAATAGGTCTAACTAAGTTGCCAAGGAAGTGAAGAATGTTAGAGGTGATTCCAATAGTATTCCGGTGGAACTTACTACATTTCTGGCAGATTCCGGTGTGATTTCGGCACAGTCTGTTGAAGAAATAGTGACTCTAGAGTCTGGGGATCGAAACGTCAGGGTCCAAGGCTTACGACTAAGGCGGCGACCAAGACATAGACCTTGGCATACCTTGTCATCCGAGTCACCGAAGTCACCATTGGCGCCGTTGGCTGCACGCGAGGGAGGACCTCAACGATCAAAGAATATAGAGGTTCCCGGTACTTCTTGGGAGGTCACCCATCCTAGTACTGTTCCCCCCAGAGCTCGCTTAACCGTGGCAATCTCCTGCCATTAAGCTACACTATTGTGGTTTTTGAAGAAGGGGAAAGACTAAGGTTGACATTACCTTGAACAAGTTTTGGTCCATCAAAGCTTCATTTTTTGCTTTCAAAGCCTATTTCTGAAGCAATTTTGGGGTGTTTTTTGGAGCCATTTTGGAGTACTTTTGCCCATAGTTCTCTTCGCACAGGTCCAATAACATCAAGAAGAGTGTTCCTTGTACTCGTCAGACAATAAATATCAACCTTTGGGGCTGTATTTTCAGCCACACTCGTAAAACTACAAGTTTCTCGAGGGGGTTTTCAGTTTTGGTGGGAGCAGTCGCTGTAAATTTATGCAGGTTTTTAAAGCCTAAAACATCATAGTTGACAGACTCTTGCAGGTGTTGTTGGCTAGTTTTTTGGGCTGTGTATTCAGCCTTTTAGTGTCATTTTACTACATATATTGAGCACATACACACCATGTACGCTTCTGTGGATACCGCTTATGTACGTCCATGTGGTCATTGATATAGCGGTTATGTTCTTTGCATAAAGCCTTCTACGTTTGATAAAGAGGGTCGTGGTGAGGTTTTCTTAACAGGGAGACACCCAGATGTCGGGGTCTCTTCGGTGATGCAGGTGGAAGACTTACCCAGCCTCGCCATAGGAGATGTATGATAGTTGTTCATAGGTGCTCGATAAGCCTAGTTGGCTTCTATTGCGTAACTGATTATATGCAGTGGAGTCAATGATTCACTATGCAGTTAGACATGTCAGTACTTCCAGTTTTATGATACTTTGACACTGGTCATATGCTAATTTTTCAAAGGATACTCTGGCAAAATTTTTCTAGATTTCTGGTTTAGTCAACTATACAGTGGTCAATTTACTCCTTGATATAGTTATTTGTTGGTGTTTGGAATCTTCTAGCTCCATTATCATTCTATTCAGTTCTCTACGATCATGGCATCAGAGGTCTCAGGCACATCCGGTGGATCAGGGTCTAGTGCTAGGGTTCCGAGGAGGAGCTATAACTTGCAGGGCAAAGACCATTTTGAGATCCGAAAATTTGATGGCACAAACTTTGCTCTATGGAAGAATCAGATTAAAGATGTGCTGATTCAAAGGAGGCAATGGAAGCCAGTAAATGGGATTTCAAAGAAGCCTGTTGACATGGATGAAGATGATTGGGATGAGTTAGATGAAATGGCCAACTCTACCATTCACTTGCACTTGGCATATAATTTTTACTTTACAGTATTAGACTGTGAAAGCGCAAAGGAGCTTTGGAAGAAGTTATGCAATACATATGAAAAAGAGACGGCATCAAATAAAGTATATCTGATGAGAAAATTATATGACCTTCGTATGAAGGACACAGATAGTGTTGTTGCTCATCTAAATGAGTTTGATGCTATATTCTCCTAGTTACAAGCTTAGAAAATGGATATGGATAATGAAATGAAAGCAGTATTGCTGTTATGCACCCTGCCATCATCATGGGGTACGTTTTACACAGCTATTAGCAACAGTGCACCTGGTGGTAAACTCGTCTATGATGACATATGTGGAGCACTCTTGAGTGAGGAGATTCGTAAAAAATCTCTGGTTGGCACTCAGAGTGGAGATGCATATAATGTTCGTGATTCTTACCAAGGAAAGAATCAACAACGTGGTAGGAGCAAGAACAAGGAAAAGAATGTTCAAAAGAATAAGAGTAGAAGTAAATGAAGGAAGAGAGATATCGAATGCCTATATTGTCATAAGAAAGGACACATGAAGAAAGACTGTTATGCATTAAAGAATGCTAAAGGTAAAGGACAGAATGTTGATCGGCATGTGAAACAGTTACCTGCACCATCTACTTCGACTGTGAAGATTGAAGAAATTAATGTTATTTCTGATGATGCTGATGTGTAGACACTTGATAGTACTCTGCCATTTGAGGCACTTATGGCTGATTCTCTTTCCCACACCTGGCTGCTAGATTATGGTGCTTCTTTCCATGTGACACCACATAGAGAATGGTTCTCTAATTATGCAGCAAAGTCTCTTGGTACCGTGAGACTTGGTGACTCTTACCAGTGTGATGTTGTGGGGATTGGAGATGTGGTTGTGCAGTTTATTGATGGTTCAAAATTTACTATGCATAATGTACGCCATGTACCTCAGTTATCACGCAGTTTGATGTCAGTTGGCCAACTTGATGACCTTGGTTACAAGGTGGTCTTCTATGCTGAGTCCTTTTGTATATCAAAGGGCAATATGCTTATTGCAAAAGGAAGCAAAGTTGGCTCACTTTATCCTTTATATGTATCACAGAAAGAACACTTGTTAACTGTTATTGAACAACCTATGGCTTGTATTTGGCATGGTCGTTTGGGCCATATATCTCGTAGTGGAATGGAAAATCTTTCTTGTTCTGGCTACTTACCTTTGTTATCTTTCTCTGATTTCTCATTTTGTGAGCATTGTCAATATGGAAACCAAACCACAAATGTGCATAGAGCGCACATTGACTCTTCAATTTAGCCTTTAGATCTCGTTCATACTGATGTCCGTGGTCCTATGCCCACTAGGTCCTTAGGTTGTTCTCTTTACTTTGTCACTTTCATAGATGATGCTACTAGAAAAGTCTGGGTATATCCTATCAAATCAAAGGATGATGTATTCCTCACTTTCAGAAAATGGCTTGCTTCAGTTGAGGCTGAAAAAGAAACTAAGCTTAAGGCTTTACGTTCAGATAATGGGGGTGAGTATACCTCACATGAATTCAGCCTTTTCTGTCAGTCTAGAGGGATTCGTACAGAGTTTAGAGCTCCTTATACCCTAGTACAGAATGGTGAAGCTGAGAGGATGAATAGAACTATTCAAGATAAAGTAGTCTCTATGTTGCATCATGCAAACCTCTCACAAGGTTTTTGGGCAGAAGCAATATTGATTGTAGTTCATGTGATTAACCTTTCACCTAGTACTGCAAAAGGTCTGAAAGTGGCACAAGAGTTATGGACAGGGAAACCACCATATTATGATCATCTTCGAGTTTTTGGGTGTGAAGCATATGTTCATATACCCAAGAAACTTAGACAAAAGTTGGACCATAAGTCAAAGAAATGCATTTTTCTTGGATATGGTCGAGAAGGACATATTGGATATCGCTTATGGGATCCTGAAACACGGTTAGTGATCAGAAGTAGTGGTCATTTTTAATGAGTTTAAGATGCATAAACAGCCCATTAAGGAGGTTGAAGTGAGAAGAGTGGTGTTTGAGGATACTAGTCCTCCGGTTAGCATGCATAAAAATGCTGCACATAGGGATGTTCAAGAGAATGTCCATTCAGATCAATCTGCACATGTTCCTGTTTAGCAACCATTGAGATGTTCTGCACGTGTCTCATATCCACCTGATATATATGTTCTAGGTTTAGATTTTGTTATGCTAACAGATGCTGGTGAGCCTTCTTGCTACAAAGAGGTTGTACAGACAGAGGATAATGTCAAGTGGGAGCGTTCCATGAAGAGTGAGATGGATTCTATTCACAAGAATGGTACTTGGGACTTAGTACCTTTGCCAAAGGGCAGAAAACCTTTACCATGTAAATGGGTATACAAGCTGAAATTCACATCAGATAGTGCTTCTCCAAAATATAAAGCACGACTTGTTGCAAAGGGTTTTAAGCAACAACATGGTGTTGATCTTGAGGAAATCTTCTCTCCAGTGGTCAAAATGACTACTTTGCGCATGTTGCTTGGATTCGTTGCAATGGAAGACTTAGAGCTAGTCCAAATGGATGTGAAAACAGCTTTCTTGCATGGAGATCTTACAGATGAGATCTATATGGAACAATCAGAGGGTTATGTAGTTCCTCGCAAGGAAAGTCTAGTTTGTAAGCTCAAGAAGAGCTTGTATGGACTTAAACAGTCTCCTAGACAATGGTACCAAAAGTTTGATGCTTTTATGAAGTCCCAAGGGTATTGTCGGAGCAATGAGGATCATTGTCTCTACACAAAGAGATGTTCTGATGGGGGGTGCCAAACATATTCTTGGCATGCGCATTACTCGTGATAGGAGTAAAAGATGCATATACTTGTCTCAAAGTGAGTACATATCCAAAGTACTTCACCCATTCAATATGTAGGGTGGAAAGGCATTGAGTACACCTTTACCCACATATGTGAAATTGAGCAAGGATGACGGCCCCAAATCAAATGAGGAAAAGGAATTCATGACCAAAATTCCCTATCAGTCTGCTGTTGGTAGTCTCATGTATGCTATGGTAGCTACGAGACCAGACATTGCATTTGTAGTGGGAGTTGTGAGCAGATATATGTCTAATCCTGGCAAGAAACATTGGGAAGCGGTCAAAATGATTTTGAGATATTTGAGTGGCACTAAGGACAAGTGTCTATGCTTAGGTAGAGGGAAAGCATCCTTTATTGGTTACACAGATTCTGACTATGCTGGTTGTGTAGACAATCGTAAGTCTACATCAGGATGCACTTTTCATTTTGCTAGAGGTGCTATCTCTTGGAGATCTCGTCTTCAAGAATGTACAGCTATTTCCACCACAGAAGCAGAGTATGTTGCAGCAAGTGAGGCATGTAAGGAAGCATTGTGGCTTTCTCGTCTTGCATTGATTCAATGTATTGTAATGTTTTTTGAATATATTAACTTTTGTTGATTAAAGTGATATGAGTCCATCATTTATTTGAATTAGTTTATTTTTTGTTGTGATCATATATATGTGAATTGAAGTTAAATCTCTCTTATTTGTTGAAGTAATCACATTTGTATTATTATTAATCAAATATGATCATGTTGAAAAATAATATTTTGGCTTATATGAGATTCATTGATGAACATACAAATAAAAGATATCCTTTTTTCTGTTGGAGTTAGACGTCTACTGAAGCACGCAAACAACACAAGGAAGAAGAAGCTTGGAGCACAAACACACAATAGTGAATGTATTACTAGAGAATATACAAAGATACGTAGCCCATTAGGGCAATAGGCGTATATACAAGCCGGGGGAAAAAAGCCTCCTAAAGAGGGAAAAAAGTGCCCCAACGGTCCTAGTTTGTTCACACACATCACTACCTAAATATATCAACAAATCGCCCCTCAGTGTGATGCAGTGAACAAGGAGCTGGCACTCATGTATAAGGAAGTGCCAAGCTATGTGGAAATCACTCCACAAAAGGAAGTAAGCCCAAAGCTTTGCGGAAAGCTTCAAACTTCTCCCTAGGGAGAGCGTTCGTGAAAAGGTCTGCAATGTTCTCCTGCGTGGGCACATATGCTAAGCTGATCTCCCTAGCAGAGAAACTCTCCATGACATAATGATAATGCACCTCAATGTGCTTAGTGCGAGCATGGAACATAGGGTTCCTCGCAACTACCAATGTGCTCGGACTGTCAATGAAGATGCTGGTGGCAGAAGACTGACCAACACCCAAATCAGCCATATGGTGTCTGAGCCACACACACTCAACAATAGCTGTGAAAGTTGCCCTATACTCAGCCTCACAACTAGAAGTGGCCACAGTAGGTTGCTTCTTGCTCAACCAAGATATACATGAGCTACCAAGCATGAAGCAAAAGCCACTAGTGGACACACGATTGTCATAGCAACCAGCCCAATCAGAGTCAGAAAAAGCATACAAATCTGGCGGTAGTGATCCCCCCTTGGGATAAAACAACCCAAATAGCCGAGTACCACTCAAATAGCGAAAGATGCGCTTAACCGCCTGCCCATGCTTGACTCCTTGGCAATGCGTAAATCTTCTCATCTATGAGACAACAAATTGAATATCTTGTCGAGTAATGCATAAGTAAATCAAGCATCCAACAGCCTGCTAATAGAGAACAGCATCAAATGCATCTCCAGCATCATGAAGACTCAATCATAAACCTGTCTCCATAGGAGTGGCAATAGGCTTATAGCAGCAATAATGTGTCAATATATTTTGTTTGACACAAAGCCATTCCACCATCAACTTGCATAAATTGAATGCCCAAATAGTGATGCAAATTCCGCAAATCAGACATCTCAAATGAGGCATGCAAATCAGCCTTGAAATCAGCAATATTCTTCTCAACAGGAATAGTGAGCAGCATGTCTTCAATATACACAACAATGATTAGAACCACATCATTAGCACGCCTAACATATAAGGTGCTTTCAGTTGGACTATTCTCAAAACCATGTGCAACCAAATAGGCATGTATCTTCTCATACCAAGCACGTGGTGCTTGCTTTAGACCATATAATGCCTTCTTTAACCTGCACACCTGGTTTTCGTGCCCTTTCTACACAAAGCCACGGGGCTGAAAAACATACACTTCTTCATGCAAGTCACCATTTAGAAATGATGTTTCAATGTCCAACTGATGTACATTCCAACCATGATGGGCTACAAGTGCACAAATGCTCCGAACAGTAGTCATAGGGCATGTAGGTGCAAAGGTCTCATCAAAACCAATGCCTCTTTCCTGCGCATAACCCTTTGCAACAAGCCTAGCCTTATACCTCTCAACTGTACCGTCATGTTTATGCTTCAGCTTGTATACCCACTTAGTGCCAATGGCCTTCTTGCGAGGAGACAAGTCACATAAAGACCATGTACCATTCTTCATTATAGCATCATATTCAAATTGCATAGCAGCCATCCAATTTTCTGAATTCTGTGCTTCATCAAAAGAAACAGGCTCATTCTCATCACAGAGACTAGATGCAGCCATAGCATAGCAATCTGATGCAAAGGAGGCACTATGCGAGCCTGAACGAGTACGATATGACAAAGGTGCATCTAATTGGCTGTCACGCAAAGTCTGCACCAGCCATTTTGGCATAGTTTTTGCCCCCTCAATATCAGCTCTCTCATCAACAAGTGTATCATGTAAATTTGCATTAGAAATGGAATGATCTGCATCATCATATGAAACCTGTAAAGGTTAAGAAGTTTCCTCATTAGGACCAGCACTAGACTATCCAACAGTAAAAAGAGGCATCAAAGTATCATACATGTCTTTGGAGCTAACAAATGTCTCCTTAGTACATGAAAGCAATGGCTGAATAGCATTTTCCACAAAGACAACATCAGAGCTAACAAAAATGCGTTTAGTCTGTGGATGATATAGACGATAGCCTTTACTTTCAGAACCGTACCCAACAAAAATACATTTTACTGCCTTATCATCCAATTTTCTACAATGTTGTTAAGGCACTAGTGCATATGTCAAACAACCAAAAACATGCAGATGAGGAACAAATGGCTTGCGGTCATGCCAAGCCTCATATGGAGTGATAGACTGCAATGTTTTAGTGGGACACCTGTTCAATACATAAGCTGCACACATGACAGCCTCAAGCGAGAAACTATGAGGTAGATCTTGACTCTTGACCATACACTTCACCATCGCCATGAGAGACCTGTTCTTCTGTTTAGCAACTCCATTTTGTTGAGGTGTATACGACATTATACACTGGTGTTTTATCCCATGTTCAGCTAGAAATGCATTAAAATCAGAAGACATGTATTCCCCCCCTCGATTAGAACGGAGGGTGCCCATTTTACATGCTGATAGATTTCCAGCCAGAACCAAAAATTGTTTGAAGCACATGAACACTTCGGACTTTTCATTCAATGGATATACCCATGCATGCCTGGAAAAATCATCAATGAAAGTCACGAAGTAAAGATAATTTCCAAAAGAAGGTGTTTGCATAGGACCACAGACATCACTATGTACAAGCTGCAATTTCTGAGTAGCCCGAACTGAACCATCTTTTGGAAAGGATGAACGCTGCATTTTGCCCAAAATACAGCCTTCACAAACATGTTTTCTAGGTGCCTCAAGTTTGGGCAACATGACATCATTTCAGATTTCTGGAGGTGTAGCAAACTAGCCAAATTCAGATGACCAAAGCGTGCATGCCAAAGCTTTGAATCTGACATAGCCTGAGAATCATTTACTACACATGCCAAAACATTTACAGATCTTTCATAGTCTATGAGCTTATACAACACACGACATAAAATGCCAGAAGCAATAAGCACATCGCCATTTGATAGATCATGAACTGTACACCTGTCATCAACAAATTTCACAACCAACCCAATCTTGGCTACTCATGAGATATGATTCAAAACTACAGATATGCACTACTCATGAGAAGATGATTCAAAACTACAGACATTAGTAAACGCCCATTCTTCTTCCTGCACAAGATTTGAAGACTCTATTTTTGGTGTAGAGGCCTCTCCAACAACCATTCTAGCCTCTTTCTTCTTTGCCTCTTTAGCAGCCAATTTTGGACAGTTCTTTATGATATGATCATTCCCTTTACAGTACTTACAAAACAATTTCTGCTTTTTTTATTTCTTCTCATCTTTATCTTCCTTCTTCGAATATGCAGAATTAGCAAATTTGTGCTTACTTGTTGAAGAGCTCCATTTTCCTTTGCCCTTCTAACTAGCCAGGAAAGCTTGATCTACAACTCGCATAATGGACCTCTTTTGCCTGGACTGATCTTCCTGCAACAGAACAAAGACTAACTCCTCAAATGATAAAGCATTTGGATTGCCTTTCATCATCAACCAAAGAGTAGAAGCAAAACTCTGATATGAATCAAGAAGACCATTTAGAACGGTGTGCACAAGTGAGCTATCTAGTATAACCTCATCAGCAAAAATCAACTGTTCCTTCAAGTCTTTGATCTTCATTAGGAAAATGTCCATAGAATCACCTTCATTCATGTGCTCCCTCTAAACTGTTTGCGAAGGTAAGCAACACGAGCTTCATTCCTAGCTTGATACAATGTGGTAAGTGTATCCCAAGCATCCTTAGCTATTCTGCAAGAGTGAATGTGAGGAATAATGGCATGTTTGACAGACAAAGCTATCAATGCATGTGCCTGGGCATCTCTTCCATCCCAGCGAATCTACTCTGTGGTAGGTGCAGCAAAAACAACAGCACGAACAGGAATCTGTGGAATATCATCTTCGACACCATCTTCATCAGCTCGAGCACCTGTATTTGCAGTACCTGTAGTCAGAGGTGTAACAGGACTTCTTTCAACACCCTGCACAATGTTCCACAATCCTTTTGCAACCAATACATGTCGCATCATATAAGCCCATAATGGGTAGTTGGTACCATCCAACTTATCGTCAACAGCCAACATACGGAATACATCAGTGCTTTCAGCCATGGCCGGTGACTAAAATACCTTGATGCAAAAAATTGACTGTATCTCAAAAAGTTGAATGGAACTACCTTGAGGAGTTCTGCTAAACCTGTAGCAGACTTCGAGACGCTTATATTGGCAAACAGAAACAAGTATATACCTTACAAAAAGATGAAATAGCCTACACAAGTGCTGCGATAGTGCGTTCAGAGGCCAAAACGAGCTCAGATCGCGAGGCCGAAACGAGCTCAGATCTCGGAAACACCCTGAGAATACTCACCAAATTTTGTGCAAATCTAAGACTGCAAACAGAGGAGTGTCAATGGTGCCCTAGATGATGCGACAACCTGCTCTAATACCAATTGTTGGAGTTAGACGTCTGGGGAAGCACGCGAGTAGCACATGGAAGAAGAAGAAGCTTGGAGCACAAACACACAATACTGAATGTATTACTAGAGAATGTACAAAGATAAGTAGCCCATTAGGGCAATAGCCGTGTATACAAGCTGAGGGAAAAGAACCTCCGAAAGAGAGAGAAAAGTGCCCCGATGGTCCTAGTGTGTTCACACACATCACTACCTAAATATATCAACATTTTCATGCTTTGGAGTCAAGAAGATTATTATATGCATCAGCTAGAAGAGAAATATAGACTAGATCAACTTAATGTTGAGTCTATGTTTAATGCTTTACTCAAAGTTTGTTGGTACTTCCAAGCCTTCTCCATAAGAAATAATACATTGCTCATTGATGAAAGTTCCTTTCAAAGTTCTACCCTAATAGAAAATTGGATATATATTAACCCTTATCAAAGAAAAGATGATCGTTCAGTATTGATTGATCTTATATATTACCTTTTGAGCGTAATCCATATGAATGATGTTCAAATTCTTCGTTTTCTCAATCGAATTGGACAACCATCTATCACCAAAGAATATGCTATATCTCCTATGTTTCAACCTCTAACAAAGAATTCATTGTGGCCATCTACAACCAAACAACATGCTATATCTCTTAGATCTCCAATGTAGAATTCATCATTTATGTTAGACCATAGAATCTTGAGTGGATCAAGTGATCATTCGAATAACTTGAGAGCATCATTTTCTTCTAAATCTCAAGTACAAAATATTAATAAGAAAAAACTAGATGTTTTCATTTAAGTGCCAGGAAATAAAAAAGGAAGATCTGATAGCAATAGCATCAACATTTGATGTTCCACTTTTAAATAAAGAGCAAATAAAGTTATTGCAAATGTGCGATAAAAATAAAACTATGAAAGAAAATCATGCAATAGTATATGCTACAAGGTTGGGCTATCGGCAAAGTCGTTTCATAAGTGGAGTTGCAGCAAAAGCTTACGTAAGAAGATTACAAAAGGCATACTTTAAATTTATAGGTGAAGAAATTTTTTTTTATACAATATTTATGTTTTGTTTGTACCTCCAATCAAATATTTATAAATTTTTTCATATGCAGGATAAAGAGAAAGATTCACGCCAAGGTGTGAAATTATCTCAATATTTTTTGATGCGGCTTGAAAATAATTCATGAAGTTTGAGTATTGAGATAAAGAGAAAGATTCACGATAAGCTGACTTTTAAAATTATCTCAATATTATTTGATGTGGTTTGAGATAATCTATGGAGTTTTGAATATTGAGAGAATAACAATGAGGGAAATAATAATTTCTTAATTAAAAATTCCTCCATTTGATTTACAGTTATAGAAATGCATTAATGTAGAATGTATCACCAATTTAATTGATTTTTATATATCTAATTAACTTTCTCTTTTTTGCATAACACAATTCTACTTTGTATTCAACTTGCAAAGAAAACACAAGGTTGCCATTGATGTGTTTCTCATCCTCACACATACATGAATCTTCGTCAACGAAGCAAAGATTTCCTTTATTTTCAAGAGATGAAAGAAGGGTATTGATTTAGAAATGAATGGCATTTTGTTAAAGAGAGTTGATAAGGAAAGGGTGATCTACAATTCGAATCTTTTCAAAATCATATGGATTTTGTCGAAGTGAACCCAAGAATTGCACATTATATTCGCAAGGATGCATTATATTTCTTGGATTTTTGTATGGATTTTTTTGAAGTGTGGATTTAGAGCACAGAAAGATTATCAACTGCTCAAAGAACACTTGCGTTGTTTTTTCCCAAACATCATCAAAGATTTCATGTTATAGCAGGTCAGAGTGCATGCCAAAAAACTGATATCCGCATTGGATATAAATTTGTGCATCATAAAAATTTGGACACAATTTGGAAAATTTTTCATGACTTGGATGGAAATAATTCCATTATTTTTTATGACATGTTGTATCATGTAATTTAGAATATGCAAGGCACTTACGTGATTCTACCAAAGCTATGGAGACAATCATCAGAAGAGTTGGAAAACATTTTGTCCAAAACAATAATCCCTTGGCTTTGTGGATGGATCTGCTCAAAGAATAGGCGTTCTTATACATGCAATACAATTGTAAATCAAACCCCTTGCGATAGAGAAACATATTTTGTACTTGAACAATAATCAAGAAATGCTATCAATGATTTTAATTTATTTGAAAATCATGTATTTTTGGGATCGTTCAACCATGTAAACAATTATTATAATAATTATTTGAGTTATTATTAAAATAAATTATTCATAAAGCTTTAAATTCATATGATAGATTTATAAAATAAATTAAAATATTTTATTCATGGTACGAAATACCATATTCTAGTTTCCAAATGATCATCCAAGTGAACAATAATTAGTATTTCAAATTTCTTATAATTAATTTATTAATAAATTAGATTATTTTTTTGATCTATGAATTTATATGGTAGGTTTTTTTTTTTTTAATCAAATTTGGATAAACATATTTTTAGACATCATAATAGAAATAAATGAATACATAAAACCAATAAATACATATTGTAGATCAAATTCGTGTTGGAGTTAGACGTCTACGGAAGGACGCGAGCAACACAAGGAAGAAGAAGAAGCTTCGAGCATAACACACAATGCTGAATGTATTACTAGAGAATGTACAAAGATAAGTAGCCCATTAGGGCAATAGGCATATATACATTCACTACCTAAATATATCATCAAATCCCCCTTTGGGAGTGATGTGGTGAACAAGGAGCTGGCACTCATGTATAAGGAAGTGCCAAGCTATGTGGAAATCACTCCACAAAAGGAAGTAAGCCCAAAGCTTTGTGGAAAGCTTCAAACTTCTCCCTAGGCAGAGCCTTCGTGAAAAGGTCTGAAATGTTCTCCTGCGTGGGCACATATGCCAAGCTGATCTCCTCAGCAGAGAACCTCTCCTTGACATAGTGATAATGCACCTCAATGTGCTTAGTGCAAGCATGGAGCACAGGGTTCCTCGCAACTGCCAATGCGCTCTGGCTGTCAGTAAAGATGGTGGTGGCAGAAGAGTGGTCAACATCCAAATCAACCATAAGGCGTCTAAGCCACACACACTCAACAGTCGCTGTGAAAGCTTCCCTATACTAAGCCTCACAACTAGAAGTGGCCATAGTAGGCTGCTTCTTGCTCAACCAAGATATACATGAGCTACCAAGGATGAAGCAAAAACCACTGGTGGACACACGAGTGTCATATAAACCAACCCAATCTGAGTCAAAAAAAGCATGCAAATCTAGCAGTAGTGATCCCCCTTGGGATAAAACATCCCAAGTAGCTGAGAACCACTCAAGTAACGAAAGATGTGCTTAACCACCTGCCAATGCTTGACTCCTAGGCAATGCATAAATCTGCTCATTTGTGAGACAACAAACTGCATATCTGGCCGCGTAATGCATAAGTAAATCAAGCATCCAACAGCCTACTGATAGAGAACAGCATCAAATGCATCTCCAGCATCATGAAGACTCAATCGTAAACCTGTCTCCATAGGACCTTTTATACAACCACCATATTAACTTTAATGTGACTTTGGACAAGTGAAATGCATCAATTGGCTTCATGTTGGGAGATGTCGCAAATGCGTGTGAGATGTAATTTTGGGAGTTTCATAAATGCGTCTTTCAACAGGACAGTGACTTGCAACTCTAATTTTCAAGTCTATCTCTCCGCGACTTGACCACTTGGTCAAGTCTAATTTTTTCAAGACCAGACTCCAGAGGTTTCTGTAATAATATGAAAACCGTAAAATAGCATTTATTTTAAACTAAATTAACACATTAATAACTATAAAATCGATCGACATGCTAATAATACTCAATTACTTTATCGAAAGACAAATTTTCCATGGAAATAAAAATATGTTACACGACTATTTTTCAAATCTAGAGGTTTCTGTAATATGAAAATAGTAAAATAGCACATATTTTAGAATAACTGAACGCCTTCATATATTGTGTTACAATGTGGTATGTGTTATCACGCTACAATGTGGTATGTGTACATCGTGTTTGGTTAACTCAAAATCATCAATGACACAAATCAGAAGGTTAGCTAAGAATTTCTTTTGGTCTGGGAATGATGAGCCTCGAGAATCATCATTACTCCGTGAGAGTTTAAAGTGGGAAAGGACTTCATTTTATTATTTGTTCCTATATTATATGATAAGTATATGTTAAATCTTATACGATTATAATATTGTTTGGTGATTTTTACAAATAAGAATATCGTTGAGCTATAATTACATGCTGATTATATGGTTATATACATTTTTTTGAAGATCCTTATATTAGTTAAAACTTGCCCTAAGGCTATACAAGAAATGATATACAAGATATGCACAGGATAAAACCAAGGTAAGAGATGTATGCACAAGCTTAGGAAGGAAACACGAAATGAAAGCTGTCAAGAGACGAGAAATGAAGAGCATGTGGAGAGTCCCGACCCCCTTCTACTTGCAAGAGGAAGCGAAACAAGTACGAGCAAGAATACGCGAGTTTGTAAAAAGAAACTTGCATTAATAAGAGCCCAAAACGGAGATGTGACTACTATATTAACTACCATATTAACATCAATGTGACTTTGGAGAAGTCAAATGCATCAATTGGCTTCATTTTGGGAGATGTCACAAATGCGGGTGAGATGTAATTTTGGGAGTGTCATAAATGTGTGCCTCAATAGGACAACCACTTGCAACATAGACAATGTGCCTCAATAGGACAACCACTTGCAACATAGACAAGAAGCGTTATCTCTGTTATATCTGTTATATTGTGACGAATCTCAAGATACATATATATACAGCGGAGTGGGTAGATGGACAGTCGGTCCGTTACATCTGGATATGGTAGTTCGTTACATCTGCGTGGGTTGGATCTTGGATCGATGACGTGGATTTATGATTTATTAGTTCGAGCACACCCCTCTAAATTGTAAATCTGCGTAACCAATTGAATGACCGTACAAAATACAATGTATTGGAAATTGCAATTGTAAAGATCAAACTAAACAGGGAATGAGCACATTGAAGCTGATCCGAATGTTGAAGATTGCAGGCATTGTGCCGGACTTTCATCAACTGACGGAGATAATGTTGTAGCTGACTTTGGAAGAGGTTGATTTGAACTGAATTCTGGTTCACAACATTTATCATTTGCCCTGCATTACGAAAGCTTGAATATTCACCTTTCACCCCACCAAGCTGAGAAATGCTGTAAAGGAGGAGGATGCCTGGATCGAAAGGTAATAGTAAGCAAGATATATGCTGGATCCGAGGGGAGTTAGTAATCAACATAGCTCGTTTCTTTGATGGCAACTCGAATGTTTAGGAGGGAGTTGTCGGAATACAAGCTCGAAGACTAAAATAGGTAAGCCCAGCATCTGTGATAGCACTTATGGAAGGAAGAGGCCGATTAGAAAACAGGTGGTGACTATGTAGGTTTTGATCTTGAAGTTGGGTCTCCAAAATATATGTAGCAACGACCGTAAGTGACTAGCTTGATAGGGCGGATCTGCATTTGTGATGTGAGTCACATTTGGGTGACTATGATTGCCGACCAAGGGAAAAAGTAGAACTGTGGGAACGTAGTGTATTCCCAAAACAAGGCTGTAGTAAGTTTGGTAACACTGCAAGTGCAGAACTTTTGCATTCAAAGGATTGTGATTTGAAAGGGTGTCCGTAAAGAGTTGAGGCAAGATTTTGCACTCGCCACCTATGCTGGATGGAAAGTCCGCCAATAGATAAGTGAAAGATGACATGATAACCAAGTGGCAAGTGTCAGGCGTTCTTCCAAGACCGTGGTTGAGTTGTTCTTCTGCATGCGGTGTGAGACTGCAAAGCCTATTGTTGAGCAAACAGAGGTAGTGGCTGCATGCATTATCTTGAGGACGAATGGGAAGTATCGAACTCATGATGAATTCATTAGAAATAGTGAGGAGTATACCAAAGCTAGGTGTGAACACTTGATCGTCTGCTTTCGTTGATGGAAAGCTATCTACCCTGTTAGAGGGAAGCTGCAAACGAATGTGTGATGTGCAAGCATCAACCATGAGGATATTAGGCTTGTACGCAAGGGAACAGCTGTTAAGGCTATAAGCACCAAAAATAGCAACCTCAACAACAGCAAGGCAGGAAAGTCGCGTAGGCGTACAAGCTTGAACAATGGGTGTTTGCACACTGGGAAAAATGGACCTGTCTGGAACATTCGTCAGGGATATTGGAGTGCTTGCGGCCTTCTGAGCATCTGCAAGCGAAAATGTGTGATTGTGCTGCCATGAATAATGGGTAGTATTCCCATAAGAGGGATGACTGCTGTCAAAGAAGACTCCTATAATCTTTTCATCCTCGGAATAATTGTCGTCGAGGGAGGTCTCCAGTAGAGGAGCTTTTGCACTGTTAGCAAGTAGGTCCCATGGTTGTTGACCATCGGGAAGGCCCGTAAGGAATGCTGCAATGATGGGACTGTTATCTGCAGTGAGCATCGGACTCAGTGTATTTGCAGTGAGAACAACTGCTTCGTCTGCATCGGCAAGAACTTCTTCTGAGTCATAAGCAAGAACTTCATCCATGAAGTCAGGAACTTCATCTGCTTCACGGGCAAGAACATCTGCGTCAAAGGCAGGGACTTCTCCTTCGAAGTGATCAATGGGACTCGAAGAAGTGACTCTATGAAACTCCATAGTAGGAGGGGTAGCGACATTGACAAGGCTGGGTACCGAAAGATAAACAAGAAAGTCGGAGATAATTGCGCTATCTGTGAGCGCATGACCATAGGAGGAGACTCCTTCATCTGCTACAGGAAGAGACTACTCACACACAAGTGCTATTAGCGTCCAGTTGTGGGTAATCTTCAGGATGTGTGAAGTCTGCAAGGCACATCATGCTGGCTACATCGCGCCTTTCACCATCAGGACAAGTAGCAAGAAATGCAGAGATGATGGCTCCATCTTTCGCAAGAAAATTGATATGTGTTGTGTTTCTTGGCGAGGTAGGAAAGGGCCTTCATTATCAGAGAGCGCATTCGATAGAAGAGCATCATCGGCATGATGTATGCTCTCACATGGTGAGGAGAGGTAGTGTTTAGCAAACTACGTCTGTAGGCCTCACGAGCGTAGTTGGAAGAACCGAAGGTCGTTGAGCTTCCACGGTAATATATGGACTGAGAGTCAAATAAAATGAAGACATAAGAAAGAAACGACTCGGACACTCCTTTTCTACAACCACCATATTAAATTTAATGTGACTTTGGACAAGTCAAATGCATTAATTGGCGTCATGTTGGGAGATGTCGCAAATGCGCGTGAGATGTAATTTTGGGAGAGTCATAAATGCGTCTTTCAACAGGACAACGACTTGCAACTCTAATTTTCAAGTCTATCTCTCCGCGACTTGACCACTTGGTCAAGTCTAATTTTTTCAAGACGAGTCACCAGACTCCAGAGGTTTCCGTAATAATATGAAAACTGTAAAATAGCATTTATTTTAAACTAACTTAGCACATTAATAACTATAAAATCGATCGACATGCTAATAACAGTCAATTAATTTATTCAAAGACAAATTTTCCATGGAAATAAAAATATGTTCCCAAAATCAAATGGGAAACTTGCATTAGCCCGAAAGACTCAGGGGGCTTGGGAATGTTGGATATCGTTGGATTGGCTGACAAGTTGGCGGCAAAGTGGCTTATCAAGGCATGGAGCAATAGTGAGTCCTCTTGGGCTAAATTGATCTTCAGAAACATGGAAGACCTTACCCTAGTTGGCCATCCCGGTTGGAAGGACCTAGGGATTCTCACGCTTTTGTTCTCCCCCCACCCGGTGTCCCCTAAAGGCTCTAGCCTCGTGTGTTCTTTATGGAAGAGTTGGAACAAGGCCAAACAATTCATCAGAATCAGTGATGAGTGGAAGTGGGCGGCTGGGATAAGACAAAATGACTCTATCTGGTTCCCGATCGGCGGCATTAGGGGGGTGGAGTCTTGGAACCTCCAAACTGCAAAGCGGCTATGGAACAAGGGGTTCAAACAGTGGAAACAACTTTGGAAACAAGAGACCAATCAATGGATTAGGTTCGAAGACTTGGACCCAAGACTTAGAGTTACCCCAGAGGAATGGACTCTTCTTCAAGGAAGATGTTTTGCATGGGAACGCTCAACTACCCGCCTTCTCTGCGGTCAGGATCTTCCTTGCCTGGAGGGCCTCAAATGGAGCAATGGAAAGAAACTATCCAGAGTCCCCAACTTCAAAGAGAACTTAGAGGTTCATCACATTCTTAACAAGAGATGGTGCCTTTCATGGACCAAACTTCGATGGGAACTTAAATTCATGTCTATTTGGCACCCCCTAATTGAGATAAAAAAGTCCGTTCTCATGTGGCAGATCTTGCATAAAGGTATCTAGTCCAATGCAAGGGCTAACAAAATTTGTGGTGTGCCGCCATGGTGCAAGCGTTGCCATCGATGCATTGAAGATTTAGCTCACCTATTCTTCGATTGCCCCATGTCTCGTACTATCTGGCATCATGTGACCCGGATATTGAGACTCACGAACCAAATCAATTGGCAACAGGTGTTGTTGGGTGAGGCGGTCAGCTGCTCATCGAGGTTGTGGAATGCCATCAGGGGGTGAGACTCTTTGGAAGATTTGGAGGGAGCGATGTGCTGTCAATTTTGGCCAAACTCCTAAGGAATGGTCGATCGAGAAATCCTTGTTTCTTCTAGGTAAAAGAATCTCCCGAGATAAGAGATCTCCACCGTTTAGACATCATTGTATCTATCTCCTCGAAAACAACAAGTTGAAACCCAAATGGGTCCCACATGAGGGTGATAATAGGCTTATCAACCTCATTTGTAATGCCCTATAGCTTGCCATTTTCCTCCCCTGCTTTGTGGGATTTGGGGGCTCCCGTGGGCACTAGTCCCATTCACTTGTAAATTTTCTTCTTTATTTTAATTAAAGTCCGGGAGATTAGGCTAAGGCCGAACTTCCTTTTATTAACAAAATATGTTACACGACTATTTTTCAACTCTAGAGGTTTCTGTAATATGAAAATAGTAAATTAGCACTTACTTTAGAATAACTGAACGCCTTCATATATTGTGTTACAATGTGGTATGTGTTATCACGCTACAATGTGGTATGTGTTATCGTGTTTGGTTAACTCAAAATCATCAATGACACAAATCAGAAGGTTAGCTAAGAATTTTTTTGGGTCTGAGAATGATGAGCCTCGAGAATCATCATTACTCCGTGAGAGTTTAAAGTAGGAAAGGACTTCATTTTATTATTTGGTCCTATATTATATGATAAGTATATGTTAAATCTTATACGATTATATTATTGTTTGGTGATTTTTACAAATAAGAATATAGTTGAGCTATAATTACATGCTGATTATATGGTTATATACATTTTTTTGAAGATCCTTATATTAGTTAAAACTTGCCCTAAGGCTATACAAAAAATGATATACAAGATATGTAGAGGATAAAACCAAGGTAAGAGATGTATGCACCAGCTTAGGAAGGAAACACGAAATGAAAGCTGTCAAGAGACGAGAAATGAAGAGCATGTGGAGAGTCCCGACCCCCTTGTACTTGCAAGAGGAAGCGAAGCAAGTACGAGCAAGAATACGCGAGTTTGTAAAAAGAAACTTGCATTGATAAGAGCCCAAAACGGAGATGTGACTACTATATTAACTACCATATTAAGTTTAATGTGACTTGGACAAGTCAAATGCATCAATTGGCTTCATTTTGGGAGATGTCACAAATGCGGGTGAGATGTAATTTTGGGTGTGTCATAAATGTGTGCCTCAATAGGACAACCACTTGCAAGTTGCAACTCTAATTTTCAAGTCTATCTCTCCGCATTTATCTCTCCACTGGTCAAGTCTATGTCTTCGCGACTTGGTCAAGTCTAATTTTTTCAAGTCCATACTCCGAGGTTTCTGCAATATGAAAACTATAAAATAGCATATTTTTCTGAATAACTGACCACTGGTCAAGTCTATCTCTTCGCGACTTGGTCAAGTCTAATTTTTTCAAGTCCAGACTCCGAGGTTTCTGCAATGAAAACTATAAAATAGCATATTTTTCTGAGTAACTGAACACATTAATAACTGAAATCGATCAACATGCTTCCCTTGTTTTGTGGGATTTGGGGGGTCTCGTGGGCACTAATCCCCTTCTCTTGTACTTTTCTTTATTTAATTCAAGTCCGGGAGAGTAGGCTAATGCCGAACTTCCTTTATATTAAAAAAATAATACTCGATTAATTTCAGAGCAAACCAGACTCCGCTTACCGTTGAAAACTAAGCTTGGAACTAATTACAAAAAAGGTTAATAATCCTCTCATCCCCTCTCTTGTGATGTAAGTGTTTCCCGTGCTTTGTGGGATTTGGGGTCCCTTGGGCACTAATCTTCTTCACATATATTATTATTTTATTCAATTAAAGTCCCAGAGAGCAAGCATGTGCCAAACTTACTTTTATTAAAAAAAAAAGAAATTCAATTAATTTATTGAAAGACATATTTTCCATGGAAATAAAAATAAATGACATGATTATTTTTCAAGTCTAGAGGTTTCTGTAATATGAAAACAGTAAAATAACATTTATTTTAGAATAACCGAACGCCTTCATATATTGTATATAGACTATAACTTAGTCATGCTACAATGTGGTATGTATTATCTGAACGCCTTCATATATTGTATATAGAGTATAACTTATTCACGCTACAATGTGGTATGTATTATCGTGTTTGGTTAACTCAAAATCATCAATTACACAAATCAAAAGGTTACTTAGGGATTTTCTTTGGGCTGAGAATGATCAAAGGCATGCGAAAGCTAAAGCATCCTCGTGAATCATCATTACTCCGTGAGAGTTTAAAGAGGAGAAGGACTTCACTTTATTATTTGGGACCTAATAATATAATAAATATATGCGAGATCTTATACGGTTATATTATTGATTGGTAATCTTTATTTATACAATTGGGCCGTAATTACATGCTAATTATATGGCACAAGCGAGCTTACTTTGAAACAGGAAATGAAATCAAGGTAAGAGATGTATGCGTAGGATGAAACCAAGGTAAGAGATGTATGCACAAGCTTAGGAAGGAAATAGGAAATGAAAGTTGTCAACAGACAAGAAATGAAGAGCATGTGGAATGTATATATGATACCAGGGGTCTCAATGACATTAACAACGTGGTCATTAGGAAAAGTTCCAGACCGACGCTCCAAAGTCTTAATCACAGATCTCACGCAGTGCTTGGAATGTTATGCATGCACCTCGATTGAAGAGCTCTGGAGGTAGCCGAAAGCCAAGAGGCCCTATGAGAGCCTTAAATGCCTTGTACCTACAAGAGGGAGTGAAGCAAGTACGAGCGAGAATGCGTGAGCTTGCGAAAACATAACTTGCATTGATAAGAGCCTAAAACAAATGGCCATTAAAATGAAGTGACCGCCTGCATCCAAAATAAGGGGTTGGAGGCAGGTCATTGGATCGCATGGAAGGCATTGATCGTTCACAAGTGGGTTGGATGTTTAACGAGGTACCACTCATAGTTGCACACAATTGACTGCTTTAGAACAAACTCCCTAAGCACCTCAAAGCTTTGGATAGAAAAATAGGCCATCGTGCACCGAAAGTGGAAGAAGCAAAGGAGGAGGGGTGGGGAGGCCTCTAAACAAGAGAAAATGATGCCCGAAGGTACCCCCAAGGTGCCTTGGGGGTGCCTCGGAGGACCCCCAATGCATCCCAAAAACAGACCAAAGTGCCCTCGGAGGTGCACAAAAGGTCCCCTATGAATGGCCCAAGGAGACCTCAGATTCTTCGTGTGGAGTGGTAGACGGTCACCAACACCCCTCTTTTCAAGAACCTCAACATTCTCCCCCCTTTTAATACTTTGAAATCCTTGTCAAGAAGAGGAAACTAACTATGGCTAGGAGAAATGTTCCCATTACAAGTTCAGAAATTAAAGATTACAATGGAAATGCTTGAAAGAAAAAATGGAGGGAAAATCATAAATCTTAGGCATATGTTGAATGCTAATCAAGTCCTACTAGCGGAGGACTAGTTCTCGATCAAGAGCCAAAAGATGATCTTCAACTCTATAACATATCGAGGGAATACCAACGGTGAGTGTACCGACGGTCAGCTGTCCGCGTCCGTATGACCCTCAAACAACTTGGGAAAGCCGCTTTGCCTCGGAAAGAAAGCGTCGGTATAAGCGTCAGTATAAGTGTCGGTAAATATGCTCGGACTACCGGCGCTTATACCGACGCTCATACCGACGCCTTCTTTTTTATCGGGCCGAAACCCAAAATTTATCATTATGAGCGTTTTGAATCTAGATCTTCTTCTTTCGGGTTTGCGCACGCCAACATCAGATCTCTGTTTGTCATCCTCTCTCTCTCTCTCTCCCTCTCTCCCTCCCTTCCCTCTCTCTCTTTCCCTCTCTCTCTCTCTCTCCCTCCCTCCCTCTCTCTCACTATCTCTCTCTCTCTCTCCCTCTCTCTCTCTCTCACTCTCTCTCCCTTTCTCTCGCTTCCTCTCTCTCCCTCTCTCTCTCTCTCTAAACATACCTCTATCTTTATAGATGTGAAGCTTTGGTAAGTAGATCGCACATATTGTAGCACTCTTTTTTCTTTTTCTATGTTTTTTCTTTACTAATATGTTCTCTATTTGGCTTTGCAAGAGATCTTGAGATGAAATCTTTGGAAATTCGATGAAGAAGAACTTCAAGTGGATTTTGACGACCGTGATTCAAACAAATCTCTCTCTCTCTCTCTCTTTCTCTCTCTCTCTCTCTCTCTCTCTCTCTCTCTCTCTCTATCTCTCCTTCCCTCTCTCTCTCTAAACACACCTCTATGCATATGCATACATGCATTGTACGCATATGCATATGCATGCATGTATGCATATGCGTGTGCATCCATGTATGCATATGCATGCATGTATGCATGCATACATGAATGCATATGCATGCATACATGAATGCATATGCATGCATACATGAATGCATATGCATGCATACATGAATGCATATGCATGCATATGCGTGTGCATGCATGCATATGCGTGTGCATGCATGCATATGCGTGTGCATGCATGCATGCATGCATATGCATACATGCATGCATGCATGTATGCATATGCATGTGCATTCATGTGTGTATGCATATGCATACATGTATGCATAAATGCATGCCTGTATGCATAAATGCATGCATGCATCTGCATACATGCATGCATGCATATGCATGCATGCACTCATATGCATGCATGCATATGCATGCATGCACTCATATGCATGCATGCACGCATATGCATGCATGCATGTATGCATGCATATGCATGCAGGTATGCATGCATACATGCTTTCATGTATGCATGCATACATGCATGCATATGCATGTGCATGCACGCATGCGTGTATGCATGCATGCACGCATATGCATGCATGCACGCATATGCATGCATGCACGCATGTATGCATGCATATGCATGCATACATGCATTCATGTATGCATGCATACATTCATGTATGCATGCATATGCATGCATGCATTCATGCATATGCATGCATGCATTCATGCATATGCATACATTCATGCATATGCACACATTCATGCATATGCATACATGCATGCATGCATATGCATACATGCATGCATGCATATGCATACATGCATGCACATGCATATGCATACATGCATGCATGCACACGCATATGCATGCATGCACACGCATATGCATGCATGCACACGCATATGCATGCATGCACACACATATGCATGCATGCACATGCATATGCATACATGGATGCATGCATGCACACACATATGCATGCATACACGCATATGCATGCATATGCATGTATGTATGCATGCATATGCATGTATGTATGCATGCATATGCATGTATGTATGCATGCATATGCATTCATGTATGCATGCATATGCATTCATGTATGCATGCATATGCATTCATGTATGCATGCATATGCATTCATGCATATGCATACAAGCATGCATATGCATACAAGAATGCATATGCATAGATGAATGCATATGCATATACATACATGTATATAGATAGATAGATACATACATGCATATGCATACATGAATGCATAGATAGTTAGATAGATAGGTAGAATGCATGAATGCATAGATAGTTAGATAGATAGGTAGAATGCATATGCATACATGAATACATATGCATACATGCATGCATATGCATACATGCATGCATATGCATACATGCATGCATATGTATACATGCATGCATATGCATACATGAATGCATATGCATACAAGCATGCATATGCATACAAGAATGCATATGCATACATGAATGCATATGCATATACATACATGCATGCATTTGCATACAAGCAAGCATATGCATACATGAATGCATATGCATACATGAATGCATATGCATACATGAATGCATATGCATACATGAATGCATATGCATATGTGTACATGAATGCATATGCATATGTGTACATGAATGCATATGTATGCAAGCTTAAGCATGCATATAGATAGATAGATAGATAGATAGATAGATAGATAGGTAGAATGCATATGCATACATGAATACATATGCATACATGCATGCATATGCATACATGAATACATATGCATACAAGCATGCATATGCATACAAGCATGCATATGCATACAAGAATGCATATGCATACATGAATGCATATGCATATACATACATGCATGCATATGCATACAAGCAAGCATATGCATACATGAATGCATATGCATATGTATACATTAATGCATATGTATACAAGCTTAAGCATGCATATATATACATTGAATGAGATGAGATCTTCATATTGCATCAGATGGGATCTCCACGTACACCTTGGGGTGCACATGATCATGACGAATTGAAGATATATCATATCTGTAATGGAGCTCTAGTTATGGATGCGGCGGGAAAGTCTATGCGTTAGTGCATACGACAACTCTGCTCTATCGAATTCGGTCATTCAGTAATGTTAAAATGGATTGAACAGGATAGAGACTCTAAAAATCATATCACACAATGCATATATGAAGAGTACCGGCCAGCACATGGCAATCCTATTGTGAGTTCCGAATGGATACAACATACAGCAGCCGAAGTGATGTCTCATCGATGATCAGAAGTTCACAATGCTTTCAAAGCAGGTTTACCGAAGCCTGTATGGCTAGATGCCGAAGAATGGAAATCGATTCAGGATGAGCATCAACATACTCCTGATTGGTATCGTCAACAAAGAGATGCGGTGGCCACACGTTTAGATACCGTTGGAATGTCACATTTAGGTCGCGGCGGATACGACAATATGTGCTAACAATTTGTAAGTATGATGTTAATTATTGAAGTTGTTTGTGTTAAGTACATTATGTATATTCATCTAACATTTTGCATGTTTACTATAGGAGTTGGCGGAGGGTCGTCCTCCAACGCGAACTCAAGAATCATATGGATAACAACATGGACTGACTACACTATTACAAGACTTAGAGGGACGCGGTGCAATCGTCTCATGGGAGAATATTCTTGATTAGTTAAAATTATATCTTGGTTTCGTGTTTTTAGTTGTTGTTTATAAATGTCATGTTAATTGTTCTTATTTTATACATATGTTTTGTTGCAGGATTGTAGGTGTAAATATTTTGATCAATGACACAATTTTGTATCACACTAGCATACGACAATGATGAACCATAATTTTGTATTCGATTCCTATATGCAAGTGTTTTGTCACATTGCCACAATTTTGTATTACACTCCTATGTGGCAATGATGTACCATAATTTTTTATTCGATTCCTATATGGAAGTGCTTTGTCACATTTTGTATTCGATTCCTATATAGAAGTGCTTTGCCACACTTTTGTACATTTTTCATTTTTGGATTATACAAATTTCTGTACATGAATTATTCTTCATGTTTGCTCATATAATTTTATGTTTTGGTTTCCATTAGAGTACATAGGACATGTACTCAGTCGGGCAGAGTGTATTGTCTTTTGCTAAACAACATCATGCTGTAGCAAAAGACAACACACTCTGCTCAAAAGAATTTGTGCACGTATGGTCGTCGATATATGCGTCGGTAGCTCCAGTATGGACCTCGGTATATGCACCGGTACACCCAGCGGGTACGTCGGTATGGACGTTGGTATATGCGTCGGAAATATCGACGCTTATACCAACGCTTATACCGATGCTTATACCGGTGCCCATACCGGCGCTTTCTTTTCGATGCCTATACTGACTGTAACACCGACGTCGCGAAGAAATCACGCCCGTTCATTTGCGTCAGTAGCTGCATCGGTATACCCTCGATATGTTGTAGTGCAAGAACCCAGGTATACCCTAGCTTATGAATGATCTCTATATCATACTCTGAAAGGGAGTCTTGCCATCCATGTTGTTTGTCAAAAAGTTGAGGTTGTGTCTGAAATTATTTTAGTGTCACAGTATTAGTATACACCTTGGTGTGCTTATCTAGCACATAACGCCACCATTGTATCAGGCAATAAATGATCACAAACATCTCTTGCTCATGAGTGGCCCATTTCCTCTAAGCTTTTGTAAACTTCTTAGACAGATAGGCTACGGGTTGCTTTTCTTGCATGAGTACCCCTCCCAAAGCCAAACATGAGGCATCCGTATGGACTTCGAAAGGTTGAGTAAAATCTGGTAATTTCAAGACAGGAGCATGAGTTATAACTCTTTTCATTAGCTGAAATGCCTCTTCGGCTTCTGCATTCCATGCAAAATCGGCATTGCTTTTAGTTAGGTCTATCAACGAAGCCATTATACGAGAGAAATCCTTGATATCCTTTCAAAAATATTGGTAGAAACCTATAAATTTATGTACTTAAGTGGTGGTTTGGTTGTTACACTATGTGTTCCTTGGATAGATTTGATATGAACCTTTTCCCTATACATGGGAACTATTTACTCTAGTGTTCGGTAGAGGTTTTTTCCCCATGTTACCATATACTTGATTCACTCATATGTGGTTAATACTTTGTACTTAGGGATATCATTCAGCTCTTACTTCAGTTCAGTTCTGATCATCTATAGAGAGAGCTATTCTAGCCTTTGTCATATGTCTTTCAACATTCTTGCTTCTTGTGTGTTCTTCTCGTATGTCTCTCGCACTTCTACACACACCTAATAGTGGTGTCAGAGCAAGTTTATGTTCTTCTCAATTTTTGGTTTTTCGCACCGCGGTGGGCGTGCACTTTTAATAGTGCAAATCGACTTTGGTTGAAGAGTGAATTTCAGCAGCCAAGAAAAAATACCAACAACTCTGCTCTTTGTTGAGGTTTTACCCCCATTTCGAAGCCATTCGTGTAGTGAGAATCCCAATCAGAGTGACAATTTGTGAGCTGAGATTTCGACATTCATATCAGCTTTCGTCCAAGTACATATCTTGTTGCTCTCTTGTTCTTTAGTGAAATGGTAGGTAGCAATGACTTGTTTGGCATGCTTCAAGCTGAGGATAAGCTTGATGGGACCAACTATCCAATGTTGTCTTACATGATGAAGCACGTTCTTGTTTTGAAACAACTTTGGAGTATAGTGGAAGATCTAGATTGAAGACCTGCAAGTTCTTCTACTTCGTAGTCTACTGTCACAGATGGAGCTTCCTCGTCCAGTATAGTGGTTACTCCTCCTCTAGCTACACAGGAGCAGCTTAGATGGGATGGAAAAGATGCATAAGCTCATGAATTGATTGCACTTTTAGTGAAATGTCATATAGTTCCACACATTCGGTCATGTTCTACATTGAAACAAGCATGGGGCACTCTTGCTTCTTTGTATGCTGTCCATAATGAAGCATGTGTTGCATAATTGAGGAAGCAACTTGAGGATGTATGTATGGCTGAAAATGAGTCTGTGGATGTGTATGTGATACACATCAATGATTTGAAAGAGCAATTGGAAAATATAAATGAGATAATTTTGGATGCATCACTCATCTCTACATTGTTGAAAGGATTACCAAAACCTTATCGAGTCTTTGCTACTACACTCTGTTTGCTTGCAAAAGGAAATGCTAATATGTATGCTTTTGATGAGGTTGTGTCTCTTCTTTTGAAAGAGAGCAATCTAGAGTGAATAGGAGTGGCTTCATTGAGGGAATGCAAGCACTTGCTATCTCACAAAAGGGGAAAAGCAAGTATGGTTCAGGTTTTGGTTCATCAAAACCAAAGCCTCAAGCTTCCTCTTCCACTCAGTCCTCTAATGATGGTGATTTGCAAAAGAAGAAGAGATGCAAATATTGCCCCAAGGCTGGTCATACTATCGATGAGTGTAGAAAGCTTGCTTAATGCAATGAAAAGAAAAATGAATGGGGCATGTCTATTGCTGAAAATTCAGCAAATGCAAAGAATGACAAAGCTAACATGGCTCAAGATTTTTGGGCATGTGTTGTGACATATCATTATGATGCATCTTTGCATTCTAAATGTATGATTGTAAGTGAGGCTGATTCGGATTGGTTCTTTGATAGTGGTGCTTCAAAGCATATAACATCATGCAAGAGGTTTTCTGTATCCTTGAAAGATGCACCTAAAGGAGGACATGTGGTGTGTGCAAACAATGCCTCTTAGCCTATCATTGGAGTAGGAGAAATTGAGCTTACAACTGCAAATGGAGGTGTGATTCTCTTGATAAATCTGTTGTATGTGCCCGGTATCAAGAAGAACTTAATTTCAGTTCTGTTGATTGCCAAAGCTGCAATTCATGTACATTTTTCTGATGATAAGTGTACGGTTCATGATTTCAGCAATGGTGATATTATAATGATGTCTCGTACATTATGCAGTGGCCTATATCGCTTGGATACATACAAGAGGGCTGCCTCAAATGCCTGGATTTCTCATACTTCTTCCATGGCTAAAATGGAGCTCTAGCATGCTTGTTTTGGTCACTTGAATTTCAATAGCTTGTTTTACTTGCAAAAGAACAACATGCTCATTGGTTTGCGGACACTTGAGTCCATTGAGAAGCATGCATGTGAAGGTTGCATTCTTGGAAAGATGCATTGTGCTTCTTTTCCAAAAGATAGTCATACACACACTACAAGAAAATTATAGCTTGTTCAGAGTGATGTATGTGGTCGTGTCAAGACTCCATCTTTTGAGAAGCATGTATATTTTTCTACCTTCATTGATGATGCTACTCATCATACATGGGTGTATCCTATGAAAGCAAAGAATGAAGTATTTTCTTTCTTCAAAGCATTTTTAGCTATGGCTAAAAAATTTCTTCAAATAAGCCCTTGACTCTATGCACAGATCGTGGTGGTGAGTACATGTCACATGAGTTTAATGTTTTTCTTCATGACAGAGGAATTTCAGACCAATGTACAGTGTCATATACACCTCAACAAAATGGTGTTGGCGAGCGTAAGAATACAACACTTCTTGAAATGCCACGATGTATGGTTAAAGGAAAGCATCTTCCTAATAAGTTTTGGATGGAAGTATTTATGTGTGCAAACTATCTGTTGAATATTGCCCCACAAAAGCATTAAGAGTCATTACTCCTTATGAGGCTTGGAATGGTCATAAACCTATGGTTAGCCATACACGTGTGTTTGGTTGTTTGGCATATGTTCTTGTGCCATCACAAAAACATCACAAACTTGATGACAATGCAAAGAAATGTATATTTTTTGGTTATAGTGTTGAAAGTAAGGGATATCATTTGTATCATCCATTGATGAACACAATTATTGTGAGTCAAGATGTGGTATTTGCTGAAAATTCTGTTTTCTCTCTACGAATGCAAAAAACAGCCAATAGTTAACTCACAAGATGTGTTCGATACACTCATGCCTTTGTCCCGAAGTGGTGCACTTAACTACGACCATGTAGACCAGTCAAATGAGTTTCAAAGGGCTGAAACATTCCAGCCAAATAGAGATCAAAATGGACAAAATATTCAGCCAAACATGGCTGAAACATTTCAGCCAAAAAGTGTTGGAACTACAGGAAATTTCTGACCATAATGGCTGAACATTTGCACTCAAATATGGCTGAAAATGAGCATGAAATTCAGCCCACGCATGATATACGTTTTGACTATGTATTACATAATGAATGTATGTCCATCAAGAGTGCACAAACTATGCCAAAGTGGCTGAACAAACCTTGCAGGACAGCTAATTGAGTGGATCTTGTAGGACAATAATATACAAGATATGCACAGGATGAAACCAAGGTAAGAGATGTATGCACAAGCTTAGGAAGGAAACATGAAATGAAAGCTATCAAGAGACGAGAAATGAAGAGCATGTGGAATATATATATGATACCAGGGTGTCCATGACATTAACAGTGCGGCCATTAGGTAGAGTTCCAGATCGGTACTCCAAAGTCTTAGTGACAGATTTGGCAGAGTGCTTGGAATGTTATGCACACACTTGTATTGAAGAGCTCAGGGAGGTAGCCGAAAGCAAAGAGGCCCTATGAGAGTCCCGACTGCCTTGAAGGCCTATTCATGAAATTTAGGAATTATTCAAGTCCCATTAATAATAGAAGTGATGGTGTTAACTTATAATTTCTATCTTTTACTCTTATGTTAAAACTTTAGAATCACATGAAAGATAATATGAATATACAAAGAGAGGCATTCGAACTTGAGTTTAAAATTTGAGTAATTCATAAATTTAATTAGTTTTCCATTGAGATATCAATATCTCTATATGGTCCTTCTTGAATTTTCCATTTTATACTTTGATTACTTCAAAAATCTCAGCATCAACAATTTGAAACATCTCAGCATCAGCATTTCGAAACATCTCATTTGTATTATCTGCATCATGATTTCTGATATCACACCATTGTTGTAAAGAAGGATCGTTTTCAAAAAGTGAAGAATAATTTGATTCTAATTGTTTTTCTTCATCTTCTAAGCATATCCCAAAACATCTGCGTTTTTTGGATAAACTTCTTTGGAGAACAATTCCGCGATAATATAACTCTATAACATAACTGTCTTCACGAGAAAAAATATTGATGAAATCATCAATAAAGTTTTTATCTATGAATTCATCACGTCGTTTTTGAGCACAAATACTTAGATTTGCTTGATTTATTTTGTCAATCATCTGATAATTATCCTCTTTGCTAATATACATAATCACAACTCTAGCATCCAGCTCTCCTTTAATCAAAGGATTACTACTTTGAATCCCTCCGATCTTGGAATTTATTTTTGAAGTTATTTGTTGAACTCCTTTGATAAGCATATGAACAAAAAGAAAATGAATAAAAGATACCATAATATATTATGTTTCAGAGTTCATCCCATTAAGTGCAAAAGTGAATCTCGAGAAATACATTCCCGAGCATGTAAACTATACATTTCTTGATCAAATCTGAAGAAAGCAATATTGAATGGAAGAACCTACTCTCTATAAACACTTTCCATCTTATTCAAATCAAAATCAAATCCATATATTCTCCATGGAATAATATTTGGTGTTGACTTTATTCCCATTGCGACTCTGTACAAATGAGTAAGCATAGTTATGATAGCCTTTGGCAAAGGAGGAGATTTTTTTGACCTGTTTAATCAGTCTTTTACGAATGTTTCACTATAACTTCTAATTTTTGCATATTGTTTATCTGTGATATTATACCTTTCACAAAGCTTTTCCCAAGACAAAACCTGTGTTGTTAAATCAATAAAAAAAGCAATTATTGTATTTTTTAGCACACGATGAGTCTTCAGTTTCCATGCCATTTCTTCCATATCCACCATGTGTTTCAATGATTTTTCTTTCTTCAATAGAATTGTTTTTTTCTAAAATTTCTCTTTGAATTTATAAAATTTCTTTTTTCCCTAAACCTTCAATGCATCTGAATAATATTGCACCTATGATAACTGTTCGTGGTGCTTGTTTAATTCACCTCCTTTCATTGCTACCATCTTTGTAGTTGTTGATTTTACGTATTTTAATGAATCCACTTTGCTGTTTGGAACTTCACTTTTGTATTAGGTAGTGCTTCTTGATTATACAAGTGCATAATTCTTATCGAATTCTTCCTTTCGTCATCATCACATAAGAGAATATGCAAATCATTCTTTATAAATCCTTTCTGTAAAGTTTGCTCTGTAGTTTCTACAAAATTCTCTAAAAAACAATACATGAACTTTAATAAATATCATGTAAATATAAATGAAATAGAAAATAAAAATACTAAGAATATCAACATACCTGCCATGATAAAAATTCTCTTTTACTCTGATTAACGCTTGGACGAGGCTTACATGCATATCCATTAGCTTTCCATTGCGATGTCACTTGTAAAAGGTTATCTAGAAATGGTTGCTTCTGTAATGACTTTGCTACCATCAAATTAGCCTCTTTCAATATCTCCCTTGAAATTTTTTGAGGACAATTCACTTTAATTTTAGCTTTTCTATATCTAAACTATTGTCGTAATTTTAACGTCACCATAGGTGAATTGATGCTCTGTAAAGTCTTCGCATCACTTATTGAATGTTGCCTAGATATTATCCAATACTCGACTTTATCAATATCATCAAGAGATAAAGTTTCTAAAGGTGTTCTCAAACTTGAATCAAAAGGCATAACAATTGCAAGAATTTCGTTCTCTTTGGAAGCCAAGACAATTCATTCATTTACGTACGCAACCAATCTCTGTTCCATTAATGTCCGAGCTTCTCTTCAAACATTTGGACTTTTGTTGTGATAATTTTTTGGCCTCATTTATAACGTTCAGGAGATCTTCTATTGATTCAATTGATCCAATTGAAGCTCGTGACTCATTAGAATTTATCAAACTACATTTCATATCTTCCAAATAGAAAGTCTCCTGTGATAAGTAAAATCTATTTGCATTAAGGTTCTCACCATATGAAAGCACTTTGCATGAAAAACAAGGTATACCTTGTGCATTTACATCTTCTTTTGCATGAACAATATTTCCCATATCACCGTATGTAGATTCTACACGTGCCATGAATAAGCGCATATCTGTTGTGAACTTTCCTTCATAGTCGTAGGTGTCTGCAAACCATTTCACATCTTCTTTATGTGTCAAATCAAAAGTTTGTTGAACCTTAATGCTATTTGTAGGTATCTTCATGCCACTTGTTTTTAATAGACTTTCCAATGAAAATACATTGCCCATAACATTAGTTTGAGATTCAATAGTACTCATGGTCTCCATTGCTCCTAAAATAACAACGAAATATTTTATCATAAATCATAATAATCAAATATAAAAAAAATAACATTAAATTTCAAAATATAATAACATGAAATATCTCAATATAAAATAACATCAAATTTCTCGTTTACAGAACTAAAGTATAAGTCTTCAAGCTCGAACTTATGTTGAAATATCCTGAACTAAAGTAAAAATTAAGTTCGTGAAATATCCTAAACTAAAGTATGTCTTCAAGCTTAAGTTCAAACCTCTAAGGTTGAATTAAGGTACAAACTCAAGCCTCAAATAGGCTCGAACTTAAGTTCGAGCATCGAACCCACTCAAACATAAGTTCGAGCTGGCAAAGTTGAATTAAGGTACAAAACTCAAGCCTCGAGATTCGAGCTTAAGTTCGAGCCTTGAATGGGATATAATTTAAATTTGAGTCTCTAACAGGTTCGAACTTAAGTATATGTTCAAGCTCGAACTTAAGTTCTGTTGATATATTTAGGTAGTGATGTGTGTGAACACTCTAGGACGGCCGGGGCACTTTTTTCCCTCTTTAAGAGGTTTTTTTCCCCCGGCTTGTATATACGCCTATTGCCCTAATGGGCTACTTATCTTTGTACATTCTCTAGTAATACATTCAGTCTTGTGTGTTGTGCTCCAAGCTTCTTCTTCTTCTTCCTTGTGCTGTTCGCGTGCTTCTGCAGACGTCTATCTCCAACAATTGGTATCAGAGCAGGTCGTCGCTTCTTCTAGGGTGCCGTCGACACTCCTCCGTTTGCAGTCTCAGATTCGCACGAAATTTGGTGAGCATACTCAGGGTGTTTCCGAGATCAAAACAGCTTTGCTGTGTGGTGCCGAAATTGCGATCTGAGCTCGTTTCGGCCTCCGAACGCACTATCGCAGCGCTTGTGTAGGCTATTTTGTCCTTTTGTGCCAAAGCTATATACCAGTTTCTGTTCGCCAGTTTAAGCCTCTCGAAGTCTGTTACAGGTCTAGCAGAACTCGTCTGGGCAGTTCTGTTCAACTTTTTGAGATATAGTCAATTTTCTGCATCAAGGTATTTTAGTCACCGGCCATGGCTGAAAGTAGTGATGTATTCCGTATGTTGGCTGTTGAGGATAAGTTGGATGGTACCAACTACCCATTATGGGCTTATATGATGCGACATGTACTGGTTGCAAAAGGATTGTGGAACATTGTGCAGGGTGTTGAAAGACATCCTGTTACACCTGTAACGACAGGTACTGCAAATACAGGTGTTGGAGCTGATGAAGATGGTGTCGAAGATGATATTCCGTAGATTCCTGTTCGTGCTGCTGTTTCTGTTGCACCTACTGCAGAGCAGATTCGTTGGGATGGCAGAGATGCCCAAGCACATGCATTGATAGCCTTGTTTGTCAAACGTGCCATTATTCCTCACATTCGCTCTTGCAGAACAGCAAAGGATGCTTGGGATACACTTACCACTTTGTACCAGGCTAGGAATGAGGCTCGTGTTGCTTACCTCCGAAAACAGTTGGAGAGTGAGCACATGAATGAAGGTGATTCTATGGACAGTTTTCTTACAAAGATCAAAGACCTGAAGGAACAATTGATTTCTGCTGATGAGGTTATACCAGATAGCTCACTTGTGCAGACCGTTCTGAATGGTCTTCCTGATTCATATCAGAGTTTTGCCTCTACTCTTCGGTTGATGATGAAAGGCAATCCGAATGCCTTGTCATTTGAGGAATTAGTCTCTGCTCTGTTGCAGGAAGATCAGTCCAGGCAGAACAGGTCCATTATGCGTGTTGTAGATCAAGCTTTCCTGGCTAGTTAGAAGGGCAAAGGAAAATGGAGCTCTTCTACTAGTAAGCAGAAATCTGCGAATGCTGCACAATCGAAGAACCAGGATAAAGATGAAAAGAAATCAGAAAAGCAGAAATTGTTCTGCAAGTACTGTAAAGGAAATGATCATATTATAAAGAACTCTCCAAAACTGGCTGCTAAAGAGGCAAAGAAGAAAGAGGCTGGAATGGTTGTTGCAGAGGCCTCTACACCAAAAACAGAGTCTGCAAATCTTGTGCAGGAAGAAGAATGGGCGTTTACTACTGTCTGCAGTTTTGACCCATCTTCTTATGATCAGTGCATGTCTGCAGTAGACTCAGATGTTTGGTACTTTGACAGTGGGGCGACCAAACATATTACCTCGCAGCACAATTTCTTCTCTTCACTCGAGCCTACCCCTACAGGGAATACTGTCACATGTGCCAATAACGCCTCTTATCCTGTTATGGGAGTTGGTAAGATCATTCTGACTACTGCTGATGGTAGTTCTTTAAGTTTGTTAGATGCTTTATTTGTGCCAGGGATCAAAAAAAACCTGTTATCAGTTTCTACATTAGCCAAGATTGGCTTGGTTGTGAAATTCGTTGATGACAGGTGTACAGTCCATGATCTCTCAAATGGCAATGTGATTATTGCTTCTGGCATTTTATGTCGTGGGCTGTATAAGCTCATAGACTATGAAAGATCTGTGAATGATTCGGCATGTGCAGTTCATGATTCTCAGGCTATGTCAGATGCAAAGCTTTGGCATGCACGCTTTGGTCATCTGAATTTTGCTAGTTTGTTACGCCTGCAGAAATCTGAAATGGTGTCCTCTTTGCCCAAACTTGAGGCATCTGGAAAACATGTTTGTGAAGGCTGTATTTTGGGCAAAATGCAGCGTTCTTCCTTTCCAAAAGATGGTTCAGTTCGGGCTACGCAAAAATTGCAGCTTGTACATAGTGATGTCTGTGGTCCTATGCAGACATCCTCTTTTGGAAATTACCTTTACTTCGTGACTTTCATTGATGATTTTTCCAGGCATGCATGGGTATATCCACTCAAAGCAAAGTCCGAAGTGTTCATGTGCTTCAAACAGTTTTTGGTTTTGGCTGAAAATCTGTCAGCATGTAAAATGGGCACCCTCCGTTCTGATCGAGGGGGGGAATATATGTCTTCAGATTTTAATGCATTTCTGGCTGAACGTGGGATAAAACACCAGTGTACAGTGCCGTATACACCTCAACAGAATGGAGTTGCTGAATGAAAGAACAGGTCACTCATGGAGATGGCGAGGTGCATGGTCAAAAGTCAGGCTTTACCACATAGTTTCTGGCTTGAGGCTGTCATGTGTGCAGCATATGTACTGAACAGGTGTCCCACTAAAGCGTTGCAGTCTATCACTCCATATGAGGCTTGGCATGACCGCAAGCCATCTGTTGCTCATCTGCGTGTTTTTGGTTGTTTGGCATATGCATTAGTGCCTGAACAACATCGCAGAAAATTGGATGATAAGGCAGTAAAATGTATTTTTGTTGGGTATAGTTCTGAAAGTAAAGGCTATCGTCTGTATCATCCACAGACTAAACGCATTCTGGTTAGCCGTGATGTTGTCTTTGTGGAAGATGCTATTCAGCCATTGCTTTCATGTACTAAGGAGACATCTGTTAGCTCCAAAGACATGTATGATACTTTGATGCCTCTTTTTACAGGTGGACACGCTAGTGCTGGTCCTAATGAGGCAACTTCTCAGCCTTTGCAGGTTTCATATGATGATGCAGATCGTTCCATTTCTGATGCAGATTTACATGATGCACTTATTGATGAGAGAGCTGATATTGAGCAGGCAAAAACTATGCCAAAATGGCTGGTGCAGACTTTGCGTGACAGCAAATTAGATGCACCTTTGTCATATCGTACTCGTTCAGGCTCTCATAGTGCCTCCTTTGCATCAGATTGCTATGCTATGGTTGCATCTAGTCTCTGTGATGAGAATGAGCCTGTTTCTTTTGATGAAGCACAAAATTCAGAAAATTGGATGGCTGCTATGCAATCTGAATATGATGCTATAATGAAGAATGGTACATGGTCTTTATGTGACTTGCCTCCTGGCAAGAAGGCCATTGGCACTAAGTGGGTATACAAGCTGAAGCGTAAACCTGATGGTACAGTTGATAGGTATAAGGCTAGGCTTGTTGCAAAGGGTTATGCACAGGAAAGAGGCATTGATTTTGATGAGACCTTTGCACCTACATGCCGTATGACTACTGTTCGCAGCATTTGTGCACTTGCAGCCCATCATGGTTGGAATGTACATCAGTTGGACATTAAAACAACATTTATGAATGGTGACTTGCATGAAGAAGTGTATGTTTTTCAGCCCCGTGGATTTGTGCAGAAAGGGCATGAAAACCAGGTTTGCAGGTTAAAGAAGGCATTATATGGTTTAAAGCAAGCACCACGTGCTTGGTATGAGAAGATACATGCCTATCTGATTGCACATGGTTTTGAGAATAGTCCAACTGAAAGCACCTTATATGTTAAGCGTGCTAATGATGTGCTTCTGATCATTGTTGTCTATGTTGATGACATGCTGCTCACTGGTCCTATTGAGACACATATTGCTGATTTTAAGGCTGATTTGCATGCCTCATTTGAGATGTCTGATTTGGGGCATTTGCATCACTATTTGGGCATTCAGTTTATGCACGTTGATGGTGGAATGGCTTTGTGTAAAACGAAATATATTGACACATTATTGCAGCGTTTTGGCCTTGAAGACTGTAAGCCTATTGCCACTCCTATGGAGACAGGTTTACGATTGAGTCTTCATGATGCTGGAGATGCATTTGATGCTGTTCTCTATCAGCAAGCTGTTGGATGCTTGATTTACTTATGCATTACTCGGCAAGATATTCAGTTTGCTGTCTCACAGATTAGCAGGTTTATGCATTGCCCAAGAGTCGCGCATTGGAAAGCGGTTAAGCGCATCTTTCGCTACTTGAGTGGTACTCGGCTACTTGGGTTGTTTTATCCCAAGGGGGGATCACTACCGCCAGATTTGCATGCTTTTTCTGACTCAGATTGGGCTGGTTGCTATGACACTCGTGTGTCCACCAGTGGCTTTTGCTTCATGCTTGGTAGCTCATGTATATCTTGGTTGAGCAAGAAGCAACCTACTGTGGCCACTTCCAGTTGTGAGGCTGAGTATAGGGCAGCTTTCACAGCGACTGTTGAGTGTGTGTGGCTCAGACGCCTTATGGTTGATTTGGGTGTTGGCCACTCTTCTGCCACCACCATCTTCACTGACACTCAGAGCGCATTGGCAGTTGCGAGGAACCCTGTGTTCCATGCTCGCACTAAGCACATTGAGGTGCATTATCACTATGTCAGGGAGAGGTTCTCTGTTGGGGAGATCAGCTTGGCATATGTGCCCACGCAGGAGAACATTGCAGACCTTTTCACGAAGGCTCTGCCTAGGGAGAAGTTTGAAGCTTTCCACAAAGCTTTGGGCTTACTTCCTTTTGTGGAGTGATTTCCACATAGCTTGGCACTTCCTTATACATGAGTGCCAGCTCCTTGTTCACCGCATCACTCCCAGGGGGGATTTGTTGATATATTTAGGTAGTGATGTGTGTGAACACTCTAGGACCGCCGGGGCACTTTTTTCCCTCTTTAGGAGGTTTTTTTCCCCCGGCTTGTATATACGCCTATTGCCCTAATGGGCTACTTATCTTTGTACATTCTCTAGTAATACATTCAGTCTTGTGTGTTGTGCTCCAAGCTTCTTCTTCTTCTTCCTTGTGCTGTTCGCGTGCTTCCGCAGACGTCTATCTCCAACAAGTTCAAGCCTCTAAGCTCGAATTATGATGCAAAACTCAAATTTCGAGTAGGCTCGAGCTTAAGGTGGAGTCTCTTATAGGCTTGAACTTATATTCCAGCATCATATTGGCTTGAAATTCAATTAGACCTTCGAACACACTCAAAATTAAGTTCAAGCATCGCATCAACTCAAACTTAAGTTCGAACTTATTTGAGGTTCGAACATGCTCAAA
Organism: Ceratopteris richardii; assembly: GCA_020310875.1. Taxonomy (NCBI): domain Eukaryota; kingdom Viridiplantae; phylum Streptophyta; class Polypodiopsida; order Polypodiales; family Pteridaceae; genus Ceratopteris; species Ceratopteris richardii. The sequence goes on from CM035411.1 coordinate 206,469,115, forward strand.
CTTAAGTTAGAGCTTCAAACACGCTCAAACTTAAGTTCGAACGTCGAACCGACTCAAACGTCTTAACTTCGAACCTATTCAAGGCTCGAACATGCTCGAACTTAAGTTAGAGCCCCAAACATGCTCAAGCTTAAGTTCGAGCATTTAACCAACTCAAACTTGAGTTCGAACCTATTCAAGACTCGAACGTAAATTCGATGTTGTTCGTGACTGGAACTTAAGTTCGAACCTCTTCGAAACAGGAACTTATGTTCAAGCCTATTCGAGAATCGCAAGCTCAAACTTATGTTCTAGAATGACTACCTCAAACTTAAGTTCAAGCCTATAACAGGCTTGAACTTAAGGTCGAGCATCGAACCGGGTCAAACTTAAGTTCGAACCTTACATAGTCTCTAGCTTTAGTTTGAGCCTCGAACACTCTCAAACTTGAACCTCTATGCTCGAACTTAAGGTGCAAAACTGGAACCTCGATGCTCGAACTTAAGTTCGAGCCTCGAATAGGATATAACTTAAATTCGAGTCTCGAATAGACTCAAATTTAAGTATAAGCCTTTAACTTCAAACTGTTATAAGCTTGAACTTAAGTTTGAGTGTTGAGCAGACTCAAACTTAAGTTCAAACCTCAAATAGGCTCGAACGTAAGTTTGAGCCTCGAACAGGCTCGAACTTAAGTTCGAGCGTCAAACCGACTTAAGTTTGAGCCAGGAAGGTTGAATTAAGATACAAAACTCGAGCCTTGAATGGGATATAAGTCAAATTTGAATCTATTCCAAGATCGAACTTATGTTCAAGCCTATTCGAGACTCGAACTTAAAGTCAAGCCTCTAACAGGATGGAGCTTACGCTTGAGGATCGTACGGGGTCGAACTTAAGTTAGAGCTTCAAACATGCTCAAACTCAAGTTTGAGCATCAAACTAGCTCAAACTTAAGTTCGAACCTATTCAAAGTAGGAACTTATATTCAAGCTTATTCAAGAAATCAGAAACTCGAACTTATGTTCAAGAATCACAACCTCAAACTTAAGTTCGAGCCCCTAACAGGCTCGAAGTCAAAGTTAAGTTCGAATCTTAAATAGCCTCGAACTTCAGTTTGAGCTTTGAATAGGCTCGAACTTAAGTTTGAGCGTCAAACCGGCTCAAACTTAAGTTTGAGCCAAAGGATAGAATTAAGGTGCAGAACTCGAACCTGGATGCTCGAACTTAAGTTCAAGCCTCGAGTAGGATATAACTTAAATTCCAGTCTCGAACAAAGTCAAACTTAATTATAAGTCTTTAAGCTCAATTTTTTATAGGCTGGAACTTAAGTTCGAGCATCAAGCTGGCTCAAACTTAAGTTGGAACCTAGAATAGGCTCAAACTTAAGTTTGAGCCTCGAGCAGGCTGAAACTTAAGTTCCAGAGTCAAACCGACTCAAACTTAAGTTACAACCTATTGGAGTTTCGAACTTAATTCATCGAATTTAAGTTCGAATCTATTCGAAGCACGAAATTATGTTCAAGCCTATTCGTGAAATCACAAGGTCGAACTTATGTTTCAGAATCACAACCTCAAACTTCCGTTCGAGCCTCTAACAGTCTCAAACTCAAACTTAAGTTCGAACCTTAAATGGGCTCGAAGTTAGGTTTGAGCTTTGAACAAGCTGCAACTTAAGTTCGAGCGTCGAACCAACTCAAACTTAAGTTCAAGCTAGAGGATCGAATTAAGGTGCAAAACTCGAGCCTCGGTGCTCGAACTTAAGTTTGAGCCTCGAGTAGGATATAACTTAAATTCAAGTATCGAACAGTCTCAAACTTAAGTATAAGTCTTTAAGCTTAAATTGTTATACACTCGAACTTAAGTTTGAGCGTCAAGCCGGCTTGACCTTAAGTTCGAACCTCAAATAGGCTCAAACTTAAGTTCGAGCGTCGAACCGACTCAAACATAAGTTCGAGCCGGCAAAGTTGAATTAAGGTACAACACTCGAGGTTCGAGGCTCCAGCTTAAGTTCAAGCCTCGAATGGGATAGAACTTAAACTCGAGTATTAAGTTTGAGCATTGAGCAGACTCAAACTTAAGTTCAAACCTCAAATAGCCTTGAACTTAAATTTGAGCCTCGAATAGAATCAAACTTAAGTTCGAGCGTCGACCCGACTCAAACTTAGGATCGATCCAGAGGATAGAATTAAGGTGCAGAACTCGAACCTCGATGCTCGAACTTGAGTTCAAGCCTCGAGTAGGATATAACTTAAATTCGAGTCTCGAACAAACTCAAACTTAAGTATAAGTCTCTAAGCTCAAACTGTTATAGGATTGAACTTAAGTTCAAGCATCAAGCCGGCTCAAGCTTAAGTTTGAACCTAAAATAGACTCGAACTTAAGTTTGAGCCTCGAGCACGCTCGAACTTAAGTTCGAGCATCAAACCGACTCAAACTTAAGTTCCAACCTATTGGAGTCTCGAAGTTAATGACTCGAATTTAAGTTTGAACCTATTCGAAGTAGGAAGTTATGTTCAAGCCTATTCAAGAAATCACAAACTCAAACTTATGTTCTGGAATCACGACGTCAAACTTACGTTTGAGCCTCTAACAGGCTCAAAGTCAAACTTAAGTTGGAACCTTAAATATGCTGGAATTTAATTTTGAGCCTTGAATAGGCTCCAACTTAAGTTTGAGCACCCAACCCACTCAAACTTAAGTTCGACCTAGAGGATCAGAATAACGTGAAAAACTCGAACCTCGATGCTCAAAATTAAGTTGGAACCTCGATGCTAGAACCTACATTTGAACCTCGAGTAGGATATAACTCAAATTCGAGTATGGAACAGACTCAAACTTAAGTATACGTTTTTAAGCTCAAACTGTTATAGGCTCGAACTTAAGTTCGAGCGTCAAGCCGGCTCAAACTTAAGTTTGAACCTCAAATAGGTTCGAACTTAAGTTTGATCGTGGAAGTCAAACATAAGTTCGAGTGGGCAAAGTTGAATTAAGTTCCAACCTCGAATGGGATATAACTTAAATTCGAGACTTAATTTTGAGCGTTCAGCAGACTCAAACTTAAGTTCAAACCTCAAATGGGCTCGAACTTAAGTTTGAGCCTTGAACAAGCTCGAACTTAAGTTCGAGCGTCAAACCGACTTAAGTTCCAGCAAGCCAGGTTGAATTAAGATACAAAACTCGAGCCTTGAGGCTCGAACTTAAGTTTGAGCCTCAAAAGGGATATAAGTCAAATTCTAATCTATTCCAAGCTCAAACTTATGTTCAAGCCTATTCGAGATTGGAACCTAAAATCGAGCCTCTAACAGGCTCGAACTTATGCTCGAGCATCGTACAGGCTCGAAATTAAGTTAGATCTTCGAACACACTCAAAATCAAGTTTGAGAATCGAACAGACTCAAACTTAAGCTCGAATGTATTCGAAGCAAGAACTTATGTTCAAGCCTATTCAAGAACTCACAAGCTCGAACTTATGTTCCAGATTCACAACCTCAAACTTAAGTTCGAGGCTCTAACAGGCTCGAAGTCAAACTTAAGCTCAAATCTTAATCGAACAGGCTCGAACCTAAGTTCGAGGGTCGAACCAACTCAAACTTAAGTTTGAGCTAGAGGATAGAATTAAGGTGCAGAACTCGAACCTCGATGCT